>BLAL01000062.1:0-600000 GCA_015698045.1 Rhizophagus clarus | reverse complement strand
AAGGAATAAATATTTGTAATTAAGATATTTTTTTTTTTTAAAAAAATTTAATTATAAAGGTCGGCGATATTCATGGGTAAATATTACATTCTTAAATATGGCCGTGAAACTTGGAAAACTTTATTTACTTGGTCCGATTTTGTTCCATAGGCAATTTTATGATCTTATAGAAATATTTCGGATAGGAGGGTATTGCCCATCTACAAATTATCTCTTCCTTGGTACATAAAGATTTCAACCACTCTCAAAGTCTTTAAAAAGCGGTACAGCCCGAATGTTCATAAACAAATCATCGCCTTGTTCGGTTTCTGCAGGCGATTATGTGGATAGAGGACTCTTTAGCGTAGAGACGATATCTCTGTTGACATGCCTGAAATTACGATATCCTCACAGGGTTCAATTAGTTAGGGGAAATCATGAATCAAGAGCCGTTACCCAGGTAAATATTATATTATATTATATATATATATATATTATAATCAATAAATTTAAATAAAATAAAAATTAATTAACCAGACCTATGGATTTTATACCGAGTGCGTAAGAAAATATGGTTCAACAAACGTTTGGCATTATTTTACAGATATGTTTGATTATCTCACGTTATCGGTTGTAATTGATGATAGGATTTTCTGCGTACATGGAGGTTAATTTTTTTACGCCTATTTATTTTTTAGTAAACCTTAAATATAACGATAGATATTAATATTATTTGTTCATAATCACATAGGATTATCGCCTTCAATACATAGTATTGATCAAATAAAAATCCTCGATAGATACAGAGGTATATTCTTAATTTAGCATATAAATATTTAATCATAAATAAATTAATACATTTATTTAGAGATACCACATGAAGGTCCAATGGCAGACTTGGTTTGGTCTGATCCTGATCCAGACAAAGATGAGTTCGCCATTTCGCCAAGGTTAATAATTAATTATTGTAATCAAAAGTTTTTCGTTTTATTTAAATTCCAGTTATTCTAATGTTTATTTGTTAATGCTTTTAAGAGGTGCTGGCTACACGTTTGGAGGTTTAGTTGTCAAAAAGTTTCTTGAAATAAATAATATGGAACATATTCTTCGTGCGCATCAGCTTTGTATGGAAGGATATCAGGTAATTTCATTAACAATATCAAATTGCGTGTGCAATATCTTTAATTACAATTGTTGTATGCAGGTTCTCTATGATGACCGTTTATCAACTGTATGGTCTGCACCTAATTACTGTTATCGTTGTGGAAACATGGCTTCGATCTTAGAAGTTGGTGTAGATGGACAGAGGTTTTTTAATGTGTTTGATGCTGCACCTGAAAATGACAGGGATGGCCCATCGCAACAAACTTCTTTAGAGAAAAAAGTAAGTGATAATATATATATATATATATTATTTTTTTTTTATTTATTTCTATTTTACATAATCCTTTAGGATAAAATTCACTATTTTCTGTGAAAAATTGAAACCAAATATATGGACGATTTTAATCATGAAGAACTATTATTAAACTAAAATTTCTATTCGGATTCTCGAATTATATCTTACTTGTTAAATTAAATTTATTAATATACTTTGTCTTATGAAGGAATCGCCTGCTTTTTTGTTATCTGAAAATTATAGAAAATAAAGTTTTTGTAGATTTTTTTTTTTTTTTTAATATTCTCAATCTCGATATGTAACGAGTGAATTTACTATTTTGGTTGTTTTTCATAATGTCCTAATGCACTGTACATTCAATTTTGGTCAAGTGAATCCAAAACCTTGGTTGCACTTATCCTTATTTGTCCTTTGTTTATACAGTTTGATCGTATTTAACAACTTAATTTAATAATTGAAATAACGACTTTTTTGTAAAAAATAAAATAACTATGGCAGAAGATCTTACCACGATTACATGGAGAAGTGTTGAATGGATTCAAAGTGTACATATAATATTTGTTTAGTAGACACAATAACTGAATATATTAAAAAAAACTTTGCCTCTTTATGTATGATAGAGACCTGAAGGTTTGAATTCAAATAATGTCTTGGATTATTTTGCTGAATCGCCGTTTTGGGATAATCAATGTAATAATGCTATTTTAAAAATGCAAACGCAATATAATGATCTTAAGGATTTAAACGTAGACTTAAAGTTGGTACAAATTATTTTTAATAAATGATTTTCGATATTTTCTCTTGATGACTAAATCAAAATTTATTATATGTAGAAAAATGAAAGGAATTGAATTCCAAGTTGTACACGAAAAGGCACCAGTTTTATGGGTCATTAGAAAACAAAATAGATTAACCGAATGGACAGGTATGGTTAATATTTTGTATCTAATTAAATAAGATTAAAATTAACAAATCACGTAATTTGTTTCTAGTTAGTCCTATTGCTACATACTATATTTTGAATAATAATATTTATCAAGCACCTGATTTATATTCGATCATAGGAACTCGTATAGTAGATATATATATTTTTTGTTTTTCTATTATTATTTTGGAATTTACACAATTAGTTAATTATTGTTTGTTCTCATAGTTGACAAGTTTATATTATTTGCATATCGCTTTTAATACTGCTCAACAAGAAGTAGAATTTCATCCTGCAACAGGGTACACATGGAAGGGTGCAAATGATCCTAATTCAGCATTACAAAGTATGTCCTTTCTTTTATGCCTTCTACTTACCTTGTTAACTTTTGATATAATTTAATTGTACAAAAATCTTTTTTTTTTTTTTTTTTTGAAGAGTCTAAAGTACAACAAGATCCAATAGAATTAATAGACTTTCGTGATGGTGCTGAAAGGGCAATCAGTAGTGTTACTCATAAAATGCAACAACAGTTAGCCCAGGCTATTGCTCAAACCGAAGAAGATAATTTGTTGGCTATTAATGAATTAAATGATTCTCTAATGACTGGAACACCTGGTGAAATGAGTGATGTATGTTAAATAGATTTTTTTTTGTGTAGATAATAATGGTTTAACTAACTTAGCATTAATCGTATTAATCGAATTTTTATTTCGATTTAGCAGTCACCGTCACAGCCTATGGCTACTGGTATTTTTATACTTTTTTTTAAATTTGTTTAGAGAAAAATAATAAGTTTTAATATGATTTTTTTTAGATCAAATGGGTAAAAGAAGGAAAAAGAGCGAAGATGCAACTGGAAAAAAGAAAAAGAAAAGTAAGTCATTGTATTTATCTTTTTTTTTTTTTTTTTTTTTGCTAATCTCTTTATCATTAATAGAACAAACCGGGTAAAGTAAATACTGTTTAAACTATGTAAATAGAGTTGTATTAAAATTTTTTTTTAAATGAAAAGCGAATAAGGAACTTTTTAATAAATTATTGTACTTTGGTTTATCGTCAAAACTTCGGATTTTAAGAATAAATTAATCTCGTAATGGATACTCAGATTTGCTATCTTTAACTTTCTTATCAATCATATATCTAAAGGGAATCGCACCAATCTAAGTTCAATTTATGAAAAAACGGGTTAATCACATATTATACAATGTACTGAATAAAAATTTATTTTACAAACCCATGCGAAGGCACTAAGTAAACTATCAACAACGAAATTATTAGTTGGAGAGACAGCGCCTGTAAGAATAATAAATTTTATTAACTCAACCTATCATTGAATTTTCTTCGTTATATATCTAATTACCTTTGCCTGCAACTCTACATATATTACCTCCAAGATCCGAGGTAATATGGAAGTGTCCTTTACAAAGGGCTTTATGAAAAATAAAAATTTTAAAAAAAACCGATAAAAAAAGAGATTTTTTTTTTTAAAAAAATTCCTACATTTATATAAGGCTTTGGCGGCTTGATCTGGCGATAACGCAGCATCATCACCTTCAATTTCGCTGGTGATTTTTGGTTTTGTCTTATTCTAAAAGAAAAATGAATATAAACATGATCCTCAAACAAAGTAATGAATTGATAGTTTAAATGAGATTTACTTCTTGTTGAAGACCGGGACTATCAAGTGTTCCAGCGAAATAACAATGAACACTAATATCATAAAGTAATAATTCATTGCGCAGAGTTTCTGCCAAACCTATTAAAAAAATAAAATGATAAATAAATTCGTATAAACTTAATTATATTATTTAAATTACCTCTTAAAGCATACTTCGTTGGGGCATACTGAGAAAATCCAATAAAACTCATTACTCCTAAAACAGAGCTAACAAGAACTACTTTCCCCTTAATCCTTTGACGTGCCATACGTTTTACTCCTTCCTATGTGATGAAAATAGAGTTGTTAATATTAAATAATAAATATGAAAAAACGTGTTTTTTACTTACATGAACAGTATATAAAGTTCCGTGATAATTAAGTTGCATACCACTTTCGAATTCTGAAATATCCTGTTCAATAAATAATCCAGGTTTACAGGCACCTTTGAATGGAATATTATAATAATGAATTATTACATGAGAAAATATAAGATAATCGATCATAAATTAAATTACCAGCACAACAGAAAATGAAATCAGGTGCCCTTCCATTATGTATTTCACAAGCTTCGTTCAATGCACGAACTGAGTCTTCGTAATTAGTAACATCCGCTGAAATTGCTGTGAAAATCAAATGTTTATAATCTTCACGATCCTTTGCAGCCTTTTATAAGGAAAGTTATGGGTAGGTTAACATAAAATAAATCGAATTTCCTACTATTATATACTTGTCAGTACATACGTCTTTAATTTCTTCAAGAGCAATTTGCAAATGGTCTTTATCGCGCGCAATTATAGTTACATGTGCGCCTTTTGAAGCTAACAACTTGGCAATACCTTTACCAAGTCCCTTGCTACCACCAGTTACATACACATGCTAAAGTAAATTAAACAATTAAGGATTAAATGATGAATTATGAATAATCGGTTTTATTTATTTTACCTTTCCTTGAGGTAAAAATTTGTCCCTTCCTAAAATCTTATGCCATAGTGAATTACCCATTAAATAACTTATAGTTAATAAGAAAATCACAAATAGAGAAGTAAAAGGAATTAATTTTTCTGAAAGCACGGAGTCACTTGCTAATTGAAATATATCATCGATGAATGGCATTTTTCCGAATTCGCCAAGAGAATGCAGATTATTTTATCTGTTTCCGACTCACTTCGGACTGTTCGGGTCGGAAAAAAACAATAAATGTGATTGGTTGTGTACCCTTATTTCTAATTTGTCACGATAATCTTCTCGATAATCTCCAAAAGACGCATGAAATGATTTATCCTCCATAAATACCATATGTTTTTTGTTTTTGAGAGTATAAACGCACTCCCCTTCTAACGCAAGTTTTTGGCTGTTAAGAAGGACTGAAACCCAAAGGGAGCACGGTTTATAATTTTTGCCCTTCTATTTTTAAATGAAAGCAATATTTCGATTTTTATATTTAATTTGGGACTTGGGTGACAAAAACATCAAAGTTTGTTTTAAAACAAATTATAGAAATCGAAAATTTTATCATAATTTCGCCATTATCAAGAGCGGATCATAATAACTTAGAGCTAACTTAAAGTAGAGCAGTATATTAATGGTCCGGGAATGTTTTATTATTAACACTGAAAATCACATGAAAAAACAATGATAAGATGATGATCTTGATGATCTTTTGTTATAAAATCATATTCAATGCTCAAAAAAATCAAACTTTCATTTCATTTTTAATATACAATGTCTGAAGGTAGGATAAATTTTCACTGTAAAGGTATAATATAAAAAAATTAATATATATTGTTAATTTAACAAAGCACAAGAATATAGTGTTGGGATTCTTACAGGTATGTAGTTTGTTAATTTTTATGCAATATTTTCAAATTTGTTTATTTAAATCATTCAATTCAACAAATTATAACTTTAAAAGTTAGTGATACGGCTTCAGCAGATCCAACAAGGGATCTTAGTGGCCCGACTTTAAAAACAGTTTTTAAACAAGCTTCAGAAGAAAAAATTACTTTCAATGTTAATAAAAGTGCAATTGTTCCAGACGATTTTGAACAAATACAAAATATTGTTAAAGAATGGAGTGATAATGAGAATCTTGATATTGTGGTAACAACTGGAGGCACAGGATTTGGAGTTAAAGATATTACACCTGAAGTTAGTGTATAAAATTCTGTATCCTTTCAAAATAATTATGTAAATGTCAATTTATTTATTTCCTTAAAATACCGCTCAGGCAATAGAACCTTTGTTGCAAAAGATATCTCCTGGAATCACTTATGCAATGATAACTACTTCTTTGCAGAAAACTCCTTTCGCAGCTCTTAGTCGACTTGTTAGTGGTGTAAGAGGAAAAACTATTATCATGACGGTGCCGGGAAGTCCAAGAGGAGCAAAAGAAAATTTGGAAGCAGTAATGAGTGTATTGCCTCATGCCGTTGATCTGGTGAGAGGTGGTACTGGAGAAAATGTTCATGCGCAATTAGGTGTTCAAAAGGAAAGTGGACATCAATGTGTTCATGATACTAAACACGAACATCACCATGATACAACGCGTCCATTTTTATCAGATCCTCTCTCAGGCCCTGGTAAATATAGCTCATCTTTCGACGTTATTTTTTTTCTTAATGTAATAATAAGTAGTATTATATGATTTACAGTTACTCAACGTCAACGTAAATCACCTTATCCTATGATCACGGTCGATGAGGCGTTGAATATTATTGCCAATAATACCGAGATTTTAGGTTCAATTACTGTTCCAGTCAATGAAAACTTGGTTGGAATGGTTTTAGCTGAAGACGTTTATGCAAAAGAACCTGTTCCAGGCTACCGTGCTTCAATACTTGATGGGTATGCCGTTGTTGGTAAGGTTTATCGTTTCGTTTTAAGATTATTTGATAACAGAGTATACATTTAATCTACATCTAATTATGATTTAATAGCAAGCGATGGTCCGGGAATTTATCCAGTAGTCGGCGTGTCAATTGCAAATGCCCACTCAGAAGATATGCAACTCAAACCCGGACAAATCGCTCGCATTACAACAGGAGGACCTATACCAAATGGTGCCACAGCAGTAGTTATGGTCGAAGATACATCTCTTGTAAGTGCTTCTGCTGATGGTCTCCAAGAAGAATCTGTGGAGATTCATGTTCAAGCACGTGATAATGAATGGATCAGGGAAATTGGATCAGATACTAGTGTTGGAACAGTTATTGTTCGTAAAGGTCAACTTGTAACTGCTGTTGGTGGTGAAATTGGAGTCTTGTCATCTGTGGGTGTGCGAGAGGTAAGTATCTTAAAATATTGATCAATAGCCAAAGATATTATAGAGAATTAATTTTTATATATAGGTTCGCGTTTATAAACGTCCTGTTATTGGAATACTTTCTACTGGAAATGAAGTGGTTAATTATGATGAACCAGAGTTAAAATATGGTCAAATACGAGATAGTAACCGACCAACTTTCCTGGCAATCGGCAAAGTTACAGGATTCGAGGTCAAAGATTTTGGGATTGTGAGTGATAGGTAGGTGCATAATATTAAATAAAATTTTCTTTATAATGTAACAATAAATTTTTTTTTGTCGTTTTAGTGCACAAGAATTGGAAAATGTGCTAAAGCTAGCTTTATCCCAAGTTGATGTGCTTGTTACTACAGGTGGCGTATCTATGGGAGAATTTGATTTACTAAAACCTACTTTAGAACGTTCTTTAGAAGCAACTATACACTTTGGAAGATTAAAGATGAAACCGGGGTAAGAAAATAATTTATCATTTATACATATATTTTTTATATTAGATGTTTATAAATTTTATTATCAGGAAACCAACAACATTTGCGACTATTATATCAGATGAATCCAAAAAATTAATTTTTAGTTTACCTGGAAATCCTGTTTCTGCTACTGTTACTTTTTATTTGTTTGTTTTGCCAGCTCTTAGAAAAATTGCAGGTTATGTTGATTGGAATTTACCTATTGTACAAGCGGAGGTAAAATTTGATTGGTTATTTTGTTATTTTTATTATTTTACAAAATTGTTAACTTTTTATTTTTAGCTTTCAAATAATATTAGTCTTGATCCTAGACCTGAATATCATAGAGCTACTATTTCTTATGATTATACAAAAGAAAAATTTTTGGCAATATCTACAGGTAATCAAATAAGTAGCAGATTACTTAGTATGTGTAGTTGTAATGCACTATTAAAACTTCCTGGAAAAACTGATCAATTAAAAGAACTTGTTAAAGGTACAATAGTAGATGCTATATTAATTGGCCAATTAAATTAAAATGGATTTATAAATTTTATTTTTTATCAAATAGTTTATTAGGATATTTGCCTAAAATTTTATTTAGTTTTTAAATATTATTAACAAACATTAATCAATATATAATTAATATTGCATTCAAATATATTTTTTTATAAACATTTATAATATTTTGCAAAAATTTTTTTTATTTGAAATATTATTGGTTTTTTTTTTTTATTATAATAGAAATAAAATATATTAACTTTATTAGATAAAATTATAAAATAAAAAAAAAACAATATTTTAATATTGTTTTGATTTTTAAATTTTAAAATTTAAATTTATTTGAATCTACATTGAAATAACAATTAACTAATTTACTTTTATTTATAATAAATTATATATAATCTTTTTTTTCTAAATTTATAAATAATTATATAAAAAATATATAAATACAAATTTTTTATGTTAATTTTTTATAATGATAATTGTATGTTAATTTTAGTAAATGGATGTAATAATAATATTTTAGCAGTTGGTCTATCATTATGATTTCTATTATAATAAAAATAAAATATTAATATATAAATCAATATTAAGAATTATTATTATAATTATACTTACAATTCAAAAGTTTTTTTCAAAAATTCTTTTGCTTCATTTGATATTCCTTCAGGTATTTCAGGAGAACATGATTGTCCAATCTTCAAAATTAATAAATTAATAAATATATATATACAGTATTAAATATAGTATTTAATGTATTTTAAACATACCCTAAACATGGCTTGCATTTGATTAAATTCAGGAAATGGATGATCCCCTGTAAACATTTCTATAATTAAACATCCCAAACTCCATATATCTGCTTTACTTGTATAAGATGTTTGTTTTACAACTTCTGGTGCCATCCAAAATACTGAGCCTTGTAAAGAAGGCCTACTTACAGTTGCCATAATTTCTGTTAAAAAAAAAAAAATAATAATTAATAATAGAATTATTTTAAAATTTGAAATTTCAAATAACTAAATTTACAAATTACTTACGATCTTCAACTTTTTTTGAAATACCAAAATCTGATATTTTGATACCTCCCTTGTTGTCAACTATAAGTACAAATCATACAGACAATAAAAATTTCAAAGTTATATACAAGAACTAAGAAAATCTTAGGTTTACAAAATATTTTATTACCTAAAATATTAGCACCTTTGATGTCACGATGAATGATATCTTTTTCATGAAGATAATTTAATCCTTGTAAAATTTGTTTATTAAATGATCTGACTAATGTTTCTTCTAATGGACCATAATTATTAAGCATAGTTGCTACTGAACCACCAGGAACATATTCCAGGAAAATATTTAAAGTTTTTTCATCATGCTGAAACCCTATAAACAATACATAAAAGAGTTTTAACATACATATATACATACATACATACATATAAATATATATATATATATTTTTAAAAAAAAATAATAGAAATTTTTTACCAAGGTATTGAACAATATTTTCATGATGTAAATCTTTCAAAAGTGCAATTTCTCTTTGTAAAGCATCCAACTGATAAGCATTTAATTAATGAAATTGAATTTTTTTTCTCGAAAATAATCAATTTAAACACGTCAAACATAAAAACCAAATAAATGAACCTACCATGGATTTTTTTCTTTCCTCATTTGCGGATTGTCCTGTAGGTAACTCAACTTGTTTGACTGCCATTAATTCTCCAGTAATAGAATTAAGCCCTAAATACACACTACCAAAAGAGCCCATTCCAATCAAGGCACCTTGCATCCATTTTAAAACTTGATTCTCTCCAACTATATAACAAAATTATTTCCAATATTAAACAAAATTGTACAAATATAGAAATAACTTATGAAATTTTCACCCAACCCACATCCATTATGTATAAGTGCCCATTCTTCTTCTTCAATTTCATCACTTTCACTAAAACCATCAAAATCTTCATTTTGCTCTTCTGTAATTATTGTTTCTGGATGATCCATAGGGAATAGAAGAGTATCAGATCTGTCATCATCATATAAAGAAGACATTTTAGATTTACGAGATAATCTAGAAGCAGATGAGAGTCTTGAAGCCCTTCTAACGGAATTTCTACAGCTACGTTCTAATTCTTCACTATTGTGTCCAGGAAAATATTCTGTAAGATTTAATGAAATCAATTCTGAAGGTGGACGTTGACCAAAAAAATTCCTTAATTTTTTTTGTGATATTCCAACTTGAGCCGTTGATGGAGGTTTCTCTCCAAAGAAATTTGTTAATTTTTTGTGCCTCTTTTGGGTTTTTAATTGTTCCAAGCTCATCTGTACATGCTTCTTGCGTAATATAAGTCTATCTCTTTCCGGTCTATCTGAACTTTTACAAATCTTTACTAATTCATCATCGGATAAACTTCGAGCTATGTTATCATGAATAAAAAAAAATATTAATAAAAAACATATATATTTATAAAAATATATACAATTTACCTGAACCTGAATCACTTAAAGTTGTAAATAACGAATATTTTTCGACATCCTCATTTATATTGAACTTTTGTAAAACTCGGGATAATATAGATTTAGCATCGGTTACATTGTTTATAGGAATTGTTTTCGTTGCACCATCTTCACCAATAACTTTGATGACACGCTAAATAAATGGTAAAAAAGAATTGTTAAAGATTAATATTTTGGTAAAACTTTAAAACAATTACTTACCTGTTTAACATTATCTGAAATTTCCGATTGTTGCTAACATTAATTTTATATTTATTAATAAGATTTGGTAAAAAAGTTAATAAACAGTATTAGTAAATAATATTTACTTTAGAAATTGGTGAATTTCGTGAAGAATAATCATTATTGTTATTATTATTGCGCGAAGATGAAGTAGAATTAGATCGAGATATAGTGCTTGCTTTTGAATTAGATCTGCTAAGTGATGGAAATCTGTCAGAATCAGGTGAACCCAGGTCCTAAAAATTTTTATGGTTAATAAAAAAAAAAAAGAAAACAAAAAAATATTTGACAATTATAAATAATAAATACCTTTGATATATAATATTTAATAGGATTAACATAAGGAACAGTATTTCCTGCACAACACTTTAACAAAGTTTTAACAGCCAAAAGGATTCTCACGCGTTCGCCGATTGATCTGATCTTCAATTCCTTTAGGATTTCGTGATCCAATTCTAATAATACATCACCATTTATATCATTATCTACATGAAAGGAAATTCGATAAAAATAAGCAAAAAGATGAAAAATTGAAATTGAAAACTAACAAAAAAAAACAAAAATTTCTTTTTTACCCGAAAATACTTTTTGATATTCTCGAAAATTATTTTCTTGTAACCAGTAAGCTACTTGGTCATACTTCCAATTTCTTACACTTTCGAAGGTAAGTCTACAATCAACTATAGGAGAAGGAGGAGTAGAATCCATGAATGATATAATGAAGTTGATTTTGAATGAGGAAATGCAATAACCCAAAATTATCAAACACCGGATTTTCGCGATTTAAATAGGCGTTTGTAAGATGTTGTGTAACCGTGGATTCTGCATTTCTTTATTTGATGGCAAATATTTTGATTCGATATAAACAATGGGTTTCTTGTTTCTTATTTTGGGCAGATTAAGTTCTTGGACACTTCATATCAATAATAAAATGCTATTACTAAATTTGAAAATATTCATAATTAATTAATCACCCACCCCCTTTTTTTTTAATTAATTACATTTTTGGGGATCAAATTCATAAATAAAAATTCTTAAAAAAAGTTAACCATTTTTATTTATTAAAACTAATAAGTTTTATATTACCTTTTTTGAAAAGCTGCTGTTGGATAAATATACACATCTGGTAAAAGCGGCGAAGAATTTTAAGAGTTGATGCACGGGATACAGTATACTGCCAATTCATGTGATAAGGATTTTAAAATAAAATCTTTTTTAACTATTATAATACATATATCTGACAATGATTCTATAATTACATTCTATCAAAACTTACCACTTTAATGGCGCAGTATTTAATTCTTGGCTTATAAGCCCCAAAATTTTAGTCTTACCATTTTTTACAAAATTATTATTATTATATCGTGCAAAATTTATTTTCTTTTTCATCAAATAACAATGTAACAACCTGCATCAAATATAAAAATATCATTGTTTATTTATAATATCTGATATCTTGTTTTTGGATCTGTTAATCAGGAGAACATTTTTTTCTTTAACCTTGTTTATTGTAGATGCATAAAATTTTCTGTTTGTTAAAGAATCATAAGTTTGGTAAAACATTATACAAAGATATATAAGATAACAAATTCTTACAAATAAAGATCAAATTCCCGTTTTTTTATTTTGCAAACTCGATTTTTATCAAATTTTTTTTTACAAAAAATACAGTTTAAAATTTAACAGATAAATAGCAAAAATGTCAAGTACTAGTCAGGGTAATTCATTTTAATAGTAAAAATATGTCGATAATAATTTTTTTCAAATTTATTTCATATTTTTTCCTGTTTTTTAGCGCGTGTGATTGAACCACATAGTAATGCCGTTCTTCATGTTGGAGAAAAACATATTATCCAATGGGTATGTATTTACATCGATTTTTACGTAATAACATTGATTATCTGATAATTTAAATGATAGCCTTTTTTTTATAATAAAGGATACATCGTCCAATCCAACTATAACTGATATCATATCAGCCAATCTCTATAAAGGTTTCGGTTCCGATATTAAACTTATAAAAACAATTCCAATCAATCGTGAAGCTTCAGCAGGATGTTCCGAACCTTTTATTGTGCCAAATACTGCAAGAGGCTATGATTATTTTTTTAATTTAGTTGGAGGGAATGGCGAAGTTGTTTCTAGTTATTATTTTAATATTAATGTCAATTAAATTGATTTTTTTTTTTTTTTTTATTAGTATTAAATTTACCACGTGAATTTTTTAATGCGAAAATTTATAAATATCGGAAATTTCTATAATTATAACAACCTAATAAAATTATGGTGCGGCTGAAAAAAATTTGTCACACAATATTATAGTCTCCATTTGTTTAATAACAAATGGTTCTTTCGATGCAGAAAAGATTTAACTCAGCCAAAACCAACCTTTAAAATTGTTAATTAATCTGGTCAATCTGGTCATCTGTTAAAAAAATTCCGGGTTATCGCATTACAGTGTGTAACTAGGTTACACGATCACAACTGTATCATACCTCTTGCATAACCATTTATGGAACGCGAATCAGATTTTGCGAACTTTTTTTTTTTTTGACATTTGACATGTTTATAACGTTTGTTTCTGCTACCGCGCACAAATTTTATCTATATTATTTTCTTAATTTCAATTATGGGTGAACGTTCTGTAAACGATAATTCGTGTCAGGAAAATTTGGATCCTTCTGTAAACGGAAATAATGGATTCAAATTTTCATCACCGTTAACTACAACAAATTTACGTTTTGAGTCGCAAGATGACCTTGGAAAAATTTTTGCTTTGCAGGGAAACAGTCTAACTTATGAAAATGCCACCTCATCTCCTTTGGTAGCTGAGCAAATTGAACAACAATCCCCTTTCTTCCGTAAAATAGCTCGTCCGATACCTCCTTCGTTGAATACAAATATTACTCATTTATTAATGCAACAAAATAATAATAACAACAACATTAATAACAACAACAATAATAATTTTGCTTCTTCACCCAGTCAAGCTGATAGTCCTGAAGATACATCAGGTCATCGAAGAAGAGATAGCAACGTTTCAGCGATGTCTATACAATTGTACGATGTTGTTGGATCAGGTCATCAGAGGCGAGATAGTAATGTCTCAAATATGTCAATGCAATTAGATACTCCTACACCTTCTAGTGGGACAGAGTCTGGTAATGAGGATGAAAATAAGTTGGCTTTTTATCCTTTTACATTTTCCCAGAAATCTCTATCAACGTCAAGACCTGGAACTCCTACAACACCACCACCTTGTACTCCAAATTTTTTTTCCACATCTACAACAAGATCATTAATGTCTCATCATCCTCAACGTATGAGAAGAATGAGTTTGGATGTGGATAGTAATGGCGAACCAAGAATTGAAAAACCCTCACCAATTCATCGTGCTGTCAGGGCAAGGAGGGCTTCTCTTTTGGTATATATATATGCTGTATATACATTTTTTTTTTAAAAAAAAAAATAAAATTTGATTATTAATTCCTTTACAAATAAATATAGCCAAAAACAAAATCATTTCAACGAGTTGTCAATGAACTTCAAGAAGAATTGCAACCAATCGAAACGGAAATTAAGCAAGAATATAAAACTACAAAGGTCCTTAAGAATGAATGTGACAATTATATGGATACTGGAAAGTTACCCGAGGTAAATTAAATCTATTTTTATTTTTATTTTTATCCTTATTTTTTTTTTTTAATGTTATTAATTTTTTAATCGAAACAACCGTGATGTAGGAATTTTTAAATAATTGGATTAAATTTCGAGATATTCAACCATCACCACCTCCTTATGCTGCTTCAAAACTAAATCCCGAAGTTGACATGTCGGTAGGTATTCTGAAAATATAATAACTATTAAACTTTTTTTATTAACATAATTAATAATTAATATTTTATAATATTAAAAGTACCGGCAAGATACCCCTTCACCGACGTCTTCTGTTGGGCCTTGGCCAATAAGTGGTAGAATAAAGCGAAAAGGTATAGTCGTATAATTTATTGTTCATTTTTTTTCCCCTCCTTTACAAAGAAGCCAACATCTTATTTCCCATAAAGCATCAGATGACCGCTTTGAGCCTTATTTCAATCCGAAAAGACGCGCAGTTTCACCGAGTTTGGTTGGGAGCCCACCAGTTGTTTCAAATGTTCCATCTCCGCCAACTGTCGCTAGTTCACCATCATTTTCGGGATCAGTTGCTTCATCTAGTGGAAATAGAGGACAAATTAAGGGGAATAGTAATTTAGTGAATATGCAAGATGCAAATGGAAGTTTTAGTAGGATGAACTTGAATGGAGAATAATCAAAGAGAGGAGGAGAGAGTATAATGGTTGGATTAAAGAATCAACTTAATCATGAGAATTTTCGAACATTTTTTTTTTTTTAAAAAAAAAAACAGGGGTATGCGAATCTGTAAATATTTTTGCATAATAGCTATTTCTCTTTTTTGTATGCCCTTGCGCCTACTTTATTTCGTTTGTATATAGTTTTTTTCTCTTTAAAACATAATTTTGAGCAAAAATCATATTACAATTATGGACACTACTTAATAAAATTAATTTTTGATTTAAATTTTAAATTTTATGATTTCTACGGTAACCATGCTCAAACAATAAATTATAAATTTAAATTATTGTCTCCTCGATCTTTGTGGATCAAATCCTTAAAAAAAACGTTGGGTGTACGAAATATACAATACAGTACTGAGCAGAGGTTATATTACTTATATATAACTCAAAATCCGAAGAGAAACCGTAAAAAAATTATTTATGGGAACACAATCGTGGCTTCTTGATAATTGAGTTTGGTACAACAAGCAATATCTGACTGGCTTGTGTGTAACGATGAATTATAAATACTGACAAATTTATTTTAAATTTCAAATCATTTTCGTGTCTCTTATGATTTTTGATTTTTGCTCCACTTTGCTGACGTCGTGTTAATTATATAATGTTACTTAAGCAAGTTTGTCCAGGAAAGTCTAATGGTTTTGTCCAAAGCTTTCATACAGCATATTGGGAGAATTCTCGTTACCTTGTAAGTTGATTATTACCTTAAATTTTTGATAAACCGATTGATTATATCCAATTTTTTTAATACTCCTCGTTTTCAACGCTTTCTAAACTTTTATTTAACTCGACCCTGTTTTAAAGATATATGGTACAGGAAATAAACTTGTAATTTATAGGGGACTCTCGGAATTGGTTCAAACAATAAACGCCTCCGAATTTTTAGAGAAAGATTCGAATAAAGAAAAAATTTTTTCGGCAGAATTATCAGAATTTGACGGAAAGGTCAGCAGGAAATATTATTTTATGATCAATTTATTTATTGACTTATTTGAAAGCCTGCCACAAATATTTCTTTTCTAGATTATAGGTTCGAATTGTTCATGTAGAATTTTTGACACTTTTATGTTTAAAGACGACCAAATATTTATTCATTGATTTGGTGAATCATGTAGAATTACTAATAAAACTTTATATTTTTAATTGAATAGATTGCTATAACAATTGGAACAAATATACTTGTATTTAAACCAGATCAAGATGATACGAACACGGTAATACTATACCATATTATACCACAAAAAGAAGAAGGAATGAATGAAAATGAGAAGAATTATTTGATTATGATAAATTCTAAATATTTCCTCGTTTTATATATTAGAGAGTTCAATGGTCTTTATTAAAGATACTGAAGCATGATTATTCTGTATTCTGCACTTCATGGAGTTTAATTAATGGTAAGCGCAGAGCTTTGAAGATTAATACGTGGATAATTTTTTTAAAAATTTATGTATTAAATTAATTTAAAGGTCAACTTTGGGTGGGCGGAGAAGCTATTGCTCTTTGGGAACAAAGTAAGTCTAATGAGGAGAATCGTAATAAATGGAACAAATTATGGGAACAAAGGTTAGTTATTAAAAAGTATTATTAATATAAATTATTTCCTTATCATTTAGTAAGATACTTTCATAATTATTAAAGGGTTGCTTCTAAAATAATTCATGTTGAAGTATCACAAGATTCTACGTTAATCGCTACGGTTGGAGAGGTATTTCTGTTTTCATGTTTATTAAATATTTATGATTTTGTAATAATGCATATAATAAATCTATTTATGCAAAGTATGATAGATTTGTGAAAATTTGGTGTTGTCAAAAAAATGATGGCAAGGAGCGAAAATATAAATTTCATTATTTGCCACATCCAAGATCAGTAACCAACTTTTCATGGCGGAAAGGTCCACATGAACAAATAAAGTAAAGAAAGAAATGATGATTTTATTCGACCATTAAGTTTTAATTAAAAAAAAATGAGATAACTTCTTTTTTTTCATTTTATTTTAAAAAAAAATATTTTAGTTCACAAGGGAGCAATATTCTTTTAACAGTTTGCAAGGATGGATTATGTAGAATATGGGCTGCAACAAACCCTGATGAACCTCATAATCTTTACGTATGTACGGTAATCGATCCCGAACAATCATTGGTTACTCTTCCTTCTTTAGAAGAAGAGAGAATTTGTCATAAACACTTTGATTGTTTTTCGCCCATTCATTGGATACACCCAAGAGAATTTTTGGTATCTGTAAAATTAGCTATAGATTCCTCTGACAATGAAACAGAACAGTCCTGTATAAGTGATGGATTAAAAAAGTTGAAAAGTCTCGCAAACGATACACCTGATTTGTTTTATCAAATTCAACAAGATGGTTCTATTGTTATTTGGGGAATAAGGGTAACTATTCTCAAAAAATTGTTTTTCAAAAAAAAAAAAAATAAAAAAATAAATATATATATATTATTATTTTGACATTAAATTACTATAATTAGAATATTTATTGTAGGCCCAGACGTATTCCAAAAGTTCTCGTTTTGTTTCGTGCATCTCAGGTGCTTTCTCTATCAGAAGCAGATTATTTTCATGGAAATGCATTTGTGTTTCATGATAACACAAGTCCGGATTTTAAGAGCAGTAATTATTATTAATTTGGGATAAATGATTTTATCAAATTACCTTTTTAAGTAGAAAATTAATGATTTTTACTGCGTAATAAGCTTCGGTGGAACTTACAATATTGGCTCAGAGTCCGCAAGGTTGTATTAGCAGATATTCAATTCGACTTGTTGATATGTTCGAATACTCGCAGTCAACTCCGTTACAATTAAAATATTTATGGACTGGACATCATAATGATATAAAAACTATCGTTAAATCTTCTGGAACTGACAGCTTCGTTTCACTTGATAGTGATGGAGGAGCAATCCTGTGGGATTTTATGAAGCTTGAGATATCGCAGGTATTTTTAGTTACAAATTATTATGTTGATAAATATATTCATTTAATTATATTATTTTTAATACCTATTTGATATTTAGCTTGTTAATCAAGTTAGCCCAAAGATAGTTGAAAAAACCAGTGTTCCGATGAAACAAATTAAGCTAGTATGTGTGCTTTTAGAAGGTAAATTTTTTTATCCATTTTGTAACAAAAAAAAAAAAAATAATAAAATAAAATAAAAATGGGAAAGAAAATTTATCCCACTGTAACCATTTTTTAGGGAAATGTATTGTTGCATATGACGGAATTCAAATTGTCCTCTTCATACTCGACGATAGAAATGATTTTACTCAAAAGATTGTATTTGATGACTATGAAACTTCTTATGAACTGCTCTTGTTATTTTCATATCAACATAAAATTTCCTCGTCTACTCTTACGTATGTTGTTGGAGTAAGCTCTTACAAGAATACAATTTTTTGTTGGAAGTTTTTACATGGCAAAGGTATGGTTTTTATGCTTTAATTTATTATTGTTTAATTGATTGTTTTAATAATTTTTTTTTTAAAAAATTTTTTTACAAATACAGGTCCAAAAGTTGACCTAATTTCAAAGACTTCTCTTCCTATTAATAATCAAATTAAAATGGCTGTATCTGTGGAACAATGGGCGGGGTCTAATAAAAGATGTTATCCATCGAATGACTTATCCCCTCCTATATTATTGACATATTCCGATGATGGATATATTATGTATTGGCAATTAAATATGAAATATGATGGTAGTAACCTTAATGCTAATAAAGAATTATGGTTGAAGGAAGTTAATTACGACGTCGGGGCCGAAGAGCCAATTTTAATCAAATGTGGTCCACAGGGGAGAGCTGCCATTGGTATGAAAATGCTTTTTATTCACATTTTTAATTTAAATTTGTTAAAAAAATTAATTCCATTTATAGTTAAGAAAAAAGGAAGTAGTTATGAAATGACAATATGGGAATGCATAACTAAAAGATTACCATCTGTCAAAGATTACATGGAGGAATTTAGGTTCATTTCACTATAGTTATTATTTCTTTCCGGTATAAGAATCTCTTATTTATTCGTATTTTACCTCGTCATCTAGCGAAAAAATTGTTGATATAAGTTGGCTTTTCACTTCCAATGCTGAGATTGTATTAGCCATATCAATGTCACAAAAAATTTGTATTTATACTCAACTTCGTAAACACCACATTTCTGGACGAAGTTCTTGGATTATGTTTTCAGAAATTGATAAGTATGGTTCTTTTTAAACTCGTCATTATTTGAGTTCAACTGGATATATTAACATTTTTTGTATCTGTATATTAGCAATGCTACATTACCAATTTCTGCTATATATTGGGATAATTCGGGTTCACTTATTGTAGCTAATTGTAATCAATTACGTTGTTATGATAAATGGTTAACAGAAGAAAATATGGAAAAAGGTGATTCAAGTTTTTCCGATTTTGTTTATGCGATTTTTTTTAATATCGCTATTTATATCTAAAAATTGAATAATCCATAGTTTCGCGTATAACTGGGATTAATCAAAAGAAGTATCCTACGTTATTTCATGTTGTTGACCATTTGAACGGTCCTTTACCACATTATCACCCAATGTTTCTTTTAGAGTATATTATGTGGGGTAGGTTAATAAATTGTGTTTGTTTAATTTTGATATTAATTTTGAATTAATCCCAAATAGATCAAATGGATTTGGTGAAGCAGATTTTCGCCCATCTTTATAAATTTCTTAAAATGTTGGATAAAATAAATAAACCTATTGAACGAATCCTCCCTTTACCATTTGACAAATTTTCTCAAGAAAACATGGTTCGTAATTGTAGATTTTCTAATTTTTTAAAGCAAAAAAAAAAAAAAAATTCTTTATTAAGCTAACTCAATTTTTCTTGTTATTCAAGTCAACAGCATCAACGAAAACTACTCGTACTCGTTATAACGTTCTTTTTGGAGAAGACAGCGATGAAGACGGGTATATATAATGTTAATTAAAAACCAAAAAAAAAAAAAAAGTTAATATTAAAAATTAGTATCTTTTCTTTTAAAGATCTCAAGAAACTTTACTTGAATTTACTGAGAAAGAAGCTAAGTTTTTGATCGAAAAATTACAAGTCATTTCATTACCTGACTTGTCACCCGTTGAACAAGCGCAATTGTTAGCATTAGTTAATACTATAAATCAGGTAAGAATATATTTTCAAAGTTTGAAGTTGAATACATTTCATCAAATTGGTGATAATACAGGTAGAAAATCAAAAACGGAGTTTGGACGAAAATGGTGTTCGATACGTAATATTTATGCGACGGTATCATTATTTAAATAAAATATCTTCCGGTATACGGTCTTCTGGTTTAAATTATCGAGATATGAACTGGGCATTGCACAGTAATTCTCAGGTAAGAAAATTTCTACATGTTTTGGTGTTATCCTATGACTAATACATTAGCTATGCCAATTTAGGATCTATTAATAGAATACAGCATCCAAGCGTCTGGTGGAAAATTCTTATGGAAGGATGCAAGAATACATGGCATCTTTTTATGGCTTCGAAGTAATGAAACAGTTGTAAGTACATTTATAACTCGGGATATTTTTTCGTTAGTGTATTAATTAACGATTGATTATAGCGACAACAAATCGAAAATGTGGCTCGTAATCATTATATGTCAAAAGAAGAGAGGGATCCAATAGATTGTTCTATATTCTATATGGCTTTACGAAAAAAGAAACTATTGTTGGGTTTATGGAAAACTGCTAATACTCATAGAGAGCAAGCTATCATGTTGAAATTCCTTGTAAATGATTTTACTGAGCCCAGATGGAAAACGGCAGCTTTAAAAAACGCTTATGCTCTGTTGGGCAAACAACGTTATGGTATTGTTTTCCTATTGTTTACTTTTATATAGAAATTTTACAAGCTAATAATAGCATGTAATTTGATAGAATATGCAGCAGCTTTCTTCCTACTTGGTGATCAGTTAAGAGACGCTGTCAATGTATGCTTAAAACATTTGGATGATTTTCAATTAGCTATAGCCATAACCAGAGTTTATGAGGGTAACCTTTTTTTAAAAAAAAATAAATAAATATAAATATTTTATTTATTAAATATTAAATTATAATTTTATATTTACAGGTGAGGATGGTCCTATTTTGAAGAGCATATATGAAGATCATATTATTCCTCTAGCCATCAGAACAGGGGATCGATGGTTAGCTAGCTTGGCTTTTTGGTCATTGAATCAAAGAGATAAGGCTGTAAAAGCTATTATGGTTCGAATTTCTTAACTTATTCTGAATTGATAATTGATTATCCAATGTTAATAAAAGAAAATTAAATATTTTTAAGGTACCTTTGGAAACTCTGTACGATAAGAAAGTAGAAACAACACCTCTAACTACAGAATCTCCTGATGCAGCTTTGGTAGTTTTATACAAACAACTAAAAGACAAATCAATTCAAACAATGAGAGGAGCAGCAGAAATTTCGTCAAAAACGGAATACTTCTTTGTGTTAAGAAGTATTTTTGCTTATGACCGTATGGGATGTCCACTGCTAGCTCTTCATCTCGTAAAAACATGGATTTTTTCACAACAATCAGATCCCAAAAGGCCTGATCACATTTTAAAATCTAGACGCAGAACAACTATTTTTGACATACCAATGGCGGATAGTGATGGTGATGATGCTATTTCGAAAGGTGTCGTTAATTTTGATACATGGAATTGGAATGAGCCAATTTCACCAGTTTCTTTAAAATTTAATAAACACATAACAGATAAATCAGATGATCTTTTTACAGAAGAGCCAAGTCCTTTAGTTAGTCCAATTACACCTAAAAGAATATCGTTTACTGATAATTCATTTAAAGATTCGACAAATGAAGAGGATATATGGGGATGGAATACACCAGGACACTATCAAAAATTAAATTCGTATAATTCAAAAAATACTGATATTTTTGCTAGCAGCAGTGAGAAAACTCTTGGTAAAAATGGTATTGAAAATGATGCAGGAAATAATGTTACATTATTATACGATGTAGATTTTTATGATTATAAGGTTTCTTTGGTTGAAAGATTATGTCAAGTTAGTATATATATATGTATATATTTCTTTACTAAAAAGTAAAATATTGTACTAACTGAACTTATTTACTACAGCAATTATTAGATGTGGCAATGGCTGTTCAAGAAAATTCAGAATTATTTGATCAAAGTTCATATTATAGTGATTATCTTAATAGGGCCGAACAAGGATTAACAACTATATGTGAAAATGTTAAAGTTCCAATATCGGATATAAAAGAATCACTAATATCATATCCTTTAAAAATATAAGTATATGTTGTTATGTAATCTATAATATTTATTCTTAACTCCTCTTTTTGGTTCATACTAGGTGTATTGAAACGGATTCATATAATCTTCTTAAATATTTAAAACATTTCCAATCTCATGATTCGACAAATGACGGTGATTAAATTTTTGGTGAATGCACATTGTAAATTTTTATTTACTACTATACATAATAGAATTATATATATGTATTTATTAAATAATATATATTAAAAATTAATGAAATAACATTATTTTATATAAGGGCAATTTCCTGCATTATATCTTTCTTGATCAATAAAGTTTAACTATTGTTTTAGATATTCTGTTGTCCCATTTCTCATATTCAGTTTCTCGGACATATAAAATTAATGATTAATTATTTACAAGGATGTATCTGATGAATGACATAATATCTGAATGACTTTACAATGAATTATACATTATTATTATTAACAAAAATAAAATTTTATTAGTTTTATTCGAAATAATAACTGAACAATTCTCCTAAATTTACATATCGTAATGCATTCTGGTCTAAATGCCTGTCGACTAAACTTTTCAATCTACCGAGTTCTTTTATATTTTCATAACCTAAAATAATAGAAATTAATTAGTTTCTAATACAGTGATGATCGATTGATTCTATGTAGTCAATAATCCATACCAAATTCTGCCCTTTTTTGTACTTTATTTATATCAAATAGTTGAGATAAATAGAGTAATTGAAGATATAGCTTTTGTTCGTCATACTTAAACATTTGGAGAAATAGATTAATTATTTAGATACCGCTCTAACCATATACAATAAAACATTCTACTTACCTCGACCTTCATTTTTCCATTGCATTCTCGATTAATACAATTTTTAGAGTAAGTGACTTGTCTTGTACGATATAAACAACTTTGTTCATCACATACTTTCCAATCATCATAGTATTGTTTAATATAGGACCGAACTTTGAAAGTAAGTTGTGTCAAAATCGAAGAAAATGGAATAATGATGTTACATCCATTACATTTAATTAACCCGCCAGATTCCTATAACATCGACCATTAATATTGTATATAAGTTTGTATATAAGAGAAAACAACAACCACTAACCTTTAACCCTTCAAAGATATTTTCTTCATTACAATAAATACATATGGGCACAAATTTCTCAACATCCTTAAATCGCTCGCCATCTGGCATTTTCGAACCGATTTTATGTGATGTCACCAAATTCGATGAACTTTTGAATTTTGATGGATCAAATCCTTATATTACAATTTTTTTTTTAACATTACAAAGTTACTAAGTACAATTACTATAAAATAATAAAATAAAAAATTTGAATACCTAGACACTCGGCGATGGATGCATTATCAATTCCTTCAATATGTTCGCATAACCTAGAAACCGAAGCATGGATTTGGATTTTTAAATACCAATCATAATCTTATAAAGAAGAAACAGTAAAATTATTTATATCATCTGACAAGATAACAAAACTAAAAACAAACCACATGAATATTATGAATTTACCGATTTGCAAATTGGACTCATTTATCTCATCGGGATGGAATGCTCGATCAGAAATATTTTTATCGGATTCTGATTTATCATCAGCCGTTAGACAGATAACGTATGGAATAAAATCTCCTGTACGAGCACTTAACCCTTTCTTTTTCATTCTCAGTGCAACTTGCACATGAGGCTGAATTTTTGCATCAGTATAGGCTTCCGGCGATTTTGCGAGATTCTATTAATATATTTTAATAAAAAAAAAAATTAATAAAGTGTACATGTGGGGAAAACAATTTTTGATTAAGCCATACTTTATTAATTATAAAGGAATTAATAGGGTAATTTCCAGAACGCGTATCCTCTCCAACTTGTCTCAAGTGAGTGTGAATTGTGTTAACTACTACTTCTCGATCATGAGATGATAAAATTTGATCCAATACAAATCTTAAAATAAGTTAGAAATTATTTCATACGATGATAATAAAGACTACAAGTGCTTTATACCTTGATACTTTATTCACTAAATCACACCAATCTCTTCTCACAAGATCGAGACCTTTGGTTTCACACGAACGTTCTAAGATGCCGTTTTTTTTCTCAACAACGATAGCTGCATATTTTTTTTTCTTAAGCAAAAGTAGCTTCTCAAAAAACCCATCAATTTCAAGCTCGAGCAATTTATACCGTTCATTGACTTTCTTTTTTAGAATGCTACCAACTTCAAACGCTTGATTTATGTCTATCGCTTTAGTATTAATCATAATCGAATCCGTATCTCCATAGATTACCTACAAATTAAACCATAAAATCTACATGGATCATTCATTTGTTTGTTTATTCATTAAACTATAAAACTTACATACCTCCATTTTTTCATTCTCTGCTAGTTTAACAGTGTTCTCCAGAATTTCACGACCTTTGGAAGTGATCAACATAGCTAACGGCTTGGCATAAAACCTGGAGTAGGTATAACCTAAACAACCATACATACTATTTGCTGTAAGTTTAAGAGCCCTTTGACGAATATCATACTATCATTATGCAAGAAAATACGATTATATGGTTAGTGTTATTGTAACTGTTTACTGTATGTCGAGACAATAATCATTTAACATACTTCGGCAAGCTTGTCTGAGGTAACTGTTGAACTCTTCATCAAATTTTTTACCATCCTTCTTCGCTTAACTAATTTCGCAATCAATTTAGGTAGAATACCCTGTGGTAAACTTGAATCAGGTATTTCGGGAACAGTATCCTTTTCCTTCGATTGTAATGTAAGTAAGCCACTATATCCACTCCTTAATGCAATAATGCACATATATTACGAACTCACCATCCCAACTCTGGCTACTGTAGTAAAGCAAATATTATATTCTTGAATAATTGATGGATACAAGCTGTTAAAATCCAAAAGTACTACATAATTATCATAAAATCCTTTCTTGGGCTCTAGCACGAGACCTCCGGCATAAGTAGGTTTTCTTCGCCCATTTGCTTTAGCTTCGGTTGATTCATCTTTACAAACAAATGCGTAAACAATCAATATAATTAATAAAATATAAATATTATATGAGAAAATGTTACCTTCGCCGTCCACGCTAAATTGTTCCTGAATTTTTTTATATTCTTTGTTTGGACATACGTATTTGTGTTGATGAAATTCATGTAACAGAAGAAATTCATTCCGATCTGCTCTACTTCCAAGAAGAGTTTTTGACCTATTATGAATAAGTAATGACTTGCTCAATTATTACTTTTTATTAAAGAATAAAGGTTCACTCGTATTATATACCATATATTGCCAGCTAAGTTTGTTAATTGTTTAGTAAGAGGCAATATCTGAAGCTTAAACATAAGCTCTGCCGTAAAAATAGCATCATTCCAACAATGACAAACTATGTCTAATAAATCTTTGGCTCGATTATAATACATGGGAATTTTATCATATTCGATATCTTTACGAAGCTTGCCTAGTTGTGATGAGACGAGTTCTGTTAACGAATAATTCTTGGATTTGATAAGTTCCTACATATTGACGTTTCAGATTTTGTAAATATACACATTAAAAAATATATAAAATGATACCACTATTTTCCTTACTTTCGCGTTTAGGTAGGTATCGCAAACCAATCGACCGTTTACAATTGATTTTTCCACAAAGGATGACTCATTCGCAGAAGACCCACTTTGTGATTTTGGCCATCTACAGATAATATTATTAAATTAATTTCTTTTAGATGTTCAAAGCTTTATTGATAAAGAACTTACACATTTCTTCGCAACCTTCCAAGACAGGACCAGTCTTTAATCTTTAAATCTTTTAAGCGGTGTAACAGGACGTCAAGGTCAAATCCGATAAAATTGTGTCCGATAAAAATATCAGGATCATATTGCTTGATGAGTGCTATTCAATTTCGAAGAAATATATATATAAATGCAAGGAATAACGTCATAATCATCTAAAAGTAAAGATACAAACCTAATAGATAATTGATTAACGAATATTCATTCGTTTCTAATTTTAAATGAAGGCCTTTTTTTCTTTCTTCTTCGACAAGTTCTTCGAAGCCATGAGTCCACCATGGCCTATCATTTAGTTGACGAATTGCAGAATATTGTTCAGGATATTGTAATTTTTCCGGTGTAACTGCTTCGTCCAATGGTACTACATCAAAATAATTTATCAGGTTAGGTTTAACGAATCAAACGTTTAACCTCTCATTAAACAAAAAAATTCTGAACCTTTTGGGTAAAAACGAACACTAAAAGCGACTATTTCATTAACTTGCTTTTTATGATTCATTACAGTTCTTAAACTCAATGACATGGTTGTTAATGAAGGTGATTTAATCGGTTCAGAAAAATTAGACTCTTTCAAAATGCTAATTTTTTTAGGATCGTCAACAACAAGCTCCAGTTTGCACCAGGAAATCTAAAACACACAAAGCATATATAACACTCTAGTTTATAATAATTACTTGAATTTTAACAAATAACAACTCACTCTAGATGTTTCCACGATAGCATCTTTGATTTCCAACCAACATGGTCCTTTAATTTTACGTTTCAATATGAGCAATTCAAGCGCAGAAGTATTTGTACCAAAAGCGCGAGAAAAAGTTTTCCCACTCAAATTTTTAGGTAAGGCATCCTCTGTTAATTAGCAATAATAACATAAAAATAAATATATAGAATTGCAAATTTGAATCATACAACTTCATGCGAATCAAAAGAACATACGTGTAAATGGATATGTTACTTTCAAATATTGTGCTTCGGTAGGAATGTCGGGTAACTCGAACCCATATTTACGGTTCACTGGCTTTGTAAAATGTTGAAAATCTCCGAATTTTTTTTTAAAGAAATCATTTACTTCACTACTAACATCTTCCATTGTTACATCAATTTCAGTTTCATTATCGTGTTCTGTAAATTTACACAGAAGAGAATAGAAAATCGATTAATAATTCATTTCCAATAAAATTATTTGGAGGAATATATCGATTACCGTCAAGTTTTTTTTGTCTTGGTAATATGAAAACATTTCTATGAATGTTTTTGACGGCGGCGCAGCAACTTATATATGTATTACTTTCGTTGTTGAATACCTAAAAAATTGATTCATAATATATGTAATATAAAAAAAAGGAATCATTTTGCATAATTTGGTTAATTTACCTTTCCAATGATATATACAATTCCAAATTTTTCAACTGCATCTATCCAAAACAATCTGTAACAATTATCTGATTGATCATTAATAGATGGAATCGTTTCTTGAATAAATGATTGGTCAAATTCATGTCTATCATCTTTCGTTTGATAAATAAATTCGCTGTTTGCGTCAAGTTTCAAAGGTTGATCATGATCACACTCCATTGAGACTGTATCTGGTTGGCTGGTTTCATGTATAAACGATTGATCCTGTTTATAATCTATTTTTTCCTGATAAGTAAAATCGCTGTCAAAAAGCATAGTGTCCTGTTTATTGGTCTCATGAATAGGTAATTGGTTTTGTTTGTCATCTATTTTATCATCTATTTTGTCAAATCCACTGTCCAAAGGTGTATATTCCATTGAAACTGTATTAGTCTCATGAATAAATGACTGACTCCATTCATCATCTACCTTTTCTTGATAAGTTAAATTACTGTTCAAAGGTCTATATTCCGTCGATATTGTGTTTGTCTCATAAATAGATGATTGGAACCCATTATCTACTTTTGTTTTATTTTTTTGGTACATAAATTCGCCGTTAGCATCAGGATTCAAGGGTTTGTACTCATGAATCAGTGATTGGAAAAGTTCCTCTTGTTCGTCATTTTCATCTTCATCATCTAATCTTTGTAAAAGATCAGACATAAATTCGGATTCTTCCTTAGTAGATTTCGTCTAAATTTAAAAACGGTGATAAGTTTTTATAATGATATTTTTTTTTTTTTTAAAAAAAAAAAAAAAAAAAAAAATACGCACACTTCTATGTTTTGTCAATTTATTTGAAATGGCCGCACGTAAAAAATAATTATTTATAGTTGTATTTGGTTTAGCATCAGTTTGATTTTCTGAACCTTTTCTTTTTCGCTTCTCTGTAACCAATAAGTTATCAGAAACGTGAATAAATAATCAATATCTTAAAAGCGCGTAAAAATAAGCAAATATTGCAAATAAAATAAAACCATTTCGACAATATACCATCCATTGGGTCATCCTCATACTCAGATTCATCTGCATATTTTTGTCCCAAATCATCTAACTCTTCTGTTATATATTGAGTCCCATCGTCGTTGACAACCATTTCTGTCACTTTCTTGACTTCAGATTGATAAATTTCTTCTGAAACTTCATCATAAATGACCTCTGGTTCATGAACCTTTGTCGATAAAGAATTTGTTACGCGAAATAATATTTACGAGAATATTTATATACTTAAATTTATACCTCATACTCTTGAAGACGAGAGCCTCCTTCTTGTCGTAAACGACGAAGAGTTTGTAAGGCAGCAAGGTTAGAAGATTTGGCAACGGCGCGTCTCTTCGGCAAGGACATTTTTTTTTGTTATAAGAACGTGTTAATCTTTAACCTAAGTGCTAAAAAAAATGATCCGACGCGTTTTATCGCTTCACGTGAATTAAATATCAATTAATTTAAAGAATTTAAGTATTACTGATTCCGGCCTAAATTATATGTTTAATTTCGGTTATTTGATTTAATTCCATATTTATATATAAAAAATGATATGATTTATTTCTTTGTAACGGGTAAATCCTCTTGTAGTATATTAGAAATGGAAAATATGAAAGAGCGGCTGACTATTTTATAAACACGAGTTTTTATGAAACCATAATTTTTATAATTTTATCTATTATATAATTTACTCTACTTTTTTGTACTAGTTTATCTGTTCTGGCCATTTGTCCGGAATAAAAATAAACTCTAAATAAGTAATTTGTATCAATTAGTCGTATTTTATTCTATATATAATCTTTATAAATAAAATGAAAAATTATGTAAGTTATGTAACAAATGAAATTGTGCAATAAATGTTTCGAGTTTTTTCTTAAATACATTAATAGTTACGAAGTAAATAACGATTTTCTTTCATCATACGTTAATTAACTCTTCTCCTCATCATGATACTTCTCTTGATGGTTATTTAATTTTTGAGCATCGTCACCTTCGCCATCACTATCACCAAAATGATCCAAATCATCCGATAATTGTGTTTCAATTACAAAATTCTCCCTATTAGATATTTTAAGGATATTAGTCTCAAACCTAAAAATAATAATAATATAGAATGTTTAAATATATTTACATCTCATTGGTCTCTTCAGTATTTACTCTCATTCCTTGCTTAGTATTTCTCCTGATTTTTTCCATAATTTTTCCTCGAAATATAAATGCAACCAAACCAAGTACACCAATAATAACAATTATTAGCGTAGTTGTACCACTATACATAACGATAGACAAAATGTTAAAATGCGCATAAATTATATTTAATAATCTCAAGGCAAAAAAAAGTTCTTTGCTTACGCATCATAATAGTTATTCAAAATTTCATCATTATCAACATGTTCAGGATCCGAATCATTGTTACTATCATCCAATTCCTACCAAATAAAAATTTTAGAATTGTCTTTAAATCAAATTATATAAATACGAATAGATTACCTCTGATTCAATTTTTGATGGGAACTTATTTACAATATGATGATCCAATCCCATAAATCTATACACCATGTCCATTGATACGAGAGGGACATCATATGGTACCATATGACTTGCATTAAATATCTTAACGTATGTAAGATTTCTTTCTGCAACGATATGCCCTGCAAGAGTATTATTAACATACCAAAGTAACTTTGTATTATTCTATAATAATAAATATAATAATAAAAATATAAATATAATTAAATTAATTAAAGTACAAAAATCAAAGAGATAAAATTATAATTACCTGAAATCCCTTGTTACCATTCCATTCCAAATTATTTATCATGGCTTCAGTTCCCATATAGTTACAAATTATATCTTGATCTCCACTATTTTTTTTTTTTTTATAGGTTAGTAAATTAATATGGCTTATAAAGAAAAAAAAAATATATATATATATACCTGAATAATAATATTTTAATTTGTTTCAAAATTTCGGGGAATAACTATTATCCAGTAGCAATTGAATTAGTAATTTTTACTCCAAAATAATTAAAGAAAATAAATAATAATTATACATACGGTTATAGAAGGTGGGCTATGGTCACCATCAAACCCCTGACCAACAATAGAACTACATTCTACCCATAATTCTTTTTTTTTGGTTGCGTGAAGATCCTTAATAACATCAGGTCTCTAATAAAAATGAAACTTATTAATTAAAAAAACAGAAAAAAAAAATGCTTAAATCATTAATGTGGTCTAAAAGTAATTACATGTAAATAATCGTAAACGGTTTCTAGTTCATATGGCCAGTTAAGACCACAAGAAGGATATGAATCAGAATGATCCCGGATATCATATTGATTTATGCATGTATCAACTTTTCCAACACTATGATAGAATAATAGAATAAATAAAACATTTTTTTTTTAAAAAAAAAACCAAAGATCAAATTGAAGTATCAATACCGTTTTCGCGAATTCTGCAAAATTATACCAAGAATTTGTTCACATTCTTCATTCTTAATGGTAATCTTTTTCTTTAAAGATTCATAACATTTTGTTAATTGTGACTCCGCAAGTTTCTAATGAAATAATAATAATAATAGTGAGTAACTATAGTGTCATTAAAAACGTTAGAGAAAATACCTACCTTATAGTCACCATTTAAGAGATTATTGGCAATTGCAAAATCATAGTATGAACGATACTACGTATATAATTTTATAAACTTAGTATGAAAGTACTTATACCAAGGATCACATCATTCAGTTAGTACATACCTGTGTAATAGGATCAATCCATCCATTTCCGATCACTAATCCTCGTAAATTATACTATAACAAAAAATAAATTTAACTTATTGAACATGACAACTTTCTCTTTTCAGGAACACATATTTCGAATTACCTTTCGATTATCCGGCAATCCACCGTTACGTTTTAAAATTCCATCTGCTATGTATGGTATGTATGTCCCAGCAAAGCTCTCCCCTGCCAAATATATCTAAGTTTTAAACACCTTCAGTAAATTGCATTTCAATAATATTAAATATTGAGTTTATCAATAAATAAAACTTACATCGTCTTGAGAATATTCCGGAAAAATTTCAAAAAATTTATCAAGAAAAAGTAAGAATTGTTGTGGAACTTGAGTCAAATTATTCACATAAGAATTTTGATTCGTGAAACTAAATCCTGTGCCTACAGGCTGATCAACTTTGAAATAAATTTACTCAATTAATATCATGAATAAAGGACAAATAGAGTTTCCGCTAACTCATATCTACCATATAATACATTGGCATATTCATTCCATGATCCATAAAAAGGTCTTAATGTTTGATCTTTATTAACTCTAAAAGGTCCAGTCTCAAGAAATACACCATCCATACTAAATAAATTCTGATTAGTACTATATTAAAGTAACATAACAAGCACAGTCAAATAATGATTTTTATTACCTTGAACTAAATTTACAATAACGGAATGAGAATAGTAACAATATTTTTAGGATTATTGTTTCATATGTAGTAAAAAAAGTATATTTAGACTTACCAACCGGGACCTAATTAAATTAAATCATACAACATTAAATTTTTTAAAAATATCCATTCAAAGGAAATTATCAATTTCAAGTAAAAAGTATCTGAATATACCTCCATTAAGCCAAATAATCTAAATTGAATTCCAAAATAATTCTGTTTAGTTCTCATTCTCAAATACATATATAAAGAAATGATTGAAATATACTAAAGTAACTTACTAATTTAGCATTATCAGCAATATGAAGATTGTGCATTAACCAAAAAAATATATTAGATTCTGATTTTTCATCTATTAAAATATGACTAAACGAAGAAAAGATATGTAAATTTAAGAAATCGGAAGATATTTTAAATAAAAAATCTTTTCTTACCCAGCATGCGATTTCAAATATAAACTGTCCGGAAGGCCAGGTAGTGTTCTCACAAAATAATCCGCAGCTAAAAGTTATTGTTATCAAAAATTGTCTATTCACGCGCTATAAAAACTACTATAATAAATACCATTTGCCGCTTCTGAAGCCTTGATGACTGTAAATATAGCCAGCCCTATTGCAAGGGCCAGAGATTTAAGTTTGCACTTCATCTTTCTTCAAGGAGGATGTTTGTAAAAAAAAAAGAGTTATAATGCAAAAAAAAGTCGTGGCTTTGAAACTGCTTTGCACATACTTCGGAAGACCAAAAATCACAATCACATGATTAATTACGCGCTTATAATGAATTGATTATATACAAATAACCTTCCAAATTAGGATTACCCACAAAAAAAATCTTATATAAAAGCTTTTTAAAATGAATAACTTAGAACAAGCAAAACGCGCTATTGAAGAAGTCACGAATCAATGTCTTGAGGTGCTCTTTCTATTTTATTATTAGCATTTTTAGAGCTATAATCTAAACATTGCTTATTACGTAAAAGAAACTCGAGCAAGATCCTTCGTGTCATACTACTCTTGTATCTACATTAGAGAAAATTTTATGCTCACCTACAAGTTATTCAGAGCAAGAACAAGTTGATTTGTTGAACTACTTAAAGCTTTCAATTTTACCATTAAATGAAGAAGGAAAAAAGGTGAAATTTCTAAATACTTCAATAATTATTTAATCTGTATCTCATTATTAATATTAATTCTTTTTAGATCAAACTTTTAAAACAAATATCATGGGAATTGTTTACTTTGATGATACCTTTTCTTTCATTAACTCCAAATTTAGCACAAGAAATTTTACAAAACATTGCTCAACACAATAATGTTCGAGAGACACATCTAATGATTATGGAAAGGCTTAGCTGGCTTGAATGGAAGAATCAATATCATTCTGTAATGGAATTTAGCAGTTTAGTCAACATTCTAAAAATAGGCGAGTAAAATATTGGATTTCTATTAATAAAGAAACTAATAGTTATAACTATTTCGTTTTACTTACGATTCTTAGTTCTCAATCGATTGGATAGAGAAAAATTGATTAATTTTCTTCCGGAGACAATTAAAGCCGTTGTCTGTATATGGTCGGTTTTGGATGAACTTGATGATACACATAAAGATATTGTTATTGATAGTTTGATACAGTTCGTTGAAATTATAGCAGAGTTAATGGAAGCTGAGAAAAAGGTTTAATTAATAATTTTGAAAATATAATTAACTTGATATGTAATTGACTTCAAAGGTTTTTAATAATGATTTCCTTTCTTGTCAGGAACTTAAACTTAGTTCTATACCAAAAGATTGGTATAATCAAGAATACTACTTAACTAATCATTTAGTTGTCATTTCTTTTGAAAAATTTATTCGATCTACTCACATCCCTATGTCACCTACTTATTATGAGATGTATCACCCTAAATTTAATGTTCCTTGGAAACATAAGCAAAGTTTAGATACTCAAGCTATTGATATGGTGAGACTTGTTAAGTTAATTGTAAGTTGATTTGTAAGTTGATTTGTAAGGGTTCATAAAATTTACGTTACGAGTAACTAATTTTTAACTATTCTTTTTTCAGGAAGCCTCTGTAAAGGCTCATATTTCAATAGACCAACTTGTAAATTACATTAATAATTTTGTAAAGTCATCTGGTAAATAAAATATAACATTGTTGTATTTATCAGTCATGATAGCAAGTTGTTGATCACTACTTTGTAACTAAAGATAGCGATATAGACGAAAGACAAAGCAGTAGAAAATTTCTTATCGGAGATTTCCCTATTTTGCCAAATGGTGTTTTAGTATACATAGCAAGTGTTATGTATTATCAATTTATGCCACAGGATGACTCTAGTGCAGAAAAATCTGTGATTCCATTGTCGTCTGAATATTTATTCAGAAATATCACTTCTATTGCTTCAAAATATCTATCAAGGTAAAAATAGAATTTTATACTTGTATGCTAAAATACTTTAACAGATCCTAATGATGCTAATGTATTTTATTTTTAAGTGATGCTAATGAACTTGAAATGGCGGATAAAACCTTATTGGTGTTATTATATTTGGCTGAAAGGAATGAAGATAACACTATTTCTTCAGATAACCTTGAAGCCAAGCTATCTAAAGAAGGAACAACTTTAGTGCACTTATACCAAGCTATCACCACTTTTGCTTCAACCTCCCCTAACGAATATTTACGTTTCATTGCATTCCAATTACTTTCACGTCTAATAACATTATGTAAAGATGATGCTAAAATATTTTTATTATGTGAATTATTAACAAGTTGTCCATTTGAAACGATGAAAAGTGCTGCTATTGGAATTGTAAAAGATAACATTGCTCAAGGATTAAATAGAGCATACAAAAGTAAATCTGCCGATAAGGTAAGTGGATGCACTTACTATAACTTTAGGATTAGGGATTTTTCATTTAAATACTCATTTTATTGTCATAGGTTTCTGTTTTTGCTAGCCGAGTTATTGTTGATACTTTTTTGCCACACATACTTCGATTTGAGTCACCTTCAGTATTAGCAAATGAAAAAAACTTTTCAGAAAAACATAGTTTCATTATGCAAGGATTGAATTTTTATATTTTTCTATTAATGAGAGATGAAAAAAATTTGGTTTGAATTTGTTATTTTTTATATTATATTGTTATATCTATCTTTATTCATATTAATCTTATTCTAGACTGGAGTATGGGATGACAAGCAGATAAGTGAGACGAATAAAGAATATATAGTTCCAATAAAAGAGAAATGTGATAATTGGGTTAATGAATGTGATAAAAAAATACAAGAATTAAGTAAAAATTCTCAAGGTAAATTTTATAAACAATTAAAGAAATTGAAGAAATTTTAATAATATATTATATTAATTAGATGAAGTTCATTGTGATCATATTCCGTCAAACCTTTCCGAAGAACAGAATACAATGGAATTTGATATCTCATTCGAAGAAGACTCATCTAAAAACATGAAATTAACTCCATCTCAAGAATTAAAGGTATTTTATTAATGATAAACAACGTTTTAATGCTTTAATAACGTTTTTAATAACTAATACGTTGATTAATATTACATAAACTTTATAGTTATTACAATATAATTTGTTTAATATGCAACTTGTACAGGATGCTATTGATAGAGTTCAACAAGTTCTAATAAAGAAAAATAGATAATTATATATTGGATAAATTTATATGATTATAATTAATAAAGAATTATGCGAGTAAAAAGAAGAAAAATAATAGTGGTAACAAAACATTAACAAATCAAATAAATCATTTGAAAATATAGATTCACAAACCATACTATCACGCAAAAAAAAAGAACTTTTAAAAAGAAAAAGACCAATAGATTATATGTTTTCTATTTGAATAAAGAAGAAAGTTGTAAAAGAATTTTATAGCAGTAATAAGCTATAAAATATTGACGCGCCGTTTATATTTATCTCGGCTTTTAGTGGTCTGACACGCCACAAGACTTGTAGAATAACATTGCGTAAAATAATTACGATTTCGTATATATTATTGCATTACACATTACTAACCCAAAGATCGAAATTTTTCATGCCAAAAAAAAAATCGGAATTATATAATTTGCAAAGTAAATTGCATCGATGAGTAAATGAGCGTAAAGCTCAAAAGGCCACTAAAAAATCAGTACCCAAACCATGATACATAATTTCGTAATATTTTAATTTATCTCTCACTTTTCCAATAAATATGAAACTTGTTCATTAAAGAACGAATTTCCTGACGACATCACTAAAATTAATTACTTAAGTAGATCACATGAATAAAAACATACATTATATACTTTGATTTCTTTATAATTAAAGAGCAATAAGACGTCAGCTTACACTTTGGCAAAAAATTCCCGCATCATGGCACGATATCCTTTCTCTTTTGATGTTCTATCGATCCATTTCCTGAACAACCTGATTTTTTCTTCCCGAATCGAGAAACATTAACAAAGAGATCAAAAGAAGCAGCTGATAAATGACTTACTTGATTGGATCACAGCCGAGATCAAAGAAGCAGTTGATAAATGGCTTACTTGATTGGACCACAGCCTCAATATATTAGTAGTCAATAACTTAGAAAATATGTTACACATGATCTTCACACATGATCCGGATGAATAATTTTCGATTACATAGAAAAAGATCAAGTTTCCGTATAAAAAATCATTAGTTTTGTAAAGAAAACTCATTTAAATATTTAAAAGTTTCGTTATAATTATTATTTGAAAAAATCACCAAGTTTCGCAAATTTTTGAAAATTCTATTTCTGAGTAAAACATAGTACCTTATTATGAATAACAAATAAGTTTTTGAATTGTTAAAATATTGGTATTGATTTTCTGTAAATAGTTATTTATATTTTACTGAAGTACTATCAGATACATTTGGCGTAATTCGGCGACTTCTATACTCAAAAATTAAAATCTTAACTTTTGATCTTATGATTGGATTTTGATCAGATAAAAAAATTTACAAAATAAAAAAATCTTAAAGCACGAAAGCACGATCAGAAGAATATGGCGATTTCATCAGAATTAGGAGGTAGGCAACCTGATTAAGTTAGCTTAAAATTTATTTTGGAGCATTCCCTTGATGAACTTCATTTGCGCTTGCTTGCTATTACACTTATTTGATTTAGTCAGAATATGTATATAACTTTAATACTAATAAAGTTTTAAAATCATACGTTAAAATATTCAAAAGCTCTCGTTACTACAAAAAGTTATCCAACCTTTTTTTCCTAATACGTCGTATTAAAGTTAATTCCGGTATACTGTTTAATATCGATATTAAATTTTTGTGATAAGACACTTTATTATCTAATTATTCATCCTTTCTTATTAGGTCAAATTTTAGGGCTTGTTGGTACTTTGTGAAATTTTCAACTATCAACTGCCATCACATCATACACACAAACGGAAATCTAAATTTGGAATAAAAATTCTCCTTCATAACGTATTGCCCCCTTTTTTTCTGTTCGTTGACCGGTTGATATAATATAAATAATGATCGACTAAGTCTGAGTTTCAAGAATTTATAATTCAGCTTACATAATTTATAAATAACCCAAAGACGAATATCACTTTATTTAAAAACAAATTTTACCTTAGTAAAAAAAAAAAAGTATATATATATATAATAAACGTGTAACAAAGAAAAGTTATCCGGCACTGTAAATAACACAAAAATATAATGTTTTTTTTTTTGAAGCATAAATTTAAATTTAGGCTATTTAAGCCCAATAACCTATTAATAACATATAATTTTGATATTAGTAAAAAAAGAAAAGTATAATAATAATAATCAACCGTTGAATCACATTATTTAACTTACCAATCAAAGCCATAGTCCCAGCTCCTAAAAGGAGGAGAAGAAATGCTGAAGCTTGATAAATTGTAGGTTTCTTTCGGAATTTTGGATCATAAATGAAATCGTTAGCAATCAATTCAACCAAGGCTGCATAAAGTAGAATACCAGCAGAGATAGAATCAAGAATTCCTTGAACAATTAGCGCAGTTGCCGAATTAGGATTATATGATTGTCGTACACCTAAACCGATAGCGATTCCAAATGGAGTTGTTGCACCATAAGCAAGGGACATCAGCCATGGTCTGATACTACTTTTTGGGAAATCAAGATCAGCAATTCTAGAACCAAGGCCAAGTCCTTCGAACATCTTTTTATTATCACAAAATAAATATATAATTTCAAAAGAAAATTAATCATGATCTTTTTTAATATGATACGATACGCTTTAAGAGATAAATATTATACCTGATGAAAGACTAAAGCGACAAGGAGTGAAATAAAATCTGAACCTGTCGTAACAGATAAAGTCATTCCAATAATAATTGAATGAAAACAAATACCAAGTTCTAAAATAAAGATTCCAATAGATTGAGTTTTATTAGTCAATAAGACTAAAGTTCCATGAGCATGAGCATGAGAATGATGGAAATCTTTATCAGCAGAAATAGATTCATCTGAATTAGTAATGGTTAAATCAAGTTCATTCTTATGTGATGTTGGTAAAGTTTCATGAATGTCATTTTGAGTATAACTTAACGCAACATATTCAATAAAAAAGATAAATGATGAAGACATCATCGCGATAGCACCGGGCCACGCTGAATAATTACGCCAGACTTCGGGTAAACATTCATTAGATAATGCTTCAAATGAAGATGGCAACATCTGAAAGAAAAAAGAAAGAGAAAGATATATTAATAAATTTTATTGAAAAAATTCTTTTTTTATTAAAAAATTTTCCTCACATGAATAAAAGCAGTGGCAACGATAACCCCAGTACCAAAGTGTTTACAAGCTATATAACACAAAATAAGGAGAAGATAAATTCAATAACATTTAAAAATAAAAATTTGAGAATATTTACATTTATTTTACATACCAAAAAATATATGGGAAGGAAATTTTAATTTTGGAGATCTCTTTGAAATAACGGGAAGGAAAGCTCCTATTAAAATGTTAAGAAAAAAGAAAGTAAAAAAGATGAAACATGTAATGTATCAATTATGAAAGTTAAAAAGAACCAAAATAATTTACCTAAAGAACTTGAACAAAGGACGATAAATAAAGCTCCAATATGAAGTCTCAAATCGTAAGTGCTTGAATCAAATACATTCCCAGAGCTACATAATCCAGTCGATTGTGAATCTTGCGTTCCTGTACTTTGACCACCTTGCGCATCTTGTGCATCTGCCACGGAGAAGGTCGTTAATAAAAAGACCAAGAGATTGCTTATAAACAATTCATACTTTTTATTTTTAATATAGAAAGACATAATTGTATATTACTAGAATAAAGAATCTTAGAAGAAATCTTAAAAATTTAACATAAAACTTATAAATAACAAAATAATAACAAAACTTTTCTTAAATGAAATAAAAAAAAAAAAAAAAAAACAGCATAAAATTGGAAAAGTCCAGAGAGACGAAAAAATTAATCGTGAAGACGAGTAACCAACAAGGTACTTTTACGATCAAAAAATTTAACTAATAAGGTACGCAATGTTTGCTTTAAATTTTTTTAATGGATTATTGAAATTCCATTGTGCATGGATCGACGAAATTTATATTATAAATTGTATTTTCAGGCTAAGCTTAATTTATTTAATTATTACGTGAGGCGTGTCAGGGGATGACAAAAAAATGCATTAGCACAAACGATAATGAACTCAGATCAAGATTTAACCGGTTTTTTATAATTGTACGATGTAATGTGCATAACCTTTCGGGTACTTTAAACCCGAAGGGTACTCCTTTTTTGTGTTACATTTACGAAGTTTTAAGATAAACCAATATAAAACGGAAATGGGTAAAATTTTCATTTGAAAATCTTGATAAAAATTTATAGTCAAATCATACAAGAACTTTTTTATTTTAGAATTTTTTTCAAGTATATTAATCATTTAATGACCTTTAAACTTAAAAATTTAATCACCGATTTTAATCTTCTGAGATAATCTTAATTACACAAGATGCAATTAATTGGTATCGATTTATTTTATTCGGGAAAAGAAAAAAAAAAAAAAAAAAATATCTTTTTTCTTTTAATGTATCACCAAAAAATTGAAGATCAGATCAAACCTTTTTCCGATACGGTTATTCCTCCTGCATGACATAACCTTATTTGATTCTTTAACCAATTTCAAATTTATGCCAATCATATGTTTATTAAAATCTCTATTCCGACAGAAAATGATTTCAGAACGTCATGTATTATATCACTATTATGATGTCTCCTTGGCACAACATACTTCAACGTCTTATTTATATTATATTACATAATCACTACTCATTAGTCACCATCTTTACATCATCTGTCTTCAACTACAAAGTGATCGCTTTTAAAGTTTCAATGCATATACATATAGTGTATATATATACATATATAGTATATCTTTCAATGGTCTAGGCTCCAGAATCCGGATGTGTAGTTACACCAGTACTTTTTTCTGCTAATATTGGAACAAGATCCAAAAGTTCATTCAATATAAAAATTGTTCTTTTGCATATAGGGCAATATTACACAAAGTTAAAAAGGGGCATAAGGAAAAAACAACTTTAAAGATGAAATTTGGATGTCCCGGAAATGTCCGCACTCTGTCCGTACTCTTCTATAATTATACGTATATAGATACTAACCATTTTTGTTGAATATCGAAACAGGGATTATCACGATATCGATAAGACTTTGAGATCTGATCCTACACAAAAAAAAAGGATAAAAGTAACGGTCACCATCATTTACTTTAAGCGTATGCCACACATAAGTAGAAATATACACTCCGGGCATAATTTTATAATACGTTTTAATTCTGCCCAGGATTACTCCCTAGTTTGGTAGCGGTGACATTTAGCGATACTCAAAAATTTATATCTTTTCTAAGGATTTTTCACGGAAATTGCTTTCTAAACTGGTTTTTGAATTTGACAAAACGTCTTTTCGATAAGAGTTTATTTTCACCCACAATTAATGTGGCTAGTAATATAAGATTGTATACGTGTGTTCCTTAGAGTTTCATATTGAAATTTCAACTACCGTAATTATCATGCACGTTTTTGAGCCACAGTAGTATATTTTCCTTCTCTCCTTACTTTCCAATTTGTTAACAGTAAATTCAAGATTTCCGCTATAATCTCTCTCGCCTTTACCACTGAGAAAATCCCCTGTTCTGATTTAGGATTTTAGAGGCACTTTTGTTAATCTCGGTTTGTCGGTTTAACTTACCTATGCTAAAATATTCTAATTGTGTTTAGCGTAAGTATCTACTTTGTTGGAACCAATTTACCAGCACCGAAAATATATCGTACTCCATTCAGAGGTCTCCTATCGTTTTTTTTTTTTTCGATAATCCATCAGCAATACGTAAATCAAACATCTGATAAAAATTAGGCAGTTTAATTGGGCATGATCACGAGATCATTATTATATTTTTGAAAAAAAAAAGCAAAAAAAAAAAAAAAAAAAAAAAAAAACAAAAAAAACATGTTCAGACATTATATTCGTACTTGTTCCAATTTTAATTTATATTCGAACAAAAATTTATTATTTCGTAAATCTTCACTTAATTATTTTTCAATTAACAAAACTAATATATTACAAAATGTCGTAAAATCAAATTATTTTGTAACAACAAATTTATCGAAAAACGATAATATTATTAAAGTTTATTCTGGTCCATTATCTGGTACAGCAAGAAAGTTAAAAATTCTTTCTATGGCTTCTTTAATTGGTACAATCGCTATAAGTCCATTTATTATCATTGTTAATGCACCTATTGGATTGGGAGCTAGAATTATTTTCATTATTATGGGTACTTTTTCTTGAAGCTTTTTTTTTTTTTTTTTTTTCTTTTTTTTTTTTTTTAATTATAAAAATTCATAATTTTTATTTTATTTTATTTTTAAGCAATATCAACGAGTGCATTATCAACAGGATTAATTCATTTATGTTTTTCTCCATACGTTAGAAATATTTTTTATAATCCATCAATACCTTCAAATCAATCATCAGATACTTCTGAAATTTCATCTCTTAAAATTACACCTGATTCATTTCTAACATTTGAAACTTTAACCTTATTTTGCAGATCAAATTTTACGACTTTGCCGATAAAATCACTTGAACCTTCTTTTAGATTCTTTACTACATGGAAAGTAAAGAAACCATATGAAAATGAATTAATTGCAACGACAAAAAAAGGTAAACAATTAAAATCAAAAAAGTTATTTTATGTTCATAGTGAATTATGTGATAATAAAGTTATGCAAGAAGTAATTAAAAAAGTTGGTATTAATTAAATAAAGCATTAAATATTGGTACATTTTAAGATGGTTCACAATCAGTTTAATCCTTACTAATATTTTTAATTACACTTCAAAAAACCTTTAAATCTTACAAAGGCCATTTTCATATAATTATTGGTAAGCAATGACAATATTATAATCCATTGTACAAAGTTCCTCGAAATTATTTTGGCTCTTATTTCATTTTTCATTATAAATTTATAAACTTATCAAAATTTATGTAAGATTCATTTATTTAAAATTCAGAATATATAAAGAATAACTAAATGACAAGAAAATACATACATACATACATACATATATATATTATACTAAAACTTAGTATGCAAAAAAAAAAAGAATTTTCAAAATATTCATTTTAAAGATCATTGTTAACAAAGTCATTTTATCCTAATAAAGGAGTAGATTCTTCTCCTCTATGACGGATTTTCTGGACAATAGAAACTAAGATGAAGATTGAATTGATAATGGCAAGAACAAGAGCGGTCCAATGGATAGCTGCATCATTTTGTTCAACGGCGACACCATATAAATACCATGCAATAACAAGAGATCCAGAGAAATCTCCCTCTCCTTTGTAGAGGTAACCAACGGTAGCTAATTTGGCAAGTCCCAACAATGAAAGGATAACAAAGATTTTAACGATGAGACTTGGCTCGCTATCACTACTCTCCTTATCATGTGCGAAGGCAGCAAAAATGCTAATGACAGAAATCACAGTGATCCATGCATGATAAAGAGAGAATGGGGCGTGAATCCAGATACGTTCATTAAGGCTAACATCCCTACTACGTTGTTTAAGAATTGTATAAATTATTGTAACTGGTATTGTAGTGATAAGGATGGTTATCCATGCAAGGATAAGGTGATCGGATTCCTGTATAATAATAATTAAAATGTAAATAAAGAATTAAAAAAAAAAAAAAAATATCACGTAATGGCGCAGTCAAATATTTACCCAGAGAGCAAGCCATAAAACGTTCAACACGGTGATACTGACGAAGTGCCAGTTAATACCATCAAGGACAAGATCTTGATTTGCGAACCACTGATAAATAACTATTGAAAAATTTCGTTAAAATTCTGAAAAAAAAAAACCCCCTTCCCACCAACCCCCCCCCCCTAACATAAAATAAAAATAATATTTACCGAAGCCACCTAACAAGAAATGGATAAGACCCCAAACACCAAACACGAAAGGAGCGGGAGAAATAAAGGTGATATGTTTTCCACCGTATGGACTATTATTTTTCTATGGAAATAATGAAAAACAAGTTTATCACAACGTGTTATTTTGCCCCTTTTGATTTTTACATAAAAATAAAAAAAAAAAATACAATACATTATTGGGATCAAGACCAGAATATACGTTACTTCCTAGAAGGAAAATATAAACGAGCACATTAAAAACCTTAATCGCAAGTGGAAAACGTGCCATGGTTGCCTTTGTTAAAGAAAATAACTATTTACAAATGTTAAAATGCAAGAAAGATTCTTTTGTATACGATAACAATATGAACCTATTTATATTACGTATATAATGATGTATTGATAATCTACAATTAAAAACGCCAAGCACGACATTTAGGCGTTATTTTCCAATATAAACATATCAAACATATCAATAAATAATCGTCGTACGAAAGAGAAAGTAACGTTGTATAAATTGCTTAGCCCTCTCTTTCTTGTATGAAATTATAAAAGCCGAAATCTCCCTAATGTTTTAACACAAAACGAATTTCCCTTTGCTTTTTGAGAAATTAATAAAATTTTTTTGGGGAAACTTCAAAAAAATCTTTCGGAATAAACGTATGCCATGTGGAAAAAGGCGGCAATTACACGCCACTATGCATAACTAAACTTTATCTGGAAAATTTAAATAGGTAAAATAATGTACTCCAACTGATTTACCAAAGATTTAAACCGTTTAAAATTTAATTAATTATGCACAAAAGTTCATACCCCATACGTACGATGCCCAAAATAATTTAAATTATATCGAACAATAATAATTTTTTTAAAAAGTTTATTAATGGAGCTGAGAATGGATAACAAAGGAAGCCTCTTACATTTTGGTGAAACATTATTAGCTAATATGTTTAAATTTGCAGATTAAAGATAGATAGAGATGTAACGTGCACGGCCGTTAAATTTATTGTTAAGGGGTTCAAGCTATTAGTTGATTCCTATAATAGAAACAAGATCTCCAAACATCGACTCAAATTATCTGCGGATCTCCGAAGAAAAAGATTATCTAAAGAATACTCATTTTTCTATTTTAGAAATATATTTGTTGAAGTATCAAAAAATGCGCGTGATCACGATTTTTCATCACTTATATTTTATATTGCAACAACTGAAAATGAAACGTTTATGTTAGTGGTGGAACCAAAAAATACTATTCGCCTGCAAAAATTTGTTTATAAAAAAAAAAATTATCAAAAAGTCATCTTAGGCAGAAATTTTGCATTCTTATTCTAATCTTAATAAAATTTTTATGTAAATCTTTAGTCTATAAAATTTTTTAATAAAAATCTCTTAAATCCATTAATTTTATTATATCTATACTGTATACTATTAAGCAAATCAATCTTAACTAAGCCACTTATGAAGTTTAAAATTTTTAGAGTTTCACACCTTTGATTTTTCTATATAGGAACATGAGATTCCAATAGTAAATTTTCTATTAACTTAAATATTAAATGAAATATTTTTGAAAATTTTTTACTACAATTAAGTTATATTTGGTTTTTATTTAGTTTTTTAATCCTTTATTTAGCTTTATTTGAGTAATTTTAATATGCACATTCTTTATTAAATTTGTACAGTTCCTACTAATACCATATATATATACTTATAATACAAGTTTTATAAAATATTTTATTTAATTAGAAAAGTTATTGTATAGTTATCACAAAGTACTTACGATATAGCAATTTCTCAACCCATACAATACCAATCAGAGTCTATGATTCTAGATGACACAATAGGGAACACAACTGATAAGATACCTAGTACTCCTCACCATCTCTCCCCAATTATGTTACCTGCTATGCCTTTATCCAGGATTCAGAAAAAAACTGCTAAGAAAAAGCTGAAGAAACTTCAACAGTGATAGCAAATACCAGAAAACAATCCCTTTATAGCTTCTAGCAGCCAGTCACCTGAGCATATACCCTCCAGATCAAAAGTGGTTACTTTTAACAATGTTTCTCCTCAGCCAGTGACTCCTTCGAAGAGTAGTGACAGTAACAAACCTTTGGAGCAACCATAAAATAATTAAGAAAAAAAGAGAAAGCAGGATCATTTAGCAGATAACTTAGATAATTCTAACCTTATTCTTACTGGTTATTGTTCATAGCAAAAAAAACAGGCACAGCTGTTGGACTTAATAGTATATGATATACCAGCCAAATGGAATAGTTATACTCTCCTTGGGAACCTTAATTTCTGGGAAAAGATTGTATCGATCAGCATTAGGATACACAAAAAATATCTTTCAGCAAGGGTAAGATTGATACCAAATCATACATGCCTTAAAGCTTACAATAGAGGTGAGTGGACTGTCAGACTAGGAGAAATCCCTGTTAGATAGTTTCCAGCATTATGGAATCTTTCAGAATGCAAATAACGAGAAAAGTTTCAGGCAGGCATTATTGATATACTGGCAGATATAACTGAATCCTCTATCTTTTCCAACTGTACTTCTAGCAAATTTTTGACTGAAAGTGGAATGAAATCTTTTAAAATTATTAAAGAATCCTTAGAGTAAAGAAAGTTGATCAGATATTTTGCAATATGAAATCAAGCTTCTAAGTGTATACATACTCTTCAACTTTGGAATGATGTTAATCTATCATGGTGTCGTTATTCCTTCCCCAGACTTGGATTCAAGAAACGTCCTCCAGTTAGAATTGGCAACACTGGCAACAATTCTAGACGTTTTAAGCCTACCTCTCATCTTGATACTAATTCACAATTTTCAAATAACTGTAAGTTCTATAACCAGAATAAAAAGGATAATTTGACATCAAACTCTAAGCAGACCATCAAGAAGAACTCTCACAATCAGTCCAACTAGTCCAATCGGCTTGATGCGAAATATTTAATTGCAGGACTAAAAGTCATTTTGAAACAATTTATGTGATTTTGTAGTCTAGGTTTAACAATTTAGCACATAGGAATCTTTTGATTCAATCATATTTTTTGTTTTTACTATTTTATCTTTCTAGAATATTTTTTTTTTCTTTTTCTTTTCCTTTATTCCTTTAAAACTATGTTTAGACTTCCTATTACCTCTTTGAGAATAGGCTAACATAGTTAGTCATGACTTATTTTTGTCAGTAGTAACTGTGACCTACTAGATGAGTTGGCTTATTCAATATTAATTTGTATCTGTCAAGATCGCTATTAATAAATAAAATTTGCACTAGTTTTGACCAAAAAAAAAAAAAAATATTGTATAGTTATCACTAATTATACCAAACTTATATATACTAAAAACTTATTAGTGTTCTGTACAAATAGAATTAGGTTAAATCAGGTTAAATTTGGAATTTAATTTGGTCAAACCAAATCTAAAAATTTGTATTTGAATCTGAATTAAATTATTTAAATCTGATTTAAGATTTGATTTGAATCTAATCTGATTCAAATCAAATCAAAATTGAATTTGAATCAAATTATTTAAATAAATTTGTAATTTGATTTGATTTGATTTGATTTGAAAATTTGATTTAAAATTTGATTTGATTTGATTTGAAAATTTGATTTAATTTGATTTAAATTTAAAATTTGATTTTAATTTATTATTTATTATAAGGATTCTAGTAATTAATAAATAGTAATATTTATTAAAAATATTTATTTGTAACATTAATATTATATTAATCATTAAAATTAAAAATTAATTATCTAATATAATTATATATATAATTATTAAAATTAAAAAAAATTAATTATTTAAATTCTTGAATATTACTACTAAATTAAAATTAATTATTTAAATAAGTCACTTAATAATCTCAAAAACCAAGATTTTAAATATATGCAAAATTGTATAGTTTTTTCTACTAATTTGTTGCGCTTATTAGTAATTAAATTTTTACTGGTTGAAAAATATTTTTCTAAAAGAACACTAGTAGAAGATATAACTAAATAATTTATTGCCATCTTTGCAAGTCTGAAAAATTGAATTTGATTTATTTTCCATCATTAAAGCGGATTAATACTTTTATCACAAACTGGTGATAAAAAGTATTAGTACTTGAAATTTATCAATTTCTTGTGTATGTTTTTGCTTAAATATTTTTAATGTAATTGAATTTTCAGATTTGTTATCTAAAGAATTACTTAAGTTGAGATTAAGTTTGGATCGAAATAAATAATATTATAAACATTTAAAAAACCTAAAAAAAAATAATATTCAAATATTATAAGTATTTAATTCATTATATATAAATATAATAATAAATAAAATAAAATATTGACTTTTCTAAATTTCTTTTCTTTGATCATCATTCCACATATCATTATTATAGTATTCTATTTTAAGTCTTGGATCTAAAATTATTATAATTATACACATATCATTTATTTTATTATAATATTCAAGTAACTTTGTTTAACAATTTTTAGCAATTGTTTTAATAATTAATTTTTCATATTCATTTTTACTTTTATTTTCATTTTCTTTTTTATCTTTACCTTCATTTTTAAATATATAATCTTCAGTATAATTAATTAACGTAGTACATAAAGGAATAAGCATTGATAATGTAAAATAAAATGAAACAGATATTAATACTATTATTTCTTTAAATTTTTCAAAAAATAATTTAATCTCTTCAAATTCAGATCATTTTTCATCTATAATAATGAAATTTTTAAGTTCTTTTTCAGGAAATGTAAGGGAATTAAGTATCTAGTAAATAAATCATATTATAAATTAATAATTAATAATTAATAATTAATAATTAATCAATAAAATTATAGATTAATGATTATAAATTAAATAAACTTACCTCTCTTAAATATAAAGCTTTATCAATCATGTTAAAAATAGAATTTTAACAAATTGAAACATCTAAAATAACTTTTAAATTACTAATCTCATGAAATTTACAATTAAAACTTAATTTTTCTTGATATTGCAAAGAATGGTGAATTTTATTTAAGAAAATTCAAAGCTATATAACATAAAATAAAAAATGATTTATTTAATAAAAATGTAAATTATATATATTTTTTATAAATTTATTGATAGATTGTTCATATCTGACTTAAAAATTAATCATCTAATTCTTTCAATGCATTTTTAACATATAGATTAATTATATAAGCAAAGCATTTAAAAAGATTTTCTTTTTCAAATGAATTATTATCCTTTGTCAATATGTCAACAAATATTAGATTGTTAGACATATTATCTATTGTAATACCCATTATCTATAAATAATATAATATAATAATATTAATTAATAAATTATTAACAATATTTAATTTGAAATAAAATAAAAAAAAATTATTTTATCTTGTATTGAAAGTTTATCTATACCAGTCATAAATGTTTTTTATATTCTCTTCTGAATATTTACCTTAAATTAATCAATATCAAATTAATCTTATATTTAAAATTGTTGATGTCAATCATTATCACGTTTAGAATACCCTGTATAAATAATTTTCAATTGTGTAATATTTATATATGTAACATTACATATAATCTAGAAGAAAAATATAATAAAAACAAAAAAATAAAAAATAAAAAATAAAAATAAAATAAATAGAATTAAGAAGGGGTCTGTGAAGACTCAATCTTTTTAGAAAAAATTTTACTATTTATTGTATATATACAGCATATCGAAACCTTTTATATTTTTGTTAATTTAATATTTAATTAATAAAAGTATAATTAAGCTTTTTCAATACTTAATATGTAATATAAGTTTAAAGTTTAATAAAAAAATAAAAAGTAAAAAATGATCCTACATGTTATTACTGTAAATTATTTTTCTTAAACATATTAATAAATATTGAAAACTAAATATAACATTTCTCATTTATTATTATATACAAAAATTATGATGCATAGTGAAACTCTTAAAGAACGACAGAAAATACTTCAATATGAGCGTCAATAATGTTATTATCAACTAAAAAGATAAAATGGAAAAGAAAATATATCACCATCATATTCATATCGGAAGACTTATATCAGAGTCAGAACTATCACTAGATAAAGTATCGTCTGAAGAAGAATCTGAATCTGGTTCTATAGCGAGATTAATCTTACCTTTCTTTGATTTCTTGCTTTTCTTTTTCTTCTTTTGAGAGCACTTACAGGAAGTGTGTTCAGATTTACCACACTTGGTACATTTTTTCTTAATAGCACGTAACAGTAGATTTGATAGCATTTATTATGACACTATTTAGTGTCATGCTAGCTATACTGTCAGTAATATCATCTATAAGATTGTAATTATAATCATTTTCTGAAAGATTATCTGGATTTTTTTTAGTAGGACACTCAAAAAACATCTAATAATAAAATCTTCTGCTCTCCTACCAGCCAATTTTTTACTATTATCTAGAGTTTTAATCGCTTGAGACATAGTCTCTTGAAAGGATTTAGCTATGGCTTGTAAATCAGCTTTAGTGATATTTTTCTAACCAGAAGAAGACGCCGATGATTGATTTAGTGCTGATTGCTGTAATGCCTGAATCCTACTATTTACAATCCTATCAACATCTTCTGTAATAATACTCTGATGAAAAAATGTTTTTGGTTTTGTCTTAGTAGCCAGCTGGCTATAAATATCTTTACCTAAAAGCATATTATTCTTTTTTGTTTCAATCTCCTCCAAGGTCTCAATCAAATCTGTGTTCAAAGGTCTATTTAAACCCAAGCGCTTCATTTTCAACTTATTTTCAGGAGATAAGCCATATATAAATTATATTTTCTTCTCACAATCACTTATTCTAGCCCATGAAGCATACTTATCTAACTTCCTATAAAAATTTCTAACTGAACCAGATCCTTGAATTAAATACCAAAGATCAATTCCTGTTACTCTCGAACAATGTAGGATAATTTCTTTTAAACTAATAGATGACCTAGCTAATATTGATATCAGGAAGGACTATATGATTGTTATTATTTAAAACCCCATTCAGCACATTATTTGGTGTACCAGCATTTACAGGACACCCTTCAGCATAAGACCAATCTTCATCTGCGTGAACATTATGTGCTGGAATAATTGTAGCACCAGTAGCTCCAACTGGTAGTGCTGATAGTGGAGTACTATCAGGTACATTAATCATAGTGGCATTTATATTAGCATTATTTAAGGTCACTATGGCGGCTATATTTGCTATAGCATTTCCACATCTTACATGATTTAATTGCCATTTTTTACCTAGTATAAGCTTATCTTAGACCCAACATGATGCTTCATTTGTTAAACATAAGCAGAATAACTCTAAAACTGATCGTATTAGCAGTAGCAATATTAGCATAAGATAAAGCCTGTAATCTTTTACAAATTCATCTATATCTTTATCTGCTCTACCTGCAAATATTTTGGGTGCATATCCTGCCATCCTTAAATGTGCAAGATTGTTTTGTAATGCAAATATTTGTGCCTGCAAATTTAAAATATTCTGTCGTTCTACTCAAGTCTTATTTTTCTATTTTTCATATCGCTTATAAAGCCTGTCTTGATTATACTCTAATAAACCTATATCCACTCTACTTCGCTGTAGGTAGTAGACATTTCGCTGATACAGCAGTCGTAAGGCAAAGTTTTCTTGTATCAATACATCTATACAGGCCTGCTTTCTTGCCGTATTATTTATCATCCTATTTACTTGACTTTGAGCATTAGTTTGCAACTGCTAAAGATCACTAACAACCCTATCCATTGCTTCTTCAGCAACATCTCTTCACGTAATAGCAAGATCTCGCTCAGCTTCTGCATCATAGCACCTTCTTTGCTTACAGACTAAATTCTAATGCAAATTATTCTCTTTTTAGCATATCTGCCTAGTAACTCTTTTTATTTAATCTATTAGAATGTCCCTGCCTGTTGCCCTATTTTCTGCATAACCATCTATAGCATTTGCTAATTCTGTGATGGTAGCCATTTCTAAGTTAATATTAGGATTATACAAGTCTAAAGAATTTTCTCATTCTGGAGAATTTTTTCACAATGAGATAGTCCTAATCTGGCATTGCAATTTTTCAACTTGCTCTTCAGATTCTTCCAAGCATTTTTCTAAAATGGAGATATAGTTTTCCTTATCTCGTACATCCTTCTTAGCTTGATATAGCTGACTTTTTAAGCTGGAGATTTCAGACTTCAACTTTACTATCTCTTCTTTCGAAGCATTCTCAAGACGTTCTATCTCTTCATTAAGTGTCTGGATTTCTTGTACACAGCGGTCATAATCACGTTCTAGATCCCTAATCTATTTCTCATTTTGACGATTAGTATCAACTTCTGTTTGTAATTCACTATAAAGATGATAGTTCTCCTTTTCCAGCTTAGCTTTATGTTCTTCACACATTCTTCTTTGCCTTGGATGGGCCTCTAAAATGCCATTCTTTTTTTGTAATTATAAAAGAGAATCAAAATGAGGGTTCTTGAAAAACTAGGCCAACCGCAAATTTTAATAGACTCTAATGAGGCTCAGAGAATTGAAAAAAATATCATATTGCGTAAAATATATTATTGTTTGACTGGCTATCATTTTAACGCTAAATCTTTAAAAAATGCATGTAAAAAAAAGGATATCAATTTCGCCTAAGTGAATGCAAAGATTTTCTAGAGAATCAAGAGTCATACCAAACTAATAAAACCTCTTCAAAATACATCTCTAGAGTCAGCTATGGACAAATAACACGTCTCAACTGTGTACATCAATGCGATATATTATTTCTCACTCATGATCACTATAAAGGTAAAAAATATAAAGCAGTACTTAACATTATAGACTGTGCTTCCTGATATAAGGCTTCTGTCCTGCTCACATCCAAGAATAACTCAGAGGTTGCTAAAGCATTCAGAAAAATTTATGATGATCCTAATAATTCTCTTACCTATCCTAAATTACTTCAAACAGATAATAGGTGAGAATGGATAGATGAAACTTCCTGATTAATGCAAGAGCATAATGTTACAATTTAAGTGATTGGCCCATATAGTCATAGAAGACTTGCCTTCGTAGAGTGTTTCAATCAAATACTCTCAAAATTTTTATATAAGATAGGATCAGAAAAAATAATAATAGAGGTCACCGGACAATAGTAAATTGGTGGGTTTATCTAAATTAAAAATATTTTGCATAAGTAATTAACTTAAAAATCTAATAATCCTACAGGAATGTCTGAAGAATATAATGAACCATAAATTATTCTTGTAAAATTAATATTAACTGAGATCGTTAAATTTTCTGAAAAAAATTTTATAATAATGCGAATCACTTTAAAAAAATTTATTAATTATGCGAACCACTCTTTTATGTTATATAGAATATATAAAAATTTAAATTGAGTGTATAAATGGCAATTTTAACTCCAACCTTAAGCAGATATTGTTAGTCTACACATTCTTGCTTCATTAAAAATTGAATACATCAAAAATTCAATCAACTTTACTAGTATGTTAGGTGTTACAGTGACCTCTATTATAAGATTTCCTGGTCCTTATAAGATGCAATATGCTGTTGAATTGATATCTTCTGATCTAAGATTAATAAAAGCATGGGTTAGATATATACCAGTAGTTATTGATTACCTAAATAATTATCTCACATGCCTTATTTGAAAACTAAGATTAGAAAAGTGGGGGACTCAAACCAGTGAAAGCTATTGCTTTAGAGCAAGTCAAATCTAGACCATCTACAAAATATAAGTGCCCAGTTAAAAAAGATGAAATAAAATTAAAGAAAGGAAATTCTGTCTGCTATCTTTTGCTAATATGGAATGAGAAGGGGGTATGGAGAATCAAAAGTGTGCAACTGACCTTATATTCAGTCCAAGTCTTCATAAAATCTGAAAAGTTATTGTTACAAAGAATGAGCTAGTTTTATATTATCTCGATAGAAAATATGCATCATCTCGTAGATTTGTGTGAGAAGAACTTATGCTAATAACTGACCCAGAAAAGGTTGGACGTCCACTCCAAAATATATTATCTATACATATTGCAGATGCTTCTCTTACTAATAACAAAATAGATCAAGCCTACCAATATACCAGAAAACGAGGTGGTCAATGTCTAGAAATGACTGGACGAATAAATGATCATAACATATATCTTTGATCTTGTAAAAATGGTATGCATCAGTGGGAGTATCCACTAAAATATATTATGAAAAAATTTGAGTGGTGTTTCTTATGCCACCATACTAGCAAACGCCAATACCAATGTATTTTTGAGGATTTACTAGTTAAGAAATTTTCACCATGTAGGCCTAAATTTTTGGATGGGATGCATCTCGATGGGTATAACAAGGAATTACGTCTTGTATTTGAATATCAGGGTCCTCAGCACTATTATCACAATAGTTTATATTATCAAGAGAATGAAACTTTAGAAATACAAAAGATACGTGATCAGAAGAAGTGGGATATTTGCAAGAAGCAAGATATATGCCTTATCGAAGTTCCTTATACTGCTGATCTCTTTTCTTATATTAAACATACACTTATCGAGAAAGGATTCTCTTCCTTGATCAAAAATTTGCAGGATACTCTATATATAGTGAATGCATTATTCTATAATATTTTTCTGAGATCGCGCAGTCCTGCAAATTTGCAAGATTATTTTAGAATACTATTATTAATAGTTAACTTAGTATGAAAATAAAAAAACTTGAACCAGTTGATAGGCTTGTATACCATATTAATAAGATTAAAGATGCCTAAAAATTTTGCAGACATTCGAGTATTTCCCAATGGCCTTTCACATTTCTAATCACCAGTCGTACCAATTCAGAAAAAACTAATGAAGCTCTTAATCTCATGCTTGAGAATAAGTTTTATCGAATGTTTAATGAAAAGAAGGAAAGGGTGCATTATATCAAGAATGATGATTTGCTCCTGATTGGTCACAATCTTAAGGAGCCAAAATATATGTATCTTAAATCAGCGTATCAGATAATTGCAAATAGTCTAAAGCCCTATTGTAGAAATATTACATTCTGAGTTTTGAAGCCAGATAAAATCCCTAAAGTGGATTTGTTTTCTCTGGATAAAGGTACAGTAGCTATATTCGAAGATATATGCACTGACCCCAAAAAAGTGCAAGAGAAAATTATTCCTTATTTTGTCGAAAGGTACCACTATAACATCTGTTCAATATATGTATCCCAAAGTTACTTTGATTGCCTAAAGATAATACGAAAAAATCTCACACATATCTGCCTATTTAACAGGTCCTGCACTACAGATGAACTAGTCAGAATTGTGCGTCAATATGCTAATGACTGCCATAGTGTGATTAAGATTATTGATAAAGCATTATGTAAGCAAAAATCATTGTCTTCGATCTAACTGTACCTCGTAAACATTCACACAGGATACGCATTGGCTGGGACCAAATTTTGAAAAAAACTGTCTTAACTAATAAATAGAATCTAACTTCATAGATACCAATTTTTTTTCTACCTCCTGTACTTGCATCTTCCGATCCTCAACTTCACATCGTAATCTTTTATTTGCAGTAACCTACTCCCTATATTCCTTTTCTATATCTAACATAAATTTCTCAAAAGTTTATCTATTATAATCAAGCAGGTACTGGGATAGTACTTTAAGCTCATTCATAACCTGGTGATTATTCTCCTCTTCATGATTACAGGCGCTATTATCCATTTGAACTTCACTATCTACAATATGTATAGTCAGTAATGTTGGAGATACATTACATTCTGGCCAGCTTCGAGAGTACAATGTTTTTTCCTGAACCATATTTTTGCATTTCCTATTTAATGAATTCTCATAAACTTCTAATTTATGCCTTAGATATAACTTAATTTGACCAGACTTCCCAGAAATCATTTCTAATGGAATAGGATTTTTAGAATGATTCAAAAGACTTTGATATACTCTTCTGACTAGGCTATCTGGAAGTCTATCAGTAATAAGTTTATAGTCTGAATAGAACATTTTATTAGATATAGTTTTGTGTAAAAAAAAAATTTGCATGCAAAATTCATCTATAGACTATAGTAGTACACATCTATTTATAGGTTGTATTATATCTGGTAAGGGATTGGTTAGGTTCTGATCATATGATCGATGGTCATGTTTTAATGCTTCTGGCCTAGAAGATTTTAACAGTTTTATATTGTAAAGTTCATGTGATTTTAGGTGACGGGCTGTCACTAAAATTTTGCCAAGAAAAATTTATTATCTGGTATACGAATATATATTTGTGAAATAGATCACTAGGGCCAGTTTTATTATAATACAAAATAATAATAGTATATCTATAATCAAAGGCGCTAAAGCTAAAGAATTATCTCATCTATAATTTCACAATACTGGTCAGTGGTATTTCAAAATCTGGCATTCATCTGAACATTTTTAAAGTCCCTATCATGCCAAAAATAGACGACATTTAATCTCTTCTCTTGAAGTTTCTCAGATGGCCAATACAGATTAGTTATAACATAATCTTCACGAGAAAAGTGTATGATCCAGATTTCTCGAGGACGAAGTTGCTCTTCATACTTAAATACTTGTTTAAAATGGCCTTCTAATTTGGAAATTGATGCTTAAAATATAGTATTTTTATTAAAAATGCCAAAAAATTAACTTTAAATATGGCTTGTAAAATTGCTAAAAAACATGATAGAGAATGTCTTTTAACTGAGTATATTAACTTTAAGACTCTAATGTTATAGAAATGTTGTTAAGGCCATATTTGGAGTATTTCATTTAACAATATTAAAAACCAAAAAAATTGGTATCCTACATATCATAGTCCCAGAAAAACTATTGATGATATGCGCCAACATGCTAGATTACAAAAAGGTGATTGCCTTTCAGATAAGTATTATAATAGAGATACAAAATTAAAATGGATTTGTGAAAAATCTCATATATGGAAAGCTCGTCCTAAAAATGTTTTAAAGGGAACATGATGTCCAGTTTGCGCAGGTAATATATTTTATACTATTGAAAATGCTAAACAAATTGCATCTAACCGAAATGAAGAGTATCTTTTAACAGAATATATCAATAATTGTTCTAAATTGTTATGGAAATGCATTGAGTGTCACTTATGAAGTACACCACTATATAGTATAAAACATTTAGGTAATTGGTGTCCATATTGTGCAGGTAATGTTCAGCTTACTCTTGAAGATATGTGTACTTTAGCACAAAAAAAAAGTAGTGGTTGCCTTTCAGATAAGTATTTTAATAATTCTACAAAGTTGAAATGGGTTTGTAAAAATAATCATATATAGGAGGCTGTTCCTGCTAGTATTCGACAAGGAACTTGATGTTCATTTTATTCAAGATTTACACGAGAAAAGCCTTGTTGAGAAATAGTGTCAAAATATCTTGGACTGCTATCTAAGATACGCTGAGAAAACACTTGAATATCATCAAGGATTAGAACTTGATATTCCATATTATGATTATGGTTTTGCCATCGAAGTCCAAGAGGAATAACATGAAAAATTTAACAAGTTCTTTTATAGAGGCGATCCCAATAACTTTATTAAACAGCAAGTACGAGATCAACTCAAGAAAGAATTATGCAAAATAAACTGGATTGCCTTAGGGCAGTGACATATATTAGCTAATATTTTTTTACTATAGGCGCTTACCCCCCCACCCCCAGGTAAGATATCTTGGTCACGTGCAACCAATCATATTTTTTAAAAATTGTATAACCTAAGATTTTCGCTTACCCCCCCCCACCCCCTAAAATATTAGCTAATATATGTCACTGCCCTTAAGGTATGTTTGGTATTACAAAAACCTATATGTAGTTATTTTAGAGCATCTTTGAGAATTAGGTCTCATTGAACAAACTTAAAACTTTAAATGTCTATAATCGTTAGGCATGGTCATAACGTTTAAGCAATAAAAAGATATTGAATGCATTTTTATAAAGCCAATTATACATATATATTTCTCTTTATTTATTGCACTCACATACAGTTATACACTGATACACAAGTCAGGCCAAATTTCATACATATACATTAATATTTTATGCAGCATTTATATAAATACAATAAAAAAAAGATTCTAAGCATAAAGCGATAAGTATCCAAAGAAAATTCTAAATTTGCTATTGGCACGCTTTTCTTTTCATTTTTTTCATGATTTCTGTTGGCTCAAGTTTAACAACTGGTATTCTATTTTTAGGCGCTTGAGTGTGATGATCAGATGTCAAAAAAAGTCATTTTGGGAAGGAGATCCAGTGAGTTTATTTTTAATTGGAGTAGTAATCATTGATACAGTGCTGAATGAAAAATAAAAAATATATATACGTATGTGAGAATTAATGTTTAATCAATCAAGATTCACCAAGAAGAAAACTTTACCTTGAAAAAGTATGTCTCAGATATGGGTCTTTGCAATAGAAAGGTACGAAACTCAAAAAAAAATAAAAATTTAATTAATATTAAATTTACACTTATTTTAGTATAAAAAACATAATTAGCATATAAAATAAATTTAAAAATTTTTTTGAGTTTCGTACCTTTCTATTGCAAAGACCCCATATTAACCTTCTCACTAGGTTGAATTTGGAAATATCCGTAGCTAATTTAATCTTAGAAAGTACAAAAAAATGGTATATACTGTCAAATTCTAGGTCCATTGTACATAGATATATATACCCTCCTATTTTACAAGAAGGTAATTAAGAAATGATGCATCCATGATGTCAAAAAGCGAGAAACATACCACATATATGCACACCAAATGTCTGAATGCCAGATTTAACTCCATGTGATAGCATTGCTTTATTTACACTGCCTTAGTAAAATATCGCAGTTTTGTACACATTATATCCACAGATTGCACTGTTTTTTAAAAATGAAAAGTGCTTCATCTCAACAAAATAAGATTCTTCGTGTTTACCCTTCTCAAGAATCCTACAAATCATCATATTGGGTCTTTTTCCTTGAGTTTGCCTGTAAGTCATTCGGTATTCCTTAGAAGATAAACTTTGACTATTCGACCTTATTAGAAAAAAACAAGGAAATAACAATAAATAATAATTAAATTTATAAAATTTTAATAAAACATATTTTTGCCTACTATATAACTAGTGTTACAATCTGCCTATCCCCTATCTGTATCTGTGACTGAATATCTGACTTTTTTGGATAACGGATAAGATTTTTGTAGACAGATTGGATGATAGGAGATTAAGGTTATCTGTGATAAATTATTCAGATTATCTATAATTTTTGACAAATTATCTGTATTATCACAGATATTTGGGGATATCTAGGAATATCTGTAATCTTTTTTTAAATTTTTAATAGATCACCTGTATTACCACAGATATTTGGGGATATCCTAAATATATTTTGAGATTTATTACACAAATTTATTTATATGTATTGATAATCTTTTAAATTATTTTATCATGTGAATACATAATAACAATACAATATGTATAACAATGTAAAATAATATAATTGGAAGTTTTATGTGAAAAAAATACAAATTTTTATATTTAAAAAATTTTTACATTAACAATGAAGAATAATAAGAAAGTTGTATGTGAAAAAGTTACAAAATTTTTATATTTAAAAAAATTTTCCATTAAATAATTTCATATTCCAAAACAATGTCATCAGTTGAAGAAGATAGTTTCAAAGACAACAAACCTAGAAAATTAACAAGTTGGATATGGCAATACTTTAAAGAAGAAACTAAAGAAGTTAGAAAAGGAGAGGAATGTATTAATGTATTATTTATGGTATGTCAAGTAAAAGAAGGTCTATCATTAGATATTTGTGGTACTGAATATACTAGAAAAAACTCATCAACTGGAAATGCCATATTGTATTTGTGTTCAAAACATAACATAGTACAATCTGGAAAGGTTAATATATTAATGTGTATTATTGTATTATATAATTTATATATTATTTATTAATTTTATATTTGAACTTTAGCTACTTGTTCAAACTGAAATACTAAGAAAAGGAAAAAGATATACTAAACAACAACAAAAATAATTAAGACAATTTTTAGTAGACTGGATAATTTCAGATTCATTGCCTATACATATAGTACAAAGTGAAGCATTTTGGCATTTTATTTATGAACTTGATCTAGCATTTATGATGCCTTGTGAAGAGACTGTTAGAAAAATTATTTATGAAGCATATAATTATTTTTTTCCTTAACTTAAAGATATGTTATCAATACAAGCAACATCTGTTTCTTTAATAATGAATCTTTGGACTGCACGTAATCGGCAGAGTTATTTAAGAGTAATATGTTCATATATCAACCAATCCTTTAAATTATATGAATTTACTCTTGATATAGTTTATGTAAAATATCCATATACTTCTACACATATAAAAGATACTTTAGTAAATATATTAAATGAATAGAATATTCGTAAAAAAGTTTATATTATTACTACATATAATGCTAGTAATATGAAAAAATATGTTCAAGATATGGAAGGGATGGAGCAGTTAGAATATACAGCACATACATTACAACTTATTATAGGTAAAGGTATGAAATCAGCAGAGATTTTAATAGCAAAAACCAAGTAATTAATTGATTTTTTCATGAGGCCAAAGTAGAATGAAAGTTTTGAAGATGCTTAAAAAAAATTTTTAGGTTTGCTAAATGAATTAAAAAGAGAAATAGCACTTCAAAATGAAGAAGAAGATAATAAACAAGATGAACAAGATATAATTGTAAATTTAATTAAATATATCTTAAATCTTTTAATTTTAATTAATTAATTATTAATTTATATAATTTTTAATAGAATCCAAGCAATACATCAGTATATTTGCATACTATTGCTGATATATCCACCTGCTAGAATTCCTCTTATATGGTTTGGAATAGGTTACTATTACTTAAAAATTATATTAATGTAGTATTAAATATATTAGGATCACAGTTTGATCAAGATTTAAAAAAAGATTACAAAACACTACAAAGTATAATATTAAGTTCAGATGAATAGGATTTGTTAAGAGACTTAAGACCAATTTTACGACCTTTTGCAGAAGCTACAGATCTTTTAGGAGGCAGTAATTATTGTACATTTTCTATAATAAATCCAATTTTAACTCAAATTAAAAAACAATTTGCATCTCCTGCTTTACATAATGTTAATCATAATTATGGTAATTAAAATAAATATTTAATAATTTTGTTTTTACAATAATTCTAATATTTAATATATTTATTTTCCAATTTAAATATTAATTTTCAAAATGAAGAAACAGCTTTTGATGATATTATAGATGATAATGACCAACAATTTACAACTAATTCACAAAAGCTCAAACTAAAAAATCCTATAAATACATAAGGCATGTTGAATAAAATTAAATCAGCTCTTTATATATCAATAATCATTATTGGAAAAACCTTACTAAGCCAGATGTCTTGCTTGCAAGCCTTTTGGATCTAAGAATGAAAGATTTATCATTTGTCTTATCTAAAAAAAGGAATAAAATCAAAAATTTATTGCATGAAAAGTATAATAAAATGCATATTAATCCAACATCTCAACCTATTCAACCAATAAGAAGTCAAGCAAAAAAGAAAAAAAATGCTTTATTAGCTAGTTTAAGAAAACCTTCTACACGATCTTGTGATGAAGTAGATGAGTATTTTCAGTTAGAAGAAATTGATCTTGAAAGCAATCCTTTACTTGATAGCATGAATGAAAGGAAAAATTTCTCATTTTGAGTTTTCTTATTAAGAAGTACTTATCAGCTTATGCTTGTTCAACAGCAAGTGAACGACTATTTTCAGATGCTGGAAATTTATTAATTGTAAAAAAAACAAGAATTGGTCCTAGTTTATTTAAAAAATTGATATTCCTTAAAAGAAATGCTAAACATTTAGATAGTATTCATAAATCAGATGATTCTAATTAAACATTTATGTTATACAATTTTATAAATTACATGATTTTCTTTTTTATTTATCAATTATGTACTTATTTTACTATATTACATTAAATAAAGACTTATAAGATTTATATTGATATGATATTTACTTTTTATTGACAAAATTCAATAAATAATTTCAATAAAAAAATATTTATGAAATCATCTTTTGGTATGTAAATAATTAAAATAAACGTCAAAAAAAAAAATTAAAAATAAAAAATAAAGAAATTTATTAAAAAAAAAATATTTATTAAAAAAATAACAGATATCTAATATCCGTCAGATATCCATCAGATATCCGCTCAGATTATCTGTCAGATATCATTAATTATCTGCTTGGATCATCTGGATAGATTTGTAAGGATATCCAGCTAACACGGATATCCGTCCTTCAGATATTCTTACAAAATAGATCTGACAGATTTAGATAATGGATGACAAATTATCCGCAGATTGTAACACTACATATAACATCATAATTAGAGTCACAAAACATTTTTTTGAATATATCGTGAATATAGTCATGTATTACTATAATTTTGTTATTTACTTTCTTAAAATCTGAAAGGTGCATTCTCTCATAACTAAGAAAGGTCAGATAGAAAATCATTAAAGGATAGCAGAAATACAGAAGGATTGAGAAATAAAAAAAATCATTACAATAAGCGGGAAAAGTCTGCATCATCTCAAACATGCACTTCTCATCATTTGAGTCAGTGTTGTATACCAGATAGTGTTCCCTAAAATTGGGCAGACACAGATATTCTGGGACATATCTGGGATTTTTATCTGATCATACATCCTGTATTATAATTGTCAAGTGGGACATGTCTGGCATTTTCAAGAACTGTCCAGAGCAATAATTATATGTCCACAGGTCTATGCTAAACTACAGAAAAATATTAAATATACTAGTTGATTGCATGAAAAACAAAATATTTTAAAAATCTTCTTTTTCCACTAACAAGATACCAGATATGGCAAATTGGCAGCCATATTTAATAAATATAAAAACTATCTTTTTAAGGATAAGTGCAAAGATTCCGCCTCATCTTTATTCTCGTATTTTTCAGACAAAATGTTCAGGACAGTAAAATATTCAGACACAGACACAGATTGTCCTGTTCCAGACGTTCAAAGTCTGTGTTCATGTTTCATGACAACCCTGATCTAAATATATTACTTAATCAACATATTTTCCCCAAATAATATAAAATTTAGAACGTAATTCATCAATGTCGTTAATTGCCTATTTAATTGTGAAATATGTTTAGATTATTGCAAATCACTGGATAACTCAGCAATATTACTTTTTTATATTCATTCATAGTATCCCAAAAGAAATTTGGTAGGTTTCCCTGACTCAACTGACGAATGGAAGAACGCCAGCTATATTTGTTCATTGATAAATATAACGGCATATTCATCTTTGTTAAATTTATATACATAATGTAATGGAGTGACCTGTAATATAATGATATAAATGTTTATTATTAGATCTAATCATTAATTAATATGTGATTGAATTGAGTTATTTTTACAAGATTGTCTCATAATTTGTCAAAAATTAAAAATTTTCACTGTTTTCCAATTTGTTAACGTTAGTGATTTGATACTGCCAGAAGATGTTTGAAACATTATATTGCTCAACAATCTACTAAATGATTGAAATAAAATGCAATTGTCAGTACATGAAGCTCTCTTCTGATCAAATCGGTGAACTTACATCTTTTGTCGAAGTATGGTCACAGACTTTCTGTTGTATACTTAAATACGCATTATGCAATACATCATTGTTTAATACATCCTGCATATTGATTAACTTATTAAGTTAGTCATTAGAATGCTTGAACCCAATTTTACTTGCAATAATAGAACAGAAAAAAACAACCTCGCTTTCCCTAAACCTTTTTCATTTTCTGAAGTCCTGAGAAATAGATAAGAAAAAGAATACAAAATGAGTTAAAGAATTGTAACGATCATTACTAATAGTACTCACAGTTCTGTTTTAGTCACTGTTTCTTCTTTTTGTTCTGCATTCTCAACAATTTCATTAGCCTTATTAGTAGATCAGATATCTGAAACAGTTTGTATTTTTTTCTCTGGTCTAATTTCATCAAAGTCAGTATCATCTTGTGAGGACTTTGTTTCAAGATTTAATTTGATGCATAATAAAAGTTAGTATAAACCAAATTAATATTGCAAGAAGATGTGTAAGAACCTACATTTTCTCGATACTTTCTTTTTCTTGACACATTTTCCTTTGATCTGGAAAGAAAGATCCCATTGTTGGAGGTTCTGACATTTCTATTTTTAGTCTTAATATGAACTGATGGTCTATACTTTTCATGCTTTTCATGCTCTTTCCTCCATTCTCTTGCCTTCTGATAGTCAGCCTGAGTATCCTAAATTAGAAAAATTGAAAAATTAATAATATTTTTGACTAACGTCTTTACAATTCCTTATCTGGTTTTATTCTATCCCATCAGGTCAATAAGAAGTCTTGAACATTGGCCGCCAAGAAACGAAAAGTTCACCAATGCCTAAATGAGATCAATACAGAATTGACAAAAAGTCTTGAATATTGGTCGCCAAGAAATAAGAAGTTCGCCAATGCCTCAGTACTGATTTTGTAACTCAACAAAAAGTCTTGAATGGTAAAGAAACTAGAAGATTTCCTATCACGTTACTTATTTTCCATTCTGGATTAGATCTTCTAATCTATAACTATTTTAATAAAGTATTTTTTTGAGAAGTTCAGAAAGATTAATAAAACGCTCTTGATTGCAAGACAATATAACTATCAGTTTAAGAATTTTTATGCAGTAGTTATTCAGCAAACTTACAGAAATTACAAGAAGAGACCTGAATCTTTGGCAAAACAAATTTGGGAGGTAGTGAGGAATGATGTAATTCCTAATGAGAAGAAGTTTTTAGATATTGTTTCTCAAAAGATAAAAATCCCTAATTATAATAACTGGATAATAGATAAGAAATGTCAATTATGGGAACAATTAGGAAATATAGTAAAGATACTTGTTATGAAATTTTTATATCAGCAAGGCTATATAGTTGTTCAAGATTCATATTGAATTGATATGTTAAAATGACTATAGAATCCTGAATATTTCCTTATTGATAAAAAATCTAACAGTGAAAATATCATCAAAATTTCAGAATGTAAAAAATATAGAAGTAAAGCATCAGAACTAGAATGTATATGTGATTCACCAATATTAAAAACCATATATGTTTTTTGGAGAAAAAATCTTTTTACCATGAATTTTTCATAATTATAAGTTTGTGCACTAAATTTTCCAGATCAGTTCTTGACCCAGATCTCGAATATTATCATATATTGTCTGGCCACAATACATCTAGGCATAAATTAATTTATTTTTCTTGGCAAAAACCATTAACTTGTTAACGATCAGAGTTACATAATTTTTTCTTCACCTAGTGAAATGTACTACCTGCGGCCTGTAGGTTTATGCAGAGTGGGGTAAAGTATTGCAATCTGCCTATTCTGAATTTATTCCTGAGATGATTACGCTAAAATAGTAATATACCATTTTGTAATACCTGCAATATACGCTAAAAAATTACTGCGTGTTACTGCCACATGATTATCGCGAATGACATCAAAAGTAGTGTGGTCCTCTTATGTCTGATTTTTCTCCTATATGCTTTTAAAACTATGGCTAAAGTTCACAAATACTTTAAGCAAAGATGTGTGAAATAGGAAATCCTTGACTTTTTGAATGAGTACGAAAAAGGAAAATTTAAAAAGAAGATAGATGTGTATGTAAAATCACTTGAAAATATTGTTAAATTAAATAAGCGAGAAAAAAAGTGATATGAACTACTTAATCAGTATAGGAAGGTAAGTAAATAAACTTTTTTGGTTGAAAATATGGTGAGAATAGGTAGATCACATTTTTTATCTGGCAGGTGATATATTCACTGCATGTAGATTATATAGCTATTTATTTCGCAAAAAAATATATCACAAATAAGTTATAAATATAGTTATATTAATATTTAGCTGAAGGAAATTAATTCTATCTCCTTTCTTGCATTTTTTCACATAGAATCAAAATATTTTTCAGCATCAATTAAGACCTGACTTCTTTCAAAGTCTTTAGTTTTCACAGGCTTGATTGACGTTATATTTTTAGATTTAATATACTTGCTAGGCGCAGTATAGTTGCATTGTATTTTATTTCTTGCTATAACTAATCTATCAGACAAATGGCGTCTCTTATACTTCAAATAACTTATATAATCATAAAATTGATCTAGCAGAACATTAAAAGATCTATATAATCCATTAATAGAATACCATATATTCAAGTTTATAGTGCAACAAATATCTCTACTAGGCATACTAAGAAACTTCTTTTCTCTAGGAATGTTATTATTTCTAATCACCTTTCAAACTTGTTTTGCTAGTAAAACAGGCCTCTTCCTATAATTTTTATAAGCTCTTTGGATAAGCTAAGCACTTCCATCCTCAGTTTTAACTTTGGAGCATTTGTTATCGTATCCCAATGATATTTCAACAAGTCCTTGGATTTAATCTCATATCCACATCAGGAAATTTTATAGTGCGAAACGTTGTGCAAGATTACGCATCGTAATATTTCGTAAATTTCCAGACCTGTCGCAAGTTTGCGGAAGAGTAATATTTTGTAACTTTTTAAAATATTTTGAAATATTATGATATGCAAAGTTTCGTAATTTTACGGTTTGTAATATTGTGTAATTTTATTGTATAATATTTCGCAACTTTTTAAAATATTTCAAAATATTACGATATACAAAGTTTCGTAATTTTACGGTTCGTAATATTTTGTAATTTTATTGCGTAATATTTTGTAACTTTTAAAATATTTTGACAATTCGTAATTTTACATAAATATTTTGTAATATTTCAAAATTCATTTTGTACTATAAGTTTATATAATGTATATTTTATTAGATATAATATGAATTAAATTATAAAAAATTACAAGTATTTATTACTATGATATACAGAATATATAAAAGTAAAAAAAGAAAGAGTAATGATATAATTAGATGTAAAAAAAAGAAAAACAGCTATAGTAACGTTAGTATTAAATATAAAGATAAAAAAAATATTGTTAGTATTGTTAGTGTTGTTAATATTAGAGTAAAAAGAGTTAAAGAAACAGTAGAAACATGGGTATTATCGTTAGTATTAAAGTATAAGTAAAAGAAAAAAGGAAACGTAGATAGTATTGTTAGTATTACGATATAAAGTAACAATTAGGGTAAAAAACGCGTTAGTATTAAAACAATTAGTATTAATAAACAAATATTTCTATACCTGCAAAAAATAAACTAAAAATAAAAGAAAGAGGAAAAATAAACATGTTGTTGGTATTAAGTAAAAGGAGTAAAAAAAACATAATTAGTATTGTTAGTATCATTAGTATTGAAGTAAAAGTAAAAAGGAATAAAGGAAATATGGATATTATTGTTAGTATTACGACACAAAGTAACAGAGGTAAAAAGAAAACGAAAATAATTAGTATTAATAAACAAATATTTCTATACCTGCAAAGAATAAACTAAAAATAAAAGAAAAAGGAGACAAAATAAAAAATAAACATGTTGTTAGTATTAAGTAAAAGGAGTAAAAAAATATAATTAGCGATATGATTGAACAGTTCGCGAGGAGTTTATCTTCTGGATAGAAGTAGTTTCTAGATTAAATTATATAGATTATTTTGTAATCCATTAATTTTCAATAAAGATTTCTGCGTTATCAACACCAAAAAAAAAAAAAAAAGTAAAAAAAATATAATTAGTATTGTTAGTATCGATCGTTAATATTAAAGTACAAGTAAAAAGAAATAAAGGAAACATGTATATTATTGTCAGTATTACAATACAAAGTAAAAAAAAGTAAAAAATAATGAAATAATTAGTATTAATAAACAAATATTTCTATACCTACAAAGCAATAAATTATGAAATATATGTAAATATTCTGTATATAATTAAAAAATATTGAACAAAAGGATAAAGAAATAATAAAAAGAAAAGAAAAATATTGTAAAGAAATAAAAAGACAAAAAATAAATAGGACAAAAAACGCGTGCAGATTAAATCACATGCAAGGATCAGCCTAATTTTGATTGGCCAGAAAACACAATACTGTATATGCAATCATGCACAATCATATCATGCAGATTTATTTATTTAATTATCAATAACATAGGCATGACATAAATAAATCGTGACTGAAACTTGTGTTCAATTTGTATTCAATTTGTATTGATAATTCTGGTAAAAAATTATTAATTTTGGCCAAATTTGTTAAATTTGTTAAATTTGTGTTGAATTTGTGTTGCGTAATTTTTTATTATCACAAGAGGATGATATTTAGTAATTGCATGTATGTACGATGTACAAGATTTTTTTTATGATTTTTTTAAGAAATGTACGCAAAATATTTAATCAGAATATAATTGTTTTATTTTTAAATATGATATATTAATATAAAATCAAAATAAGATTTTTTTTATTAATCATAATATTTATATTTAGATAATCCATATCTGCACGAGATTTAATTAATATGTTTAATAATGAAAGTGTAATAAATTAAATTTTAATTGAAACGGGAAATAAAATTAAACCAAAGAGGTATTGTTCAAATTTTATTTAAAGTGACATTTACGACTTTCTTTCTACCCAAATTTTTACTCATCCCAAAATCAAATTATAAAAATCAAATCTAATCTAATAATGCCTCGCCACACACGTTCACGTCATTCCTATTATAACGTCCATTAGAACTGGGTTATGATGGACAAGCTGGTTGACATATGCCAAGACAGAAACTGCACCTACCACAATATTAATGGTAGAAGCTGCCATGATTTTTAAAACTCTATTGCCGATAGGTTCATATGACTAATATCTATAATTTCTTTAAGAAAGAATTTAAATTCAAGGCAAACGCGGCATAGTAGCCCTTATCTTTATTAATTATTATTAAACTGATACAATTTACAAAATATAAAAAGACACAAAATAAAATAAAACTAACTAAAAACAAAGCTATATAGTCTTCTAAGTAAAAATATAGTAATAAACCTATCCTAAAAAGAATAAATCGCATTACATAAAATTTTCCTAGATCTTTCCCCTTGATATATTCCAATCAAAGTAGAAGTAACTATGTTATCATAATAACAGATAACACGCCCACTATATAAATCGACATCCCATCCTGCAAAAGCTGTTATTAAGTAGCACCGTTAGATGACCCATAAAACCCGACAGATGATTATACCATGGCAAACCTTGAGTTATCGAGTTCTTTATCCAATCAATTTCAGAGTCACGTGAGATCACGAGATAGGTCGGAGGTGGTAACGAAGAGAAAGGCAAATACGAAGTGACAGGCAAATTAGAAAAGCGTGGAGTAGTTTTCAATTTAAAAGTGATGTTTATCGTGTCTTTCCATTTACTTTTGTCATAAGTACGCGGATTCCAGATGAGTTTTCTAAGCTTCTGGATGAAATTGTTGTGAATCGCAGCTACGACCTTCATAGCAGACTGTCTGGGAATAGATAAGTCAACAAATAAATCAATAAACATTGTGGGTAAGCAACCCCAAATGAACGCGTAAGAGGACCAATTAGAAGAAGAAATAATCCAACAAGAGAGAGAAGAAAGTCTCCTGAGCATAGGCGTGGGATCCTTGTCAGCCAAATCACCAACTTCGCAAAGCTTGGAAAATAAATGATTTTGATAAGATTGTGAAATTTGATGCATAACAGAACAGCGTTTGGAGCAGAGGATCAGGTGCATCAAGTCCTTCATGTGATCGTGGCACGAACGGCATGTAAGAAGATCAATATAAAGATCAGAATGGGTAATTTTCAATTTCTCCAGGAAAGGCAAATCATCGAGGAAGAGTTTAAATTTGAAAGTATAATGCCGTGCTGCATGTGAAGCCTGGAAAGAAGCGTCATGTGCTGGGGAAAAATTGAGAGTAAACCAAGTGAGATTCCAGTCAACTACATAGTCGTCCCTGTTATATAGACAATATACAAATTGAAAACGTTTGAGAGATAAAAGGTCCTTCAAAAAGGTGGCCTGAAAGTGGAGCTTGAAGAGCCGCCTAGGGTTGGATTCACAAACAACATTATCATACACCAGGCGGACATTGTGCGAAGAAGTATATGCAGCCGCAGGCAAGAGAGGAGCCGTGTCAGAGTGATGGGCAGAATTTGCAAGGGAGTCAGCAAATTCGTTCCAATAATTGCCATCATGGTCTTTGACCTTGACAGGGAAAACCGTGAGACATTTCGTATAGATGGAATGCTCAATAGAGGCTCACAGCTCAAAGTTGGTAGTTTTGTAATACAGACGACTGTTAGTATAGGAAGAAGAGGCACATAAATTCAAACCATCAATGGCAGCTTGAGAATCTGTGTAGATAGTGATGGTAGAATCATCTGGAGAAACGCTTAAAGCAGCATAGATCGCAGCAGCTTCAGCTCTAGTAGAAGAAGGCCAATTTTATATAGTGCCATGCGCATATGTAGCAACAGAATTGAGGTATCCAGCGTCATGAATTAACTGAACCCAAGACCAACCCATCAAGACTTCAGGTGTCCCAAGGTTAATAAGGGAACCATCAGTATAATATCGGTAATGAGACCCTGACAGGAGAAGAACTGGAGAGGGGAATATAGACAGGTTGTCTAAAGGAGAAGCCACAGTCGAATCGCACTCAACTACAAGGAAAGAAGAAGAAAAGTCTGGCAAAATATTGAGATGTCTATAATAAGGGACCACTGTATTACTGAGGTCTACCCAAGAGTAAGGGGAAATGACTTTCATGGTAGATTGTCGAATACGCATACAATCGGTAGGGAGAATCAAAGATTTCAACAAAGAAGTCTTGAAGGTACAACAAGGTGAAACAGCGGTATATTTGTTAGCTGAAGAGAATAGAACGTACGCAGCACAGCCTGGACATGGACGAAGGCGAATTACATCACCAGGGGAGGAGAGACAGTCAAATGTCCAATGAACAATCACACAGGTATCTTTCTTAGGCTGTACGTTAAGCTGTTTGCCAAAAAGAGTAGCATCATTTTCATCAAGTGTAACAAGCCAATGCTGATTCTTTTGCGTTGTAGTAACATTAGGGACTAAAGTGACGGAAGAGGTAACAGAGGGGGGACATACATAGCGATCATATAACTGATCGTGAGAGTTGGGAAGGGTGGTATTGGCCTTAATATCCAGATACCATTTATGAGGAAGAGAACGGCCACGTTTATCCATGAGTTGAGCAATATAGGCGGTCTGATAAGCAGTTTAAGAAATAAGATGAGAGCCAGATGGCGCGATTAACTGTGATAAATAATAAAGATGGCGTTTCTGAAGGACCTTGAGGCAAGCCTTAAAAACCTGCGGGCTCATACACGAATATAAAGGGGTATGGTCAGGGAGAGTAAGGTCCAGAAATGTTGAAGAGAAACAAGCATGTCACAGACGGAAGGGGGTAGAGGTTATGGAAGCAAGAGTGCAAGCGATATAATCACACTTAAAAGCGGTCATAGTAGACCACAAGGACCAATCATCCACCATCAAAGGAGAAACAGGGATTAAAAATCTAAACTGTATCAACATTAATCTATAAATAAACAAATGTTGAATAAGAGGAGTGGAAGAATTAGCCATCAAAAATAAATTATTAACATGGCATTGAATCAAATGAGAAGACAAATTAATCAATCCCAAAGCTTGAGAAAGATAGAGGATAGGGTTGGGAGAGAATGAGAAAAGTTAGCTTTGTGTTTGACAAGTGAACGTATAGGTCATGTAGCAGCATAGCAATCGGTCGCAGAAAGGTGGGTAACTTGTATACAATACTCTAATTTAGGAATGAGCACTAAGTTGTAGAGGTAAACAACTTGTTTGGCAGATAGTTTGGCCAGACGAAAAGTGGCGGCGAAGGAATTACATTCACCAGCGATCTGTTTTTTAACAAAGTCATGAGAGCCTTTAATATTAAACTATACTCCTAAAAAACGAAATGAAGAAGTGATAGAAAGAGGAGTAACAGAAATAGAAGAAATATCGTTCAAAGATGAAAGGGATAAATGAAATTCCACAGGAAGGATAGTAGATGTAGTGGTTAGAAGTAATGAATTCGATATCAAAACATATTTTTGATGATTAGCAGAAGTATTATTCAGCGTGTAAAATTCTTCTGTAATTGATAGCATGTGTTCCAGTCCAGCCTTAGATGAAGAAATAAGAGTAGAGTCATCCATAAAGACCAGGTTGTTGATAACAATATCTGAAGTGAAGTCTGTTATATTCGAAAGTAGTGTTGGAGATCGCAGAATATAAGGATCCAGCATCTCATTTTTCAAAACAGTCAAAAGAGGATCAATGTAAATAACCCATAGGAGTAGGGAAATCACATCGCCTTGGTCTATACCAATGCGAACCCGATAGGAAGAAGCCTCACCGTATGCAGTAAAAATCTGATTTGAATGGTTCATAAAAAGAGACAAGATGAGCGTAATAGCAGACGCAGGTAAACGTATGCATTCCAAAGCGAATTTCAACATAGTAAGGTTGACAGAGTCAAATGCTTTGGAGATGTCTTGTGAAAGAATCCAAAGAGGAGAATTGTTGTGATTGGCGTCGTGAATGATAGATTCAAGAGTAATAATTGGATCACGACAGGTCCCTCCAGGCAGCCCAGCAAAATTACCACCTTTAAGGACGTTGTGGGCGGCTAAAATGACAGACAAGTGGTTATAAAAAAGCTTGACAAAGGATTTCCGAATAACTTCCAAAAGCGTGATTGGACGAGTGTTTTTCAATTGACAACGCCATTCATGTAGCTTGAGGATAGGGAAGACCATAGCTTGCCGCCAAAGATCAGGAATGTCAGCAGAAGCAAAATATTTGCGGATCAGGGTTAAAAGTAAAGAGTTGGTGGTAGGTCCTAAGTGTTTGAGCATTTCATATGTAATCATAGAAGGATCAGGGGCTTTGCCATTGGGCATAGAAGAAACCGTAGAGAGCCATTTCTCTAAGGAAGGGGGAGACAAGAGGGAACTATAAATATTGGGAGAAACGGTATTCATGGGCGAATACTCAGAACGCCATCTATCAGACAACGCAGATATGTGTGAAGTCGGAGTAGCTTTGATAGGAACGACGGTTTGAAAATGGTTCACTACAGTATCAGAGATATCCTTCAGATTCGTTAACAATTGAGGAGCAGAAGGATGATTGATAAAAACACGATCTAACACAATTCTACGATGAGAACGAGAGAGTGCAGAGTTGATGAAAGAAGAGATGTCAATATCAAAATTCTGATCACGAGTTTTGAGATGAGCCTTGATAGAAGAATTCTGAAATTCTTTCTCTTTTAAAAGGTATAAGCCTCTTAATGATTTAGAAGTATGTGACAAAGTTTGGATTAGGTTGTTAAAATTATCCGTCTGGCAAGAAAATAAAGATGAGGGTAAAACTGGGACGGCAGAAAAAATAAATTTGTACAAATTAAATATATTATTTAATCTAATCAAGTAACCAGAGCATTTACTGTCATGGGAGGAAGAAAAGGTATGCGGGTATTTGCGTAAAAGTTTAATAGAATGAAGGATGCGATTAAGGAAACGATAATGTTGTATTAGAGTTTCCAAATCTTTAGGGAGTTTAGGGATATGGTCATTACCAACAGTACGTGCGGGGAGAACAGCATTAGCACAAGCAATAATGTTAGCGTGTAAATATTCACACATTCGATTGACATGCCAAGAGGCAAAAATAGAGGGAGATATATTACATAAATTGTCAATATGAGCAGAAAAGTTATCCCATTACGAGGGAGTAACAGAGTCAAAGGAAAATATACGACGAGAACGTCATTTAAACTGTTAAGCATGGGCCAGCTTAACAGAAGAGTATAAAAAAGAATAATCATAATATGTAATAATAGGATTGTGGTCAGAAAAATTAACATCACGTATATCAAAAATGATGGAGGTAAGTAAAAATCGTTTGAGAAGGGGACAAGACCATACATAATCAATACGAGAAATGATATCAGCATGATGAAAGGTGCCCAGAAAAGCAGAGGAAAAATTAGCGGGGGTAAAGTCAACATATCCATTTGATAAAAGAAAATTAAAAAGGCAGTGAATACGTTTGGAAGCAATTTGAGGTTGATTGAACGAACATGTTGGGAGGCATCCAAAACAGAAGAAAAAACAGTATAATTAGAAAGTCGTTTAGACAAAAAATGCACTTGTTTGGGATGTAAATGGGTGTCGACAACACCACCAAAGGAGATATGTTTAAGGAAAAAGAAATCATTTAATAATTCAATTTTATTCTGAGAAAACATCTTAAGACCATTAATGTTAAAAGAGGAAATATTAAAGGAATTGCAGGGGGAAAGCGAGGGAGAGGTAGAAGAAAATAAGGAATCTTGTAATGAAAGATTATCTATATCTATAAGGTTGGGAGGATTGCGAACAAAGGAATCATAATTAAAATTATTGTCTGTCATTAAAACACTATGATAAATTCAGACGGGGAGATGTATGGGGAAGGAAAAGGGAATCAGTTAGAACCAGCTGTACCAGCTGAGTTTGAAGAAGAAGCAGAGGAAGTAATCAAACCGATGAAACCACTGATAGAGTTAGCGAGCATATCTAACTTGTTTTCTATGGCTGAATGCTTCACATTAATAGCCTGAATTTCATCGTGAGTGTGTATGGGAGAGGAAGTCATGTCACGGGTAGAGGATGATGAGGAACCAGTAAGGATAGTAACAGGAATGGACGCAGAGATGGGGGCCTTAACGGGTCTTGATGGAGTGAAATCAGGTACCAAGGGGTTGAGAGGCAGTTGTGCTGTTGTAACAGCTGGCTGGGAAGACACCGGCGCAGCAATAAGATCAGTACTAGCTGGCGGGTCTATTAGCATATCTGAAGTTTGAGCGGTAACTAATACAGCAGGTGAAGATAGACCAAGATGTTATTTTATACGAGTCATACGTCTGTTATTAAGCTCTAAAGCAATGATGCGATTACGGACCTCTGCCATGTCATGCTGAAGGGCTTTCAACAAGGATAAAATATTAGAAGCCTCCTGAGGGGACATAATAAGAGGAGGATTACGTAGAAAGGAAGAAGAACGAGTACGCGAAGCTGTAGAAAAGAAAACTGAATGATTACGTTGATTAGCGGATAGAGAACGATCACGCTGAGGGGGATCAAAGACATTGGAGACGTTAACCGAAGCCTATCGTGGGTGGGAGGATCAAGAACTATCAGGACCTTACGAATGTGAACATGAATGGGAGCCTGAGCGGGAACAGGCTTTTGAGCGGATAGGTTGATTTATATTAAATCTTTCTTTAAGCGCAGCCACTAGGTTTTTGTCTCTAGCGCGAGCCCTTGTTGGCGGCTCAGACATTGATTGGGGTACAGCCTAATTTACCACATCTGTGGCAGAGTTTGTTAGTATTATTAGGAAAATTCCATTATAATGTATGGCCACGAAAGCTAATGATCTGTTCCATAGCAGCATCCATGGTTTCCTGGGAGTTGAATGTGACATAAGCCCATCGCTTGGGTTTGTAGGAGTTTAAGGAAAGAGGGACATTAACAGCCTTAGCACCAAGATCTCGAGTGAGGGGGGGCTAGGTCGATATCCTTGGTGTTGGGAGGCAATTGAGTAAGTGTAGTAACGAATTCTCTACAGAAGGATTTCTAGTCGATCGTATAGTGACATGGAGTCACCCGAAGGCAGGTGGAGAAGCAATAAACAGCCCATTAGGTATCAAAACGAGCAATAGAATAGGCAGAATTATATACAATTCTGGCTTGTTGGACCTTGGCATTTTTTCTGGAGTAAAGGCGGCAGGACGTAATATTACCAAATTTTTTGAAATAAGACATAATATTGTCTTTGGATAGGAAGAAGGGAATATTTGTAACTTGAATAGCTCAGAGATCTTCATCACTCCGGAGCTGCTTAGGATCGTGTGCATGAAATACAAGGTCTGGGAACTGTTGGTGAGCAGCACTAATACAAGCGTTACGGGCCTCCACTGTATGGAAATGAATAATGAGGCGTTTGGCGTCACCAGAACCAGTCATTCTTGCTTTACCAGTATACGATTCGTACATTTCTAAAAAGGTGTTGTTGACGGCATCAATCAATGCCTTATTTGTAGTGAAATTCTTTAAAGTTTCAGGGTCAGAGTTAGGGACAGCCGCAGCTTGAAAATCATTTCTTTCGATGGAGAAGGTTGGAGATTAAACAAGGAGTTGATTAACAGGGGGATCATCATCAGTAGCCTTATCAGGCGACGCGTTAGGGAGGGATGCAGGAGTTATTGTTCTAGCATGCATGGACGCGTCAAGTCCACCAGACGCGTTGTCGTTAGGCGCAGATAGTGCCGCAGCAATATTTGGGCGGGAGGAGAGGGAAGTAGAAGCAGTATTGTTTTCTTTAGGGGAAGAAGCAAGAACTTCAACACCAGCGTCAGCCACTGTGTCAGCGATAATATCATCATCTATAGCTTGTTCGGAGATAGTTCTAGAGCATTTTTGTTGGACAGTGTTCTCACCGTCAGAACCAGAGTTATCAGAGTTATTATTGTCTTTTTTCTGTTTGTGGTGGCTGGCCTTCCTACTATTAGGATTAAAGGAGCCGCGGCCTTATCTAGCAACGTTGTTAGGTATATTCGAGGACTTTTAGGTAGGGAAAACTATAAGTTTTTATGAAAAAAGTGTTAGCTAAAAAAATGGACAGAGTGATCAGCATAAAAAGGTGTGCAGATCGTTAGAATTTAAATTCAAGGCAAATGCGGCATAGTAGCCCTTATCTTTATTAATTATTATTAAACTGATACAATTTACAAAAAAATATAAAAAGAAACAAAATAAAATAAAACTAATTAAAAACAAAGCTATATAGTCTCCTAAGTAAAAATATAGTAATAAACCTATCCTAAAAAGAATAAATCGCATTACACTAAATTTCCCTAGATCTTCCCCCTTGATATATTCCAACCAAAGTAGAAGCAACTATGCTAACATAATAACAGATAACACGTCCACTATATAAATCGACATTCCATCCTGCAAAAGCTGTTATTAAGTAGCACCGTTAGACGACCCATAAAACTTGACAAATGTTTAAACCATGGCAAACCTTGAGTCATCGAGTTCTTTATCCAATCAATTTCAGAGTCACGTGGAATCATGAGATAGGTCGGAAGAGGTAATGAAGAGTAAGGCACATACGAAGTGGCAGGCAGATTAGAAGGCCGAGGAGTAGTTTTCAATTTAAGGGTGATGTTCATCACGTCTTCCCATTTACTTTTGTCATAAGTACGCAGTTTCCAGATGCGTTTTCTAAGCTTCTGGATGAAATTGTTGTGAATCGCAGCTACGACCTTCATAGCAGATTGTCTAGGGATAGATAAATCAACAAATAAATCAATAAACATTACGGGTAAACAACCCCAGATAAGCACGTAAGAGGACCAATTAGAAGAAGAAATAGTCCAACAAGAGAGAGAAAAGAGTTTCCTGAGCATAGGCGAAGGATCACCAGCTTCTCGAAGTTTGGAAAATAAATGATTCTGATAAGATTGTAAGATTTGATGCATGACAGACCGGCGTTTGAAGCAGAGGATTAAGTGCATCAAGTCCTCCCTGTGATCACGGCATGAACGGCACGTAAGAAGATCAATATAAAGATCAGAACGGGTAATTTTCAATTTCCCCAGGAGAGGCAAATCATCGAGGAAGAGTTTGAATTTGAAGGTGTAATGCCGTGCAGCATGAGAAGCCAGGAAAGAGGCGTCGTGTGCCAGGAAAAATTGAGAGTAAACCAGGTGAGATTCCAGTCCACTACATAGTCGTCCTTGTTACGTAGGCAATATATAAATTGAAAACGTCTGAGAGAAAGAAGTTCCTTCAAAAAAGTGGCCTGAAAGTAGAGCTTGAAGAGCCGTCTAGGGTTGGATTCACAAACAACATTATCATACACCAGGCGGACGTTATGTAAAGAAGTATATGCAGCCACAAGCAAGAGACGAGCCGTATCAGAATGATGGGCAGAGTTCGCGAGGGAGTCAGCAAATTCGTTCCAATAATTGCCATCATGACCTTTAACCTTGACAGGAAAAACCGTGAGGCGTTTTGTATGAATGGAACATTCAATAGAAGCCCACAGTTCAAAGTTGGTGGTTTTGTAATACAGACGACTATTAGAATAGGAAGAAGAAACACATAAACTCAAACCATCAATAGCAGCTTGTGAATCTGTGTAAATAGTGATGGTAGAATCATCTGGAGAAGCACGTAAAGCAGCATAAATCACAGCAGCTTCAGCTCAGGTAGAAGAAAGCCAGTTTCGTATAGTGCCATACGCATATGTTGCAACAGAATTGAGGTATCCAGTATCATGAATTATCTGTACTCAAGACCAACCCATCGAGACTTCAGCTGTCCCGAGATTAACAAGGGAACCATCAGTATAATATCGGTAATGAGACCCTGACTGGAGAGGGGAATACAGGCGGATCGACTGGAGGAAAAGCCACAGTCAAATCGTATTCAACTACAGAGAAGGAAGAAGAGAGGTCTGGTAAAATATTGAGACGCCTATAATAGGGGACTACCGTGATACTGAGGTCGGCCTAAGAGTAAGAGGAGATGACTTCCGTGGTAGATTGGTGAATACGTTTGCAATCGGTAGGAAGAATCAGAGATTTCAACAAAGAAATCTTGAAGGTGCAGCGAGGTAGAACAGCGGTATATTTATCAGTTGAAGGAAATGAAACGTGCGCATCACAGCCTAGACATGGATGAAGACGAATAACGTCACCAGGGGAGGAGAGGCAATCAGATATCCAATGGACAATTGTACAGGTATCTTTCTTAGGCTGGACGCAAAGTTGCTTGCTAAAAAGAGGAGCATCACATCCATCAAGCGTAACGAGTCACTGTCAATTCTTTTGCGATGTGGTAACACCAGGAACTAGAGTGACGGAAGAGGTAGTAAAAGGGGGACATACATAGCGATCATATAACTGATCGTGAGAGTCAGGAAGAGTTGTATTGGCTTTAATGTCCAAATACCACTTATAAGGGAGAGAATGGCCACGTTTATCCACGAGTTGAGCAATATAAGCGGTCTGATAAACAGTCCAAGAAATGAGATGGGAGCCAGATGGTGCAATTAACTGTGATAAATAATAAAGATGGCGTTTCCGAAGGACCTTGAGGCAAGTCTTGAAGACAGGTGGGCTCATACACAAATATAAAGGGGTATGGCCAGGGAGTGTAAAATCTGGAAATGATGAAGAAAAACAAGCATGTTGCAGACGGAAAGGGGTAGAGGATAGGGAAGCAAGAGTGCAAGTGATATAATTCCGCTTAAAAGCAGTCATACATGACCACAAAGACCAATCATCCACCATCAAAGGAGAAACAGGAATTAAAAACCTAAACTGTATCAACATTAATCTGTAAAGAAACAAACATTGAATACGAGGAGTAGAAGAATTAGCCATCAAAAATAAATTATTAACATGACATTGAATCAAGTGAGAAGACAGATTAATCAATCCCAAAGCCTGGGAAAGATAAAGCATAGGATTAGGAAGAGAACAAGAAAAGTTAGCTTTGTGCTTGACAAGCGAACGTATAGATCTTGTAGTAGCATAACAATTAGCCGCAGAGAGGTGAGTAACTTGCATACGGTACTCCAATTTAGGAATGAGCACCGAGTTGTAAAGATAAACAACTTGTTTGGCGCTAGACGAAGAGTGGCGGCGAAAGAGTTACATTCACCAGCGATTTGTTTTGTAACAAAGTCACGAGAGCCTTTGATATTAAACCATACTCCTAGAAAACAAAATGAAGAAGTGATAGAAAGAGGAGTAACAGAAATAGAAGAAATATCGTTCAAAGACGAGAGGGATAAATGAAATTCCACAGGAAGGATAGTGGATGTAGTGGTAAGAGGCAATGAATTCGAGATCAAAACATATTTTTGATGATTAGCAGAGGTATTATTCAGCGCGTAAAATTCTTCAGTGATTGACAGCATATACTCCAGTCCAGCTTTAGACGAAGAAATAAGAGTAGAGTCATCCATAAAGACCAGGTTGTTAATTACAACATCTAAAGGGGAATCTGACAGATTTGAAAGTAGTGTTGGAGATCGCAGAATATAAGGATCCAGCATCTCTTTTTTCAAAACAGTCAGGAGAGGATCAAGGTAAATAACCCATAGGAGTGGGGAAATCACTTCGCCTTGGTCTATACCAATACGAACCCAATAGGAAGAAGTTTCACCATATGCAGTAAAAATCCGATTTGAACGGTTCATAAAAAGGGATAAGATGAATGTGATAGCAGACGCAGGTAGACGTATACGTTCCAAAGCGAATTTCAATATAGTAAGGTTGACAGAGTCAAAGGCTTTGAAGATGTCTTGTGAGAGAATCCAAAGAGGAGAATTGTTATGATTGGCGTCATGAATGATAGATTCAAGAGTGATAATTGGATCGTGACAGGTCCCTCCAGGCAGATCAGCAAAATTACCACCTTTAAGTACGTTATGAGCGGCCAAAATGGCAGACAAACGGTTATAAAAAAGCTTGACAAGGGATTTCCGAATAACTTCTAAAACCGTGATAGGACGAGTATTTTTAATTGACAACGCCATTCATGTGGCTTGGGGATAGGGAAAACCATAGCTTGTCGCCAAAGATCAGGAATGTTAGCGAAAGCAAAACATTTGCGGATTAAAATTAAAAGGTCTTAAATGTTTGAGCATTTCATATGTGATCATAGAAGGACCAGGAGCTTTGTCATTAGGCATGGAAGAAACCGTAGAGAGCCATTCCTCTAAAGAAGGGGAGACAAGAGAGAACTATAAATATCGGAGGAAACAGTATTCATAGGCAAGTACTCAGAACACCATCTATCGCCTTTAACATAAATGGTATAACGATACACTTGATGTTCTCCATCCCAATAATCAACAATAAACGTAATAACAAGTTAGAAATAGATGGTGAACGCTTAAAGCAATTATAAGAAAGATTACAAGGCATACATTACATTCATATAATTGATGAGTTAAGCATGGTCAGTTGATGAATGCTAGCAAAAATTAATACAAGGTTGCGACAGGGCTTTTCAGAGAATAGAAACATACCATTCGGTGAAAGATCTATAATTTTGTTCAGTGATTTTGGACAATTACCACCTATGCTTGACCTTCTAATGTACACTACTAACATTTCACAAGATGAATTATCTAATAATGGCATCGTATCATACAAAAGCTTTTCGGAGGCATGCAAACTAGACGTCATTGAAAAACAAAGCAGAGATTCTGAAAAACAACAGACATTTAAAGATATACTTTTACGAATGCGTGATGGAAAAAATAATAAGAATGATTGGATCATTCTTACTAGACGATTCAAACATAATCTAAGCAATGCTGAGTGGGAACAATTTTCAGATGCAGTACATATTCTAACGAAGTGAGATAATGTTGATATAGTCAATTTACACATGTTCAGATCATTGAACCATCCAATAGCCAAAATTCTTGCCATACATACCAGCAGTCATGAGGCCAAAAAAGCCGATTCCAATATGGCAAAAGGTCTCAAAGCACAATTGTTGCTAGCTAAAGGCATACGTGTTATTCTAACAGCAAACATATGGATATGAGCAGGGTTAGTTAACAGTTTAATCAGAATAATAGAAGATATTCTATTTGATGAACAAGGACCACCTTCTCTCCCCATAGCAGTATTTATCAGCTTTGAAAAGTATGAAGGTCCTACCATTTCCAACTCAGAAGGCGTCAAGGTTATTCCTATCATATCTATTAAACGGACATGGGAAGGTAAAAGTGAAACACAATGCTTACGTTTGCAAGTTCCTATATGTCTTGCGTGAGCAATCATGGTCTATAAAAGCCAGGGACTCACTTTAACAAAGGCTAGAGTAGACCTCAGAAACAAAGAATTTGCGGCAGGTCTTTCTTTTGTTATGGTATCTCGAGTACGTTTACTCAACGATCTTTACTTTAAGAAATTCACCTTCGAAAGGCTCACAGATAACACTATAACATAACTAGATAGCAGTCTTATAAGACTGCTATCTAGTTATGTTATAGTGTTATCTGTTACGCTATAATGTTATCTAAGTTACTGTTTTTATTGTTCTATAGCTATTTTATTGTTTTGTAGATATTTGCTATTTTTCGTTACTCTGTGGGCTTTTTGTGGTTATTTTGCTATGTTGGGTTTATTACTTATTTTGGACTTGTGTGTCATTTTGGTTTCATTATTGCTATACGAATGCTGGTTGGCTTTTATTTTTTGTTTTGAATGCAGGGGTTCTTATTTACTGTTTGGGGGTTTGTGTCAGTTCTGGACCTCTTTGTTTACTATCGAGGGGTCCTTTGGGGAGTGGTATGCTGGTTGGCTTTTATTTTTTGTTTTGAATAGAATTTCCATGACGGGCCGTGAGGCCATATATCAGTAAGGAGGAGGCGAGAAGAGGCGAAAAAAATCAGAGAAAACCTGTTATCAATGGTAACAGATTTTATATCACGTGATAATTCAGAATTTCGCATCACATTCGAGGTGGTGGTTGGTTGGAGGTTTGGAGATGCCCATTTGATTGCCGGATGAGGCATGAAGTGCTGAGTTGGTGACCCAGATGTGCAATCCTGCCTTTTATGATCCTTTTGATTGCTGAGGATAAGGCACGAAGTGCCGAATCAGGTCTGGCCATACTATTTTCATGCTCTTTTTCTCATATTTTCCTAAACCTTTCTGCCTTTCTGACCTCTTTCCTGCCTATTAGTGGTAGTACACCAAAGCATAACTTCTCTTATTTTCTTTCCTATATATTATTCTACTTTGGTGTACTACCAAATTTATATCTTATTTTACGAAATTCACGTGATGGCAAATTTCAGCAAACCAGTTTGTCCAAAATTACAATGTGCCTCCCCACAGTAGTACACCAAAGCATAACTTCTCTTATTTTCTTTTCTATATATTATTCTACTTTGGTGTACTATCAAATTTATATCTTATTTTACGCTTTCGCATTCTTAGAACTCTTTTTTGTATAGTTACTATTCCGGGATACTTTAGGATATTACTGCATCAATTACTTTTAGGTACTACCACATCGATTACTTTTGGGTACTACCACTGATCCAGTGTTTTGCCAGCAAGCGTATTCGTCCAAATTTTTATTTTGAACTTTGCAAATTTCTATGTAATGTTATACTAGTTTCTTGCATATACACCATGCTTCTTGCGCAAAAAAAGCCCAGGCTTTGCCCTAAAATAATAAATGAAACAACCAGGCTCTTCTCTAGTTTAGCGGACCTTGATTTTGAGTCTGGTTACAACGATCACGTGTATTTCCAATATTTGTCTAATAATAAAAATGATATCTCTCTTCTAGGAGCCTATCATCCTGAAGAGATTTATTTAAAATATATTATTCGGGTAGCAGGAAAGGGTTTTACAGTAGTCAATCATCCATCTGAAGTTTATGGGATCCCTGATGCTTACGAGTGCATTGATGGGAATTTGCCTCTTCGTCTAGTTCTAGATATTGATGCGAGGTAAAACCCTGATTCAATGAATCCTGAACTCCCTTTCTTAGATAAATATAAAATTACTCGTGAAGATTTATTATCCAGAATCTTAATCACCTGTGCCGATATTATATACTCTGATTTAAAACATCTTGTACCTTTAAATGCTTTTACTTTAACCAGTTTGTCTAATGCTGGTAAATGCAGTTAGCATATCGTATATCCTCATACTCATTTTATTGATTACAGAAACCTTAAAGGTTTTATTGAAAAAGTTGCCAATAGGGTTGGAAAACCATACTCAGAATTTATTGACATAGGACTTTACAAATCACGTTTTAGTTTTCAGCTTCTTGGATCGGCAAAGGAAGATAGAGTTAAAAAACCTGCAATTTCTTCAGTTAAACAAGGATATCGCAAGCTAGAAAATTATTTAGTTCAACCTAAATGGGATGCTTCTGAAATCTGGCCACAGACCTTTTCTCCTGAAAAGCCAGAAAAGGATGCATTTCAACCTATCGAAAACGAAACTGCTTTGAGCAAAGGAGCTGATTTCGTTACAGCAAAATATAAATGGCTTGAGGTTGGTAGCATTAAGAAGGGATTTATCAACTTCCAAGCGAAGTCATATAAAGCATGTTCTATTTGCGATATCAGACACGAAAAAGATCAGTTATATGGTTTTCTTCAAAGTGACGGGTGCTTTATACTCAGATGTTATTGGCAAAAGCAATATAAACCAGATCATAAAGGATTGACATTTGGGGAAGCATCAACCCTGCGAGATATAATCAAGCCGAAAAATAGATCTATACAAAAAATTGTTGATAGAGTGGCCAATGCCATAGCGAAACCACACCCTCTTGTAAAGTTGTCAGGGAAAGTTATTAATGTTAAAAAGCTAAAAGACGCCCTGAGTCATATCCTGATTTCTTGAGTTCTGAAAAAACTACCACACTAATTCATTCATCTCCGGCAACATGGAAAACTACTACGTTGAGAGAGATTATTATGGCATTAAAAGATAAAGTGCATGATATTTCTTCTTTACCATGCTTTATTTGGATTTCTTACAGAAAATCTCTTAGCAATGAATCAAAAGCAAAACTCGATGAGTTAAAAGCATCTGGCTTTCGAATTTGCAACTACCAAAATATGCAAGGAGAATTATCTATAAATGAGTGGGATATTATCATAGTACAGATTGAGAGTCTTTTTCATATCGAGTTTACAGCCTGTCCATTTGTAGCTATTCTTGATGAAAGCAATGCCATTATGCGTCAAATGTCAAGCGGTACAAATGCACAGGAATCTGAGAGCACAATGCGTGATGTATTAAGATCAGTGAGACATGTATTAGCGATAGATATCTTTGCGAATAAATCAACATTAGCATTCCTTAAGATATATCGTGGTAAAGATATTTGTATAATTGATAACAGATATCAGCCTCGTGTGGATGAGACAGTTGAAATTCTTTATGATCCGAATAGCGGAGCTGAAGCCATGCGAATAGGATGTGAGCTTTTGAAACAGGGAAAACGTGTGGCATTTGTATCTACAGGAGCAGTAATGGCTAGAGCATTAGTAGAAAAGGCATCAAAGCTAGTAAAACCTGATAATTCGCTCATTAGAGCTCGTGCTTATTATGGAGACATGGATGGGAAACAGCGATAAAAAGACTTTTCTAATATTAATGTTGCTTGGAGCAAGCTTGACTGTGTGGCTTATACAAATACAGTAGAGGCGGGAATATCATTCGAGGTTACAGGTCACTTCGATATAGTTATAGCTATTACAAACATCGCCACTCCAGTTCATGTCAAAGCTCTTGCACAAATGCTTTATCGAATTCGTGATTGTCCTCATCGTATTGTTTCTGTATTCTACCAGAAAAATTCTAACGAACTTTTTCGTTCACCAGGTCGTGAAAATATCCAAGCAGAATTTGAAAGTGCTCGGCCTAATAATTTGCCCGTAGCAATAAAAGGACATCGTGAATGGAATAATAATACCATTTCTTATAAAGTTGATGAGTCTTTAGTCGTAGTAACTTTCATTGAAGTTGAGCATCAAAAACGTCTTTTTGCCAGATATTTTTTGAAAAGCTTTGTAGTCTTATAGCCAGTACCGGCACTTCTCTTCAGCTAATAAAAGTGGATGAGAGTCGAGGAGTTATAGGGAATCGTAAAAAAGTCCGCAATGAGGTTAGGGTTGAAGCATTAGTTATCAAAGAAACGGATTTTAATGCAGTTGCTACTTCTTAAAATCTTGATTCTGAAGAAGCTGAAGTCCTTAAATTTGACCAAAAGCGTTCTATCGCAGATACTATGACACTTAAACGTTTTTATATGCGGAATCTTTATTGTAAAGACATGAGTATCGAGGATTGGAATAATATTTGCAATAGAAAATTCATTGAAAATTTTAGCTCGCCTGAAGCTTGAAAGCATTTCTTACGGCTGTCTTATTTTCAAAGGCAAGGACATGATGAGGGGAATGCAATGAAGGGATTGAAAGCTGAGGAAAATGTACAATAGAAAATTGCCTGCAATAAAGCCAAAGAGAATCTGGAAAAATCAGTGGCAGAAGACTTGCGTAAATTTTATTTAGTAAAGCATTGGGAAGTTATACAAAAACTTTTTCAAATATTAGGCTTTACTGGCATTGATGACAAGCGTACTCTTTCTAGCGATACTGCATCAGAATCATTTATGCGGTCTTGTGAAAAGTTTATAGAAATTCGAAACCAAATTTTATTACTCTTTGGTTTTAAGTCTCGTGCAAAGGAAACACCAGATCTTCATTCAGCTATAAAAACAATTAATGCAATTGCTGGCAATTGGTGCGGATATACTGTTGAAAGTGATAAAAAAAGAATAGGGTCTAAAGGACAACAAGTTAGGCAATACTCATACTGAATTAATCGCCAGCCATATAATGGTATTGGTTTCAGAGATAAAGGCGCACCAGAACTTCCACCATATAGATCAAAAACAGATAATGAGATTCAGGAACTCTTTGATTCTATAGGGCAGAAAAAATAATACTTTAGCCAGCCCAAATCGTTATTTAGCTAAGTCTTGACCACATCAAATGATCCTAAAGGGATCGATTCTATATTAGTTTTTTTACTTTCGCGCTAGGCACAGTCATAAGGTCCACTATGTGTGCTATAGATTCCAGTATCAGAATAGGTTCCCTTCTTACAGACAGGGCATATTGTACTAGGAAGGGCATTAAAATGTCTGGAACATCCTTTAGGATGCTAGCACCCTTTTCCACAAATTGAACCATCTCTCTTGATGTATTGGCAGATAAAACGACCCATACGAGGTAATTTTGATATTAATAATCTTAAAACTTTGCTTTCACTTTTATTATAGATATTCAAAAATGTGTCCCGAACTTTGTGAATATCTGACAGTCCGATCCAACTAGTCCGGAGTGGGCCATAAGGTGATTCTCATGATCACCAGCTCAGAAGAATTTGCTGAGCCACAGATTGTGCAACAAAAAAAAATAGGCTGATCACATAATAGGTCTGTGTGATATATTAATTTTTGCATATATTCGAAAAGAAAACATATTAACCTTTATTCTTTATTTTTTTTTCCCAAACAATCATGAGAAAATGTGAAAGAATGTCTACAAGCAAGGACCAACTCTAAAAGTAAATATTAATGTCAAAAGCATATGTTATGGAGGGCTGAGGGACTCACAATTTCAAGATCGCTAGGCGTAAAACCAGCTATGGTCTTTCCAAGTAGATCTACATGTGAAAAGGTAAGAGGATTCTATTTACATGTGCTTATATAGAGCTCTTGACATTATACGACAATGCTAATCACTATTCTTACCTCCTTATCATTTTCCCAATAGCAAGATATAAAGCATGTAGGAGTATGTGGAAGTTCAACCAACTTTCCGCAAAAAACTTTCTCGTAAAATAACACAAAACAAGGTATGTATATGCCAGAAGTTGTGTATGTATGAGAGCTCATTTTTTTTTCATCATGGGCCTTGTATTTAGGAAAGCAAGATGACTGATATTACTCTTAATTGTCTTATCATCCCGAAAGGTGAATTCATGGGTATTTCAATCATTAAAGTAATGCAAGCGATTACAATTAATTCAAGTAGTCATGTTAGCGCTCTTGAAACTGCAATCCAAGACAGGTTGGGCCCACCATTTAACAATATCCCTTTAAGAATTTGCCAAATTCATCCTGAAAGTGTTGTTGAAAGGCCAATAGATCTGCAGACACCAATTTCCTCATTCTTTCCTGAGGAAGCTAAAGCAGACAGTTTTAACATTCTAGTATACTCCCTATTACAATTGTAATTTTCAGTATCATGTAGCGCTATAGTTGCAATTTTTATGTATTGTAGGCCAGCTACTGGCAATGATTTATTTCATAAATAAAGTATTATTTTAATGAATGTATATGAGAACAGGTCACGTGTAATGATGCAATATCTGTGCGACATAAAAATATATATTAATGCTTGTTTTTCCCATCCCAGAAATAAATTTTTATCTCACTCCGAAAAGTAATACTATTTTTATCTGAGCCTATTTCCACTATAAAAACGTAACACTATGTCTACCTCAACAGCTGAACATGACTCATACTTGGTTGAGAACTGGGATACAGAAACCCTTATCGATTTTTTGAAGGAGCAGAACCTCAAGCTTGAGGAAAAGCACTATGATATTCTCCGCAAAGAAGAAATTACCGGCCAAGACTTTCTTGACATGACCGAAGAAAAATTTCGTAGTTATGGTTTAAAAGGTGATCCTGCCATGAGAGTTGCAAAAGAGGTCCAGACCTTCAAAGAAAAGCTAAAGCGTGCGTTCTTCTCGTACCTCAGCTTAAGTGAGGTGTTGGCTAAATATGGTCTTGACTCTGATGGTATAGATTCTATCCTGCTTTTCTCCTCCCCAACTTATGAAATTCAAGACGACAATAAAGTTTTCAAGCGTTGTATGGAAGAAATTTTGGGTAGATTGCGCTCCTATGGAACTTTACAACTGGATAGTTTGGAGGCCATGCGTAATGAATATGTCGTAGCACTACTTCACGCTTCCATCCATATCATCATAGATATAACAAACAAAGACCTTAGCATGAAATCTCAGTATGGAATAGTTGGTGAAGAAAGCTGAGGTCGAGTCGATTATGCAATTAAGGTAAAATTCTCTTTTATTCTTCGTATTGCTTAGAAAAAATATATCACCAACACGAACTATGTAAGTAGGAGGCCGAAGAGCTTATCTGCATCATGGAGGATAAACAACACAAAGTCCCAATAGGCTTTGCACAGAATATCAAACAACTTGAAAGCACATGTGAGATGAACAAGAAGAAGAGAAAGCGTGGTGATAATGATTTCGATTACCTCTATGGTATTGTCACAACAGGTCGAGACTGGCACTTCCTTCTATATAGCCCCAGAAAAATATCCAAGGTAAGTGATATCACAAACTTGATCAAATTTTCTAGGAAGGCCTTGGAACCAAACTCAAAGTCATACCAATCATTATGTGATAGCGTGAAAGAGGTTTTAGGCATAATCGTAGGTTTGTTAATGGATAGGGCATGTGCTGAGGAAGAATCTAAAAGGAAGAGGGTTAGGATAGAGGGGTATCAATCGAAAAAATAATCACTTTGTATATTAGCCTAGACGTCATGTATTACGGGTAAAGTTCCAAACATTTGTATTTATTCTTGTATATATTAATAAAAAATTTTCTTGGCAAAAAAAAACTTCGTGAACTAAGTTCACAAAGTGGAATCACGTGAATTTTTTTATTTTGAATGTAAATATACAGTGTATAAAATTATTTTCAAAAATAGCATCTGAGATTGACTTACTTAGGCAAGAAAACACCAGACTTATGGCTGAGAATGCTGAGTTTAAAGCCAAGTATGATGAGGCCAAGGATGAGATTACAAAGCTAAGGGCTGAGCTCAGGAATAGAATTGAGGAATTAGAAAAGGCTAGAATAGATACTATCGCCGAGAATACTAGACGTGATGTTGAAAATACTAGGCGTGATGCTGAGAATGCTGAGCTTAAGGCTAGAGTTGCAAAGTTGGAAGAAGATTCTAGGCAACCGTGAAAGGATTCCTCTCCTGAAAAATCTGCTGACATACCAGATTCCATAGTAGCAAATGAAACAGTATCTGCCAATTCAAAGTCATCAGAGGAAAAGATCATGGACTCTTTCCTGGATGAGGTGAATAAGAAAAGAATTAGTGATGGAATTAGGCAGAGAAAGCAAGAGGAGAAGCTTGCAAAAATGGAAACCATTTTTCCAGAAAAAGATGAGCAGGTATCAGTTGACAAAAGGATGCTTTGTAAGGAAAATCAGAAAAAGCAAAGGGAAAAATTCATTCAGAAAGTGTCTGAGGATGATTCAATACCTTCAGTATCTTCCCAAAGAGCAAGCACCAATTGTTCCAATATTATAGATGAGCCAGGCTTTAATTCTTTGGATGTTTGCTTAGAGAAAACAATACGAAACTGTGATCCCTTAGCAGTAGAAATGGGAACGCCAACCTTTTCTCTTTTGTATGAAAAACTTTGTGATGCCGTAACTCTTGCTGATCATGTGACACAAGAAGCTATATTTTGTTACTATCAATTTGGGAAAGCTTTTATCCAGAGGCGAGATGAGATCGCATCTGAAAAACAAGTTGATCCGGAGTTTAATACAGTCAGTAGAATTCTAAATATAGAAGTTAAAGCTCAGCTTCCTGCAGGTACTTCTGATACACTTTTACAGAAAAGAATCGAGCAGGTCAAGAAGCTCTATACACTTTTTAATGCAATAGGTATGGATAAAATAAATCGAATTCATTCCTTCTCCGCTGATTCTATCTTAAAAATGACGTATGAAGACATCTGATATATTATAGACAATATACCCTTTGATTATAGCATTCATATGGAGACACAACTTTGTGAACCAAGTTCACAAAGTGATAAGAAAAATTCTGACTTATCACATATCACCAGTTCAGATGCGCCTACTGAATCTCAAATTCCCAATCAATCTGCCCTGAAAAAATTTGATACCAAGGTAGAGGTAATACTACCCATTTCTCAACCCAATAGTCCAACTTATGACTACACCTATTTTCGCAACAAGACGTTAGACCAATATCCTACTTTATATAGAGAATTTAGTAGTGAAAATTATGATTATTATGGCATTACCGATGAGACATCGTGCCCATTATGCAAATTAGGTCATGATAATGAAGAAATAGAAGGTAGGTATAAAGCCAGATCTTACTTTATTAAATGTAAACAGCGTGAAATTGAGATAGTTGCATAGTCTCATCGCTTTACAATAGTCTGGGAATTTTAATCTTTTTTTCGAATTAATAGGTCTATATGAGAAAAAAAGGATTTAAATTGATTTGCAGTTATATAAAAAGAAAAATGGCTGAGACTGATAAAATACTAACCCCCGAATATCTGGATTGGCATGCCAAATTAAGTGGGTTACCAAGCATTTTGACAGATAAGTTTCGTACCAAATTATACAAAATATATAAAAAAGAAACTGGATATGAGCCATGGCAACTATCAGAAGTACATAAATCAGAAGTTATAAATTTGCCAGAAAACAAAGTAACCGATTTATCTTTTTCCTCCTCTGGTGAGCAATGTGAAGAAAAAGGATCTATCACTTTCGAGGCCAAACCCGATCCAAAATCAATTATCAAGTCAGTCTTAAAGCACTTCCCATACTTGAAATTCTGAAATAGTTTTAGAGGAATTGATAATTATAATTTTACATCACCTCAACTGTGGAGCTCACCATGCCCTATTTGTGATGGAAAACATGGGAATTATGGATTACATGGCTCATGGTACTGCAAAAATGGAAATCAGCTCCCTTATGATCCTGAATTAGCGAAGTTGTATTCTCAAGATAAGTTGGAATATTGCCTTATCTGCAACACTTCAAGCAATAAACTCAAGTTTGCAACTGTAGCATAGAAACTTTGTCGTGTACCTCTCACGCTTGTATTTATTTTTCTTCTTGCTTATCACCTGATATGCAAAAACTACGAAATCCCAAGATTGTGACGTGCGTCACGATCTCAAAGTTTAGCACTTTTTTTATATGAAGTATTTTAAAGCATGATTGTTGTAATTTGGTGTGACAGTCTGAGCATTAAGTCAGTTGCGTAACTGATCAACTGATGAGTCAGAACAATCTGTGCGACAATCAATTTCATATATATATGTCCCCAATTTCAAAAAATCTCTTTCCCGTTTGTCCATTGTCATACAAATAAGAACGTACAAAATGTCTACAGTTACGATTTCTGGAACGCAAATCAGACTTTGGTGTCTTGTTCGTGGAAGTAGCTCTGCTTTCTATGTTACTATTGGTAGGGACAACTTTATTATCGACTTCAAAGAAGTTATCAAAAATAAGAAACAAAACGAGTTTGCTAATATTGACGTCGACCAACTCGTTCTATGGAGAGTCAACATCGATCAAAGTCAAATTAAGACCACTTCTATTGACGATATATTAAATGAAGAAGATAAATTAGAGAATTCAGGATTAACGGTTGGAGAAACTTTATCTAACATTGAAGGAAACAGTGTTAGAGTCATTGTCAGAATTCCTGGTAAGTCATAAATTTAGCAAATGTGATATAGTATGTCTTTCTCTGTCATGTTCACCAATAATACCGAATACTTACTTATTCTTGTGCTTTTCTTTCCTGCTTTTTATCGTCAAACCCGCCCAAAAAACATATTCGCGTTATCGCAAAGCAACCCGGTGCTAGTGGTAAGTGAGTCGTAATAAATTTGGTCAACGCGAGTGAACGTGACTCTTTATAGCCATTATTTCTAATTTAACTTTTTGGTCGCGCTGATGTGCAGTTGATTTGGGAAGTATCGTGAAAAATTTTGATGATAAACTTGATCAGCTAAGAACAGTTTTAGGTGATGTATACGAATTGTCTGCACGGTCCGAAGTATCAAAAGTCCAAGGTCCACATTATACTTCGAAATTTGAAATTGTTGATCTTAACGGATTGGTGAGGCTTGTATTACCACAAAAATTACTTCCATCTGAAGGACCAATGTATAGCTCTCAGGCATTTGTTTCGTCATATTGTGTTCATAAACTCTCAAACTATATTTATGTAAGTGAATATAAAATATTATGAAATGAGTCTTATACATATGATTTTTATTTAACAAAATGTTTCATCGTCTTAACAGAAAAGCAAAATGCGAGAAAAACTTGAATCGTTAATAAATTTTATTCGTACACTACTAATTGATGACAGTAATTACAATAAAAATCTTTACGATCTTGCAGAAAAGGCGGATGATGCTCTTAAAAAGTGGAGGTCTCATGAAAGTAAGTTTGTTAGAGATTAAATAATAAAAAAGAATCAAACAAAAGTAACCTATAGTTTATATTCAATTAGAAAATGTTGAAGGTTCATCATCCAGTAACAAACTATATTTGGCAAACACTCCTTCACTGGGAATTATGTTAATGACGTCATATGTATTAAACGCGAAAATGGCAATCGAAAATGGCCAGGTATTTATACATTTTTAATGCAATTGGAAATTAGATATAGATACTGGCCCTCATTTATTATATAATTTTTTAGGCACCCTTTAATACAGTTCTAGACATCGATTTTTGCAGAAGAACGTCTGGCTCTGACATTACTGACGTTACAATTGAGTTAGGTGAAATTAAGTTATCAAGTGGAAGTAAAGCGATAAAGAAGGCCTATCGACAGTTATTACTACAGTTGGCAGTTCTTGGCTTTGTAGTCAAAGCGATGAATATCAATGGAGTAAATGATAAATGTAATCTAGTTGGAAAAATCTTTGTTCCAAGAACCTCTGAAGTTAAGATCCAACCCAGTTGGGAAGATGGCATCACATTTCCCGATTCTGCTAACTGTCATGTAGATATCATTACAATAGGAGAAAAACAGTAGAAATATAATCAATCAAAAGTTTCTCAAGTGGGAAGATTAGTCTGCTCCGAACATTAAATATTATTACAGCGGTTATATAATTTCTTAGTAAGTGCGGTGTATTTGTAAAATTTCAAGCAATTGTATCATAGTTCAACATTTTTTTATAAGCAAAAACATAAATAATATAATAAAGCTAATAAAGCGTTAGTTTGTTTGCTCATTGTTTTTAACATGTTTATGGATGGTTTGTGTGCAAAAAAAGGTTTGTATGTAAATCGAATATAACGGACACGTGTCTTTTTATTGCTATTATGATTTATTGAAATAACGCATCACTGACTGAGCTAGATCGGTAAAGCTGATATTGATGATATGTATATTGAGCTTCGAGGGCAGATTAAGGAAGAGTAGTATTGGTAAATCAAAAATAGCTATTTTTCCTGCGAGGTCTATTTTAAATTTGTCTGAAATGTTGGCCATCGTTTACTGCACCACATTATTGCGCAATTAGCGGATAGCCAGACACGCGTGTCCAGCATTTTCATTTTTGAGTAGTTATGCATAAATAATAATAAAAGTTTGGCCGTATCGGCCCTTTCTCCTTTTTAGATACATCTGCAAAAATGATGTGCGATACTGTATAATTGTATAAATTAATCTACATGCATGTGAATATAAAATTCCCTTGATCTACAGAAGATAACCAATCCCAGTCCTGAAAAAATATATCTAAGAATACTGCGCCCTGGTGACATGATGTAAAAAAAATGACATTTATGACGTTTCTTTAGAATCTGATTGGCCGATCATCTCGTAATTTATAAAAACTTGCTGAAGGCGCCTGGAACATTCCTAGAACTATCAAGGAACTGGCATGAATATGGTTTTATTATAGTGTATAATATTTAGCCAAACATACTTTATTTTTTTGCGAAATAAATAGCTATATAATTTACATACATGATCGCCTAGTAAAATTGTAAAATGCTTTATATGTAATCTGCCTATTCTGGGCCAGAGGCGCTAAAGCATGACCAATGATCACGCGATCAGAGTCTAACTCCATTACCAGATATGACGCAATCTGCGATATAAGCGTGTAAAAAATAGTACTTTTATAATCACGAAAAAAGAATGTCATTTCGTAGACCTCACCCAAGGCAGAGGAGAGCATGTGAAGAATATAAAGCTGAACTGGAGGAGGAGAACTATTATCTTCGTAGTGAATTGCAAACAGAAGTGAATATTAATCACCAGAATGAAAGACGAATTAATCAACTGGAGCTAGATTATTCTCAGTGTGAGCAAGAAATTCAGGATCTCAATAGGAAAATAGAGCATCTTGAGAATGCTTCAAAAGAAGAAATATCAGAACTGAAATCTGAAATCTCCAACCTAAAAAATCAGCTATATCAAGCTAGGAAAGATGTACGAGATAAGAGAAAATATATCTCTACCTTAGAAAATAAATTATTAGAGTCCGAAGAGCAAGTGAAAAAATTGCGATGTAAGATCAAGTCCATTTCATCGCGAAAGAATACTCCAGAACGAGGAAATTCTCCAGATCAATATAATTCTGATGATAATATGGCGATAATAATAGAGCTAGCGAATGCTATAGACAGTTTTGTGGATAATTAAACAACAGCTAGAGCGATCATGGCTGATCAAGTAAAAAGGGCCACAAGGCAGATTCGAAAAAAAGAAACTACCTTACAGCAGGATTTACTCTGTGAGCAGAGAAGGCGATATGATGCAGAGGCTGAGTGAGATCTTGCTATTACGCGAAGAAATCTTGCTGAAGGAGCGATGGATAGGGTTGTTGCTGATCTTCAGCAGTTGCAGGTTAATGCTCAAAGTCAAATAAATAGAATGTTAGGCAAAGCAAACCCGTATAGGTGTGCTGGTACATAGGGTTCTGCAAAATATCTGATCTGATTAAATCTGATCTGAATCCGATCCATCAGATCTGGATCAAATTATAGAATTTTGATCTGCAGATCAGATTCGGATTTAAAATTTTAATCCGAAGTTCAAATCCAGATTTAAAATTGTATTATCCGAATCTGTCAGATTGAATCCAGATCAGATCTGTCAAATCCGGATCAGATCATAAGATCCGAGTAAATTTATATAACTTAATAGTTAATACTTAGAATCTTAGATCGGCCTAATAGTATAGGTGTATAGCAATCCATCGAAAGTATCTGGTCGAACTTCTTTTATAATGAAAGATGTTAGCCGGCCAATATGGGAACCTTTTTGTTTATTTGATTTAATGAAAGAAAAACTGTTTCACGACAGTTTAATAAAAACATTGCGTTAAACTTTTATTTATTATGTTTATTATTATTAATTTTATTAATTTTTTTTTTCATTTATAATAATATTTTTTTTTATAGCCGTATTTTTCTATCATAGCTAAAAGGATTTTTTTTTAGTAAATTCTTTATAATCAGGTTTTTTTGATTGAAAAAATTCAAACATATGACAACTGCGCCAAATTCGCAATTTTGTAATAGATTATCAATTTATCATTGTTCGATCTATTTTTTTTTATCTAACATGAATAATGTCTCAATTCTCATTTCTCAAACTTTCAACACAAGTAACAAGTAAGACTTGTATTCTAATTTTTTGTTTAAAAAAATAAAAGAAATCTAAATGCATGTATTTATAAAGTATGGATATTGAAGAAGAACATGAGGAGAATGAGAAAGAAAATTCTGAAACAGAAGTTGATGATACTTCAAGTAGACAAAAAAAGTCTGGTCTGGTAGCCAGTGAAGCATAGAAATATTTTACTAAAGACGTTAATTTTAAAGAAAATAAAAAGGCTACTTGTAATCTTTGCGGTGCTATCTATGTATGCTCTGCCGGTAGTACTTCTAATTTAAAAAAACATATAAAAAAGAAACATTCTGAAAAAGAACAACATCAAGAATTGATTACAAATATTTTTAATAAAGAACAGCCAGTAAGTAATATGCTTGTAGAGTGTAATATTTATAATAATTCTTCTTAATTTTTAATTAATTGATAAATTCTTGATTAATTAGTGGAAGTATGATGTAATGAAAAATAATCTTTATAAGTGGATTATAAATAATCAGCACTCTTTTACTGTTGTGGAAGAACCAGAATTTATTATATTGATTCAATCTCTATGCCCTACTGCTGAACTCATTTCTGCAGATACAGTAAAACGAAGCATTATGGATCTGTATATTTCAAACAAAGATTAAATACAAGAACTATTTATGGAAATTCCTGGAAAGATATCTTTCACAACTGACATTTGGACATCCCCATCTACAAAAGCCTTTTTGGCTATCACTGCGCATTATGTCGATAAAAATTGGAAATTGCAAAATCTATTAATAGATTTTGTGCAAATTTTTGGCCAACATACAGGTGAAAACATTAAGAATACATTCGTATCTGCATTACAAAATTTATCTATTCATACAAAGGTAATTTTTACTTTTTGCTTTAATATAATGATTAATAAATAATAACAATTAATAAATTTAAATAGGTATTGGGGATTACTACTGACAATGCGTCCAACAATTTTACGTTTATTAATGCATTAAGTGATTGGATGAAAGAAAATGATATTTTTTTTGATAAAAATAATCATTTCAGATGTTTTGCGCATGTGATAAATATAAGTGTACAAAATGCACTAAATCTTTTGAAAAGTAATTTAAGTCAGGTTAGTGATTTTGAAAGTAATTAATAAATAAAAAATTACTAACTATATCTTTTTTATTTTACAATATAGCTAAGACAACTAATAATAAAAATTCAACATTCTCCCCAACGACTTGAAAAATTAAGTGCAAACTGCAGGCTTTACAATATTGATGACTTAAAGCCCATCCAAGATGTACCAACTAGGTGGAACTCTACCTATGACATGATAGAACGTGCCCTCAAATTAAAAGAAGTAATTTATACATTTTATATTTTACAAATTACAATAATTTATTTTTACTTTTCTTTATTTTATCAATTTAATGATTGTATATATTTTAGGCTTTTACGTTTACAGCAGCTTCTGATAAGGATCTCAAGGATTGTGTAATCACAGATGATAATTGGAATCAGCTTGAGCTAATTAAAGGATTTCTTGAATTATTTAAAGAAACAACAGTTATGATGTCTAGTTCTAAATATTCCACTTTATCCGCAACTATCCCTTTGTATAATGAACTTATAACTCATACAGAAGAATATTTGGAATCAGAGGAACCAGCAATATCAAATGATTTTCTTAAAAAAGTGGTTGGGGATTGTAATAGAAAATTGCTAGAATATTATAACAAGATCAACAATGCATGTTTAATTGCAACTATTTTGGATCCTAGATTTAAGATGAGTTATTATGAGCAAAATAAATGGGAAAATGAACTTATAAATGATGTTCGTAATAAGTAAGTATATATATATATATATATTTATTTATTTATTTTTATTATTATATATTATGAATTCTAATATACATATTATTATATAAAAATGAAAGATTTTTAGATGTTTATAATAATCTTTATTCCTCTTCAAAGCCACAATCTTTAAATCCAGATGACCATAAAAATTCTTTGTCTCAAAGATTATTTAAGCATCAACATGTTAACAATGAAATTGATGAATTCCAATTATATAATTTATTGCCAGTATCACCACCTGATACCGATCCTCTTGAATTTTGGAAGATAAATGAATCTCAGTATCCAAGATTAGCTAATATGGTAAGAGATTACTTAGCTAGTATCCCTTCAACTAGTGTTCCATCTGAACAATGTTTTTCAGCAGGTAAATATTTAATTACTGATACGCGTAATAGGTTAGCTGAAAAAACAGTAAGGGCATGTATAGCTTTGAAATCTTGGTGGCAAGTTCTTAATTAATTTTTTTAAAATTTTTTTTGTTTAGTTATTAACTTTTGTGATTTTTTTTCGCTTAATTAATTAGTTTTTTAATTTTTTTTTTTTTTCGTATAATTAATTAATTTTTTCATTTAACTAATTTTTTTTATTTTTTTTTTCATATAATTAATTAATTTTTTAATTTTTTTTTTCACTTAATTAATTAATTTTTTTAATTTTTTTTCACTTAATTAATAATATTTTTTTTAATTTTTTTCACTTAATTAATAATGTTTTTAATTTTTTTTTCGTCTAATCAATTAACATTTTTAACTTTTTTTCATTTAATTGATTTTCAAATTAATTTTTTTCAGATTTTTTTTTATTAAATATTTTAGTAATAAGTAATAACTAAGTATAATATAAATATAAAATGAACACATAAATAAATAAATGCAATAAAACCAAGATACAATTATGCAAATAAACAAAATAATAATGTGATTTATTATATTATTTATATGATTATTAATTTATTATTTATTATTTATTATTCATGTATAAAAATTTGAGATCTGATCTTCGGGTTAAATTAGATTCAAATTGATTTGACTTTAAATCAGATTCAGATCAGATTCAGATCAAATTCAGATCAAATCAGATCAGATTCAGATTATGAATTTAGATTCACAAATTGGATTTGAATCTTAAATATAGATCTGAATATCAGATTTAGATTTGAAATTGATAAATCTGAATCTGTCAGATTCAGATTTTAAATCTGATAAATCCAATTCAATCTGATCCGTGCGGAACCTTACTGGTACAAGAAAAATTTGCCTTGCAATTACTGTATCAGCGAAATGCCCACCACCTACAGCGATGTAGAGGAGATATAGGTTTATTAGAGTATAATCGGGACAGGCTCTATGAGCGATATGAAAAATGGAAGGCTAAAGAAAAAAATTCTCGCCAAATTATTTTAGCGCTACAGAATAATCCACTAAACATGGCTGAAGGTAGACGTTTACCAATATTGAAATTAATGGCCCCTGCTTTTGCAAAATTTCAACCTTATATAGGCCAAGAACCTCCTGATGATTATTTGGATAAAGTTATTCAATCATAGACATATCTTGAAGGGCACATGACAGTTCTTGAAAATGCAAATGCAGGAGATTTTGATAATGCGGTCAAGTGTAATATTTTAAAATCTATGATGGGTGGAAAATATGTTCCAGTACCAGTAAATAATGGTCTTGTAGCAGGAAATCCAGCTATAAATACTCCAGATACATTACGAGCTTGGTTGAAAGTAAAATACCAGCGAGAGACTGTTGAAAATCAGCAATCGGCTATTCAAAGATTAACTCAAGAAAGATAACAACCCTATGATACCCCTAATACTTATGTTGCCAGAATTCACCCACTATTATTAGGAGTAGCAGACAATGATGTGCAAGTCCTAGGGTTTCTTAAAAGCCATTTAACAGGTGATTTTTATACCTGGATGAGAATCACCAATCCTGGAGGCATTAATGCCTTTTTCACTGAACTAAAAAATATGTGGCTAGAGCGTGAACAAAATTTAAGTGGAAGAATTTCAGAGGAATCGAATCAATTTGCCAATCAAGCCTTATCTAGTATAAATCCAGTATCCTATTCTTTACCACAAGTTACTCCAGTTTCTCAACCAGCTTTTACTAAAGATGATGTGCAAAAGGCGATTCAAGACGCATTAGCACAACAAAAAACTGAAAATCAGGCATTAGTAAAGAAAGTTACAGAATTACAATCTCAAATGTCTCAGCAAACGCAAGTACCTGTTCCACAACCAATAACTATAAAACCACAAGTTGCAACAGTAGGAAATTTTCAACCTCCACCTATAATGTACTCGATAAAATCTGAAAAAGCTCAGCATGCATTTTATATAGTAGATCAAGAAGGTAATTACATTGATCCTAATCAAGAAACAGATTATCATAAATATATTGCACAAGTATATAATTCACTAAAGAGGCTACAGCAAAACAATAATTCTGCTAGATTTGATAGGATTGAAGAAGGACTTGATGAAACTCGTGATGCTGTAAATGAAACCTGGGATTCTATAAATCAATTAAGCAACCAATTCCAGAAACTAAATATACATAAACTGGTAGCTCGATCTAATTTTAATAGGGGTTATTTTAAGCCTATTACACCTATAAATTTCCAACATACGCCTTCTGCTTCAGATAAGGATGGTGCCGCAATTGATTTATCAAATCCGCAATATTGCGGATTTTGGAGTTGAATTGCGGTTAGTGAACCGCAATTCTGCAATTCACCTGATCGGTTTTGGCAGTTTACCGAACTGATTTAATAAAAAAAACGTTTACGCAACGTTTTTTTAATTAATTTAACGAAAAAATGTTGCGAAACGTTTTTTCAAAGTATTTTAATTAATAAAAAGCGTTTCGCAACGTTTTTTTAATTAATTTAAAGAAAAAACGTTGCGAAACGTTTTTTCAAAGTATTTTAATTAATAAAAAGCGTTTCGCAACGTTTTTTTGGATTGCTTTAGCGAAATTGCAATTCCGCAAATGTATCGCAATTCCGCAAATGTGCCGCAATTCCGCAATTATTCAGCAATTGAATTGCGGTACTTTGCGGAATTGCGGAATATTTGCGGAATTGCGGACAATTGCGGATTGCAGAATTGCGGATATTTAGGTTTAAAAATCCGCAATGTTCCGCAATACCGTAAATCGCAATTATTCCGCAATTGCTTATTTGCGGCACTATCCTTAGCTTCAGATAATGAGGAAGACGGTTATGTTAAAGTAGAAAATGCGTGGTATTATACACCTAAAAAAAAACAACTACCACTAAATGATAAGTTACCTCTAGAGTCCAGTCAGCCAAAAACATATGATGAATTATTTTCAAAACTTTCACCAGCAATGCGAAAAATGTGTCAGTCTCATACAGTTCAGAAGAAAGAATCAATATCAGATGAGTGGTTTTCATCATTACAATACCTGAATGCTAAAATAGATGATTTAACGATCTCTAATTCTTTTTTAGATAGTGCGAGTGAGTTCAGGGGGGTGAATAATGCAACAATTAATGCCCTTGGGTGGAAAGCTGATAAGCCATCAGACTTCGCAATAAAAGGTAACTACAAACACATTACCGATTCATTGGGATGGTTTACTGATGTACCAATCAGTATAAAGGATAAGGATGGTAAAACTGTTACAGCTACTGGAAATTTTACTCGTATTGATAATGGAGAACCTGAACTAATGTTATCACAGGTCAAATAAAAAAAAATTGCCAAAAATTGGCAGTCCGATTTTTGTCTGATTTTTGGATATTTTTGTCTGATTTGTTGCAAATTTTTGCCAATTTTTGGCGCGAAAAGGTAACAAATGGCATTGCCAATTTGTCACAAAAAATTGGCATTCCGATTTTTAAATAGTGCATGCAAATCGGCACTCTGATTTTTAAATAGTGCATGCAAATTGGCACTCCGATTTTTAAATAGTGCATGCAAATCAGCTCCGATTTTTAATAGTGCATATACTTGCCGCCCATTCCTCAAAAAGGAAATTTAAACAATGAGATCGACATGAAATCATTGTTTAAATTTCCTTTTTTAGAGAATGGGCGGCAAGTATAATAGTGCATGTAAATCAGCACTCCGATTTTTAAATAGTGCATGCAAATCGGTATTCCGATTTTAAATAGTGCATGCAAATTCAACCAATTTATTTTTTTTATATTTAAAGAAGTATGACACATGCAAAAATTTATTTTTTCTCAAAAAATTTTATTCAAAGTAGTTTAATTTAAAAATTTTACACGTTTTATTAGTAATTAAAAAATAAGAATTTATTTTAATAGAAAATTAATCTAAAAAAAAAGAAATCTATAATGAAAATAAAAAAAAATGAATCAAAGTAAAGAAATGTATTAAAAAATAGGAATAACAATAAAGAAAAAAAGTGAAATAAAAAAAATGAAAAGGAAGAAGAAACGGAAAAGGGAGGAAAATGAAAAGAAGTAAGGGGAAACAAAAAAAAAATGAAAAGAATACAAAGTTAAAGAAAGTGAAAGGAATGAAGAAGGAAATGTAAGAAAAAAAGGATAGTGTAATATATAAAAAAAAACAAAAAGAATAGTAGAAAAACATAAAGGAACGAAAAGAGAGAAGGGAGATATAAAGGAGCAAAAAGAAGGAGGGGGAAACATAAAGGAACGAAAAAGAAAGAAGGGGGAAACGTAAAGGAACAAAAAGAAAGGGAGGAAATGTAAAAGAACAAAAAAAAAGAGGAAATAAAACGAAAAGGGAAAGGAACGAAATGAAAAGAAGGGGGAAGCATAAAGGGTGAAATAAAAAGGAGGGAAAAGATAAAAAATAAAATGAAAAGAGGAGGAACGTAAAGAGACGAATGAAAAGGAGATGAAACGTAAAAGAATAAAGTAAAAATGAGGGCAAATGTAAAGTGATGAAACGAAAAGGAGGGTGAAACGTAATAGAACGAAAAAAATAGAAGGAAAAACGTAAAAAAAAGAAAAAAAGAGGAAGAAATGAAAAGAATGGAAAGAGAAATGTGAATATACAAAAAGAATTGAAGGGAGGCGAAAAGAATGGAAAGAAGAGTGAGTGAAAAGAGACGAAAAGAATTGAAAATAAACGAAAAGAAACAAAGGGGATAAAAGAAAAAAATGAAGGGAAAGTTAGTAAATAACGAAATGTAATCGATCATAAATGAAAATAAAATGAAATAAAAAGAAACATACTTGTAAAGAAGCCTAATTACTAAAAACGTCTGATCAGAACCTGCAAAAAAAAAAGTTGGAAATGTTAGTAAAACGTTTCCTAAAAAAAAAGAAAAAAAAACATTTTGAAAATTCGAAACTTACATTCATTACGTCCATTGTCCAAGAATCGAAGACCAGAACCTACAAAAAAAAGATGGAAACATTAGTAAAACATTTTCTAAAAAACAAAAAGAAAAAGTTTTGAAAAAAACTTTAAAACTTACATTAATTACGCCCATCATCCAAGGAGAAAAAAAAGGGACATTAGTACGTTTCTATTGTCAATTCGCCTCTCTATAAAAATGGAGAAAAGAAAGAAACATTAGAATATTTCTTTAACACGAAACTCGCTGTTTTTACAATAAAGCTAAGAATTTTTTTTAAATTAAAAAAAAAAATAAAATAAAATTCGTTTTTTTTTTAAGTTAAATAAAAAAAAATTGTTTTTTTTTAAAATTAAATAAAAAAAAATTTGTTTTTTTTTAAAATTAAATAAAAAAAAATTTGTTTTTTTTTAAAATTAAATAAAAAAAAATTTGTTTTTTTTTAAAATTAAATAAAAAAAATTCGTTTTTTTAAATTAAAAAAAAAGATGGAAACATTAGTAAAACGTTTCCTAAAAAAAAAAGTTTTGAAAATCGAAACTTACATTAATTATGCCTATCATCCAAGAATCGAAGACCGGAAGCTACAAAAAAAAGAGATGGAAACGTTAGTAAAATGTTCCCTAAAAAAAAGTTTTGAAAGTCGAAACTTACATTAATTACGCCTATCGTCCAAGAATCGAAGACCAGAAGCTACAAAAAAAACATTAGTAAAACACGTTTCCTAAAAAAAAGTTTCAAAAATTTCAAAACTTACATAAAAAAAAGAAAAAAAAGGTTTGTTTGAAACTTACCTAAAGACTAAAAAGACTACATCCCGGAAACTAAATTATTTTAGAAACATTCTAATGTTTCTTTGTAGTTTTCGCTTGGAACTGTGGCATTTTGGTTTTTAAGGTACTTTCTTTTTATCTTTATTATTTAAGGAGACGTTTATTAACATTTGTATATATTTTTTCTTTATTTGTAGGTTTCGCTTGACGGCTTCTTTGGATGACGGCATTTCAGTAGTGTGTACTAATTTTTTGTTTGTTTGTTTTTTTTATTTAAAGAAATGCATTCTAACAGTTACTTTTTTTTTCTATTTGTAAATGAGCAGAAGGAAAAAAATGAAATGTAATAAGCAAAAATAAAAAAAAATCAATAAATCAATAAACAAATGATGTAATTGTATAGCCAGCCAATTAAAAATGACAAAACTGACGATCATTTGATTGAAAAATTGGCAGAATTATACAAAAATTAACAGAATAATATAAAATCGGCAGAATTATATAAAAATCGGCACAATTATATAAAAATTGGCACAATTATATAAAAATCAGCACAATTATATACAAATCGGCAGAATTATATAAAAATCGGCAAGAGCATATTAAAATAAAGCAAATTCCAATTTTTTTTCATTTGACCTGTATATGTTTAGGTATGACATGGATTAGGAAAGTTCAAGATGTCCTCAACCCAAATAAAAATCAATTCCAAATGAAGTTACATGGGAAAGCTTACATTATCCCAACCTTTAGCAAGGCTCCGGTAGTCAAGGATCTACCAAAAGAGGAGCAGGATCAAGCATCCACCGATTCTTCTAGCCTGACTGGTGATAGGGACTTAAAAAAAAGTATGTAAACTGCATGAGTTATGAGGATATGGCAATTCGTATGAAAGAGCTCGAAAAGGCATTATTTTCTAGCATTCAATCGAATTTGAAAATCATAGGATACTATAATAGTTTGTGCAGTCAGATTGAATAGGATGAATGACTATTTGAGAATAATAGGATGACCAGATGCTCTAAATTTTTCTATTTCAGAACTAGTTCTCTTATACAAATCCAAGACATCTTCAGAGGATTCAGTAGGCGAAATAATTTCTTTTTTTGCCTCTGGTATTCCATTTTTATTTTTACATAAATCCTTAGTATTAGATATGTGAATAGACTTGGACTTGGGTTTCTTTCCTCCGGTCTTTTTTATCTTACTTCCAGAAATAATATTGCATTCTACAGGATCCGCTTGCTGAGTCGAACCAGGTTTTTCTGATAATGGTTTTATGTCTTTAGAGTCTATTGGTGGGTGAGCATCTCTCCAAATTTGATACACCAGCCGTGTTGATATTTTATATTTATTAGCCATAACTTCTGATGCCCGTTTCATTGAATTTTTATCTTTAATAATATCCTGAATATCTTCAGCTGATAGATGGGTCACATCTGAGCGCAAATACCAAATCATTTTTTTACAAATAGTTAGAAAAAATATATTTTCGAAAAATAATCAATATGTAGTCGATATATTTTCAGTAGTTTTTTGGTATAAATTCAATAAATATTCGGTATTACCAATTAATTTTTGATAGATTCAGTTTATTCAGTATATATTTGGTACATTTGGTGCATTCGATGTATTCGATACACTCGGTTCATTCGATCCAGAAATTTTGCTCATATTTTTTAAATATACTAATGATTAAGCTGAAAAAAAAATATGTCCAATGAACATCTCTCCAGGTCGACGGCTTGGTAGCATCTGTGAATTAGAACTTGAGAAAGCATTGCGCGGTAGCATCAAAACTGCTTCTGATATTGCTAATGATTATAAAGACCTGCAGAATGTATGTTTAAAGCAAAAAAAGGATCTTGTGCTAGTTCAAGCTAATGCTAATAAAAAGATTAACCAGCTGAATGCGACCAATACTAGGCTTAGATCTTCTGAACGGTTATCCCATACTGAGCGTAAAGCAGAGCGAGAGAAATATTCTGCCGAAATCAAATCACTCAAATCCTTAATTAAAATACTGGAGAAAGAAGCGACTTTGGCACAGAAAGCTTCATCCCTTGACAAGATCAAGATTCTCTCTCTTAAAGCTAAAATAAGTGAATTGAAAGGTAAGTTGGAAGATCTGAAAGTAGAACAGGAGGATTCTCTACTATATACATCTTTCTTTGATTCAGATGTAATGGAAGAGGTAACAGGAACACCGGGAAAACAGAAAGATTCAAAATTACCTGATTGGATTGATGATAATTTAAAGAGTCTTGTCTATGAGCTTGGACTCGAAAATAAAGTGAAGGAAATCGAAAAAAAAATTGCTAAGGAAGATTTACTAGAGGTATTGCAATATGCCTTGTTAAAAAGAAATTCTCTCCTTCAAGAAGCGAACCTAAAGGGATCAGCTAATGCTTGTTTAGCCAAGCAGACTCAAAAAACATCCAGCGAGTCTGAAGTGGTTGGAGGGACGAAATCATGCTAGGACCGGAAAATCTTATAATCGAAGTTACTGTAGCACCCAGCACACTAGTAAAGTTGATTAAATTTTTGATATATTCAATTTTTAATGAAGCCAAAATATGTGGACTAATAATATCTGCTTAAGGTTAGAGTTAAATTTGCCATTTATACACTCAATTTAAATTTTTATATATTTTGTGTAATACAAAAGGGTGGTTCGCATAATTAATAAATTTTTTTAAAAGTGGTTCGCATTATTATAAAAATTTTTTCGAAAAATTTAATGATCTCAGTTAATATTAATTTTACAAGAATAATTTATGGTTCATTATATTCTTCAGACATTTTTGTGTAGGATTGTTAGATTTTTAAGTCAATTACTTATGCAAAATATTTTTAATTTGGGTAAACTTACCAATTTGCTATTGTCCGGTGACCTCTATTATTAGTTTTCCCAGTCCTATCATGCCTAAGCGCCTCTGGTCAAAGTGAACCTTCAAGTGTTAGTGGGTTAGAGAAAGATAATGGTATCACTAATCCTGATCTCACCTGCCCCCAAAGGGATCCCTTAATATTACCCATTACTGCAGGTCACAAAGTAATTCAAGCTCCGGCTAATGAGAAATCTGATTCCTTATTTTTTCAGTATGCATTCATCTTCGCAATAGTATTACTAATCATATACATCCTATACCGCGTGTTTTCTCGTCTATATTCAGTTTGTGAAAAGCAAACAAAAAATATTCTGAACTATAAAATACCCTTAAATAGAAATTATAGTTATGGATCCCCAACCCAATACGCAGAAGAACCAAAAGACAGCACTGGTCAAAATCAATTCTATCGGGTACATATCGAGGACTTATATATCAGTGGCTAATCAGATAAATATTGGGTATTTTTACATATCGGGTACCCGATTTATTACACTTCAAAATATGCCTAATTACCAAGACCCTGATATCTAAACTATTGGTCACCGATATGTTATTTAATATATATCAGGCACAGTTCTATCTTACACATATCAGGTACCTGATATGTGATACAAATTTTAATATGTTAGATTTCATATTATATAACGTATTAAGAAATTTTTTAGAGTTTACTTTCTTTATAGATTTTTCTTTTTAGAAATTTTTAATTCGTTTAATGTAGTTAAAAAATTTTTATTGTCTTATTTGTTGAATGTATTATCAAGTTTATAAATTTTTTGTAAAGTGTTTAAAAGTATAATTATTATTATTAATATTTTTATTTTATTACGTATTTTATTACAATAAATTAATAAAAAAGTTACAGTCATTTATAATACAATTTTAAGAAAAGTTTGCTCAAACTTTTCTTAATCGTGATCACGTTAGGATCAAGAGAAACAAGGGAAACTGCAACCTAAAATAAATAAAAGAAACGTTAAAACTGTTTCTTTAATATTCAAAAAATATCCCTCCCTCCCTCCTTACATTTCAAGTCCGGAGTCCAGCAATCTGAAAAAAATAAAGAAAGAAATGTTAGTAACGTTCCTTTAACATTAAAAAAAAATTACCACCCTTTCCAACTTACATTCCCAAGTTCGGTTCGTCCAAGAAGGCCGGTAACCTAAAAAAATAAAGAAAGAAACATTAGTAACGTTTCTTTAATATTAAAAAAAAATCCCCCGCCCTTTCTAACTTACATTCCCAAGTCTGGTTCGTCTAAGAAGGCCGGCAACCTAAAAAAATAAAGAAAGAAATGTTAGTAACGTTTCTTTAATATTAAAAAAAAATCACCACCCTTTCAACTTACATTTCCCAAGTCCAGTTCGTCCAAGAAGGCTGGCAACCTAAAAAAAATAAAGAAACATTAGTAACGTTTCTTTAATATTAAAAAAAATTTCTCCACCCCTTCCAACTTATATTCCAAGTCTGGGAGTCCAGCAACCTAAAAAAAAATAAAAAAAAAATCATGGTTTAGAAAACCGTAAAAATAGATTGATCATGATAATCAATAATCGTCAAATTAAATTAAAATGCTGAAACTATTGCATGTAAACGCCAAAAGGTTTCGGCAGTTTAGCAAAAATGAGTTTGATCATGTATTTTGAAAATGTGAAAGATTATTTCAAGATTTTATATTGTAAATTGATAGACTAGTTCTCTCAATTTGATCTATGGAAAGATTTTAGTAACATTTTGGAAGAATCAGCAGTATTAGATCTGTCATGTCTAAATGTACCTTTTTTAAAAATTTATTGGAGACATTTCATCATTACAATATATTATATAATATATGATGACAAATTGTTTATTTAATTAATACTTTAATAAAAAAAAAATGAATGTTTATTGAATAAAAGCAATTTATTATAATAAGCTTTAATTACTTATAATTGAGGTCGAATTTTTTAATTTCAAATTATAAAATAGTAAAAATATTAAAATAATAATTAGATGACTATATAAAATATATATATATTTAATAAAAAATAATAATAATAAAAGATAATAAAAAATAAAAAATAATAATAATAAAAATAATAAAAATAATAAAAATATAAATAAAAAATAAAAATAAAAATAAAATATAAAAAATACAAAATAAAAAAAAATAAAAATAAAAAAATATAATTTACGGATTCTGAGACCGCTGATGCGCAGTGTTTCTACACCGCCTACGACTGTGGTGGTTCCCTAAGAAATATATATAAATTTAGAACTTAAATAACTTAAATATAAATTAAAAAAATTTTTAATAATTACCAGGTCTGTCCCAAAATCTTGTGCGGAACTGCCTATAATATCTTTCTCCTTCCCGGGACTACCTTCCATTTCGCGCACCATTCCTCCATTCACAGAAATTCTAAAAATGTTAATACTATTAATTTTTTATTTTTTTTTATTTTTTTTTTTATGATTTATTATTATTTTACTAACATTAAAATTCCTAACCAAGTTTCTCCACTTTCTTTCTACCTGTTGGCCAGTGAACCTCATGCGGAACTGTCTCCAAATTCTTTGAGCTAGGCTCTTCCAGAATTCAGAGCGGTCCCTCCTGGGTATGTCATGGTAGTAGTTGTTCCTTCTCCTTTACATTATTTATTTAATTTTTAGATCAGGAAACGTAAGAGAAAAAAAAACTAGAATCTGATCAAAGTTATTTATTAGTTTTCATTTAATTTTTTACCTCCTATATCTTATTAAATATTCAGTTATTGCATCAGTCCAATTTGCGGGCATTTTAAGAAAAAGAATATATAATAATAAAAAATAACGGCAACAAATTTTAAGAAAAAGAATATATAGTAAAAATAACGACAACAAATTTATTGTAAGAAAAAAAAGATGAAACCTCTTTTTATAAACAATTTTTTATCACCTTGTATTATTATATTAATTACCCTTCAAAAACATTTACGTAAATTGTTCTAATTTCTCAAATATGTCATGATTGTTATGATCTGTCTTCTTTATATTAATTATAATACAGATACAGATCTACAATACAATCAATCACAATGAACAAGTTTAACTCGACCTAAAGTCAATTGTTATGATCGTGATTCCAAAATATCAAGATAAAGGTCTTCTTTTTAATTATATATCAAATCTAAAAAAGGTAAAATCTAATAATACAGATACGTAAATAAATAGTGTTTTTTATTTTGGTTTATAATAAGCTTTTGCCAATTATAGACTACAAATAAAACAATTACAGATCTACAATACATTACACAAAGATCTTGAGCGAACAATTTAAATTCAAAATAAAATATCCAAGATTAACAAAAAAGTTGGTAACGTTATAATGAAATCGGTAGTAAAACTTAATTTAATCATCTTTAATTAGGTATAAAAATTCTGATAAATTTAATAAAATCAGTGATTTTTTAATAATTTTATCAACTCAAGTTGAGCATGAATAGTGAATAATCAAGTTTGTGCTTCTTCGCTAATATTGACTTGTGCATTTGATAGGTGACTGATTTTGTAACTGATGTGGCTGAATATAATATTACCCAAATAACCAATAAAAATTGATAATTTTGTTAATTATGTGATTGCACGATCATGATTTAATTATTTATTTATCATATTTTTTTTTTTTTTTTCAAAAACTTTTTCTCTCTCTCTCAAATTTTTACTTTATTGTTTTGTCTAAAAAATAAAGATAAAGATATATTTTTTGTTGAAATTTCTTTTCCCATTATTATGTTATTTATAATATTACCCAAATAACCAATAAAAATTGATAATTTTGTTGATCATGTGATTGCACGATCACGATTTAATTATTTATTTATCGTTTTTTTTTCAAAACTTTTTTCTCTCTCTCTCAAATTTTTACTTTATTGTTTTTGTCTAAAAAATAAAGATAAAGGTATATTTTTATTGAAATTTCTTTTCCCATTATTATGTTATTCTTAACACTCTTATTAATATATTTTTCCAATGTATTTCTTCTCACTAACGTCCTAAACAATGTTCTACTATCGAATTTTTTACTTTATTGGTTTTTCTAAAAAATAAATACAAAGGTACATTTTTTGTTGAAATTTCTTTTTCCATTCTGTTAACACTCTTATTAATATTTTTTTCTAATGTGTTTCCTCCTACTAACATTCCTACTAACAATGTTCTACTATTAAACATTTTTTATTTCTTACTTTTACTAACACTTCTACTAACATTAACACTAACATTAATACTTATACTTTATATTTTTTTTTATTGACGTTCCTTTTCTACTTCTACTAACTTTCATACTAACATTAATACTAACACTTTCTAATGTAAAAATTTTTTTATTAACGTTCCTTTTCTTTTGCTAACACTTCTACTAATATTCATACTAACACTTTATTATTAATATTTTACTTTCTTTCAAATTGAATAGATATAATGAAATGAAAACAAGCAAAAAGTGAACATTAATTGTAAATTTGTGTAAAGAGTAGTGAATTTTTTTTATAATATTTTTTGTATAATATTTTTTTTTATTATCGATTGAAAATATAAATAAAACTTTCAGTAATTACAATTAAATGAATTAAATTGTTTTTAAATTACAATTGTATTTAAATTATAAATCTACTACTATTAATGCCCCATAAATGCTATACTTTTTGGCTATTTGATATGTGAAAATTATGAAATTATGCTTATATTTCAAATACAAATAGGATACATATCAGGTATATATAGGATATTTATTAGCACTATCCGATAAGTGTATAATATCTGTCTGATATTTTTTTAAAATATATCGGGTACCCAATAAATCTATGATATGTAACCAATATTTAACTACCCAATATGTATGAGAAATGTACCCGATATGTATGTTATATGTCACCGATTTTCTGCATCTGACGGGTACATATCGGGTACCCGATATGTGTAGTATTATTAAATAGCATACACATATTTTACACATATCGGGTACATATCAGGTACCCGATATGTACCTGATATGTACTCGATAGCATCGATTTTGACCAGTGCAGGACTACCCCCTATGAAACTTTACCTTATGGATATGAATGAGGCCACAAAGCACGAATCATCCTGAATTCAATCTCATCCTGCAAGTCCATCATGGCCTTTCAGAATGCCAGTCATTGGAACGAGTGGATCAGATAAGACTAATATCTTGGGAAATCTTTTTCTTGGTACTAAAGCTGAATACATATGTAAAAGTAAGAAAGGGCCAAAAGGCACTTCGTATGACTCTAGATATATTGCATGTGATGATTTGATAGTTTGCGGTTATTATCCTGATGAGCTGAAGTGAGCATTTGTAAGATATATGTATGGCATAATTTCAAAAGATCCAAAAGCGCCTTACTATGAGAATATACAATTTAGCTATATATCGCCAGAAAAAATTCCTAGTGTTAGAGCATTTTCACCAGAACGAAGCACAGTAATTGTTTTTGAGGATATACAGTATGTCTAGCCCCAGAATATATACAAAATCAAATCAGCCAATTTTTTGGGAATGGGCGACATCAGAATATTTCATGTGTATATGTAGTGCAAAAATATCACAAAATCCCTATATTTATTTGTGAAAACAACTCACACTTAGTACTTTTTAACTCAGATAGCTCACATGAAGATATTTTCAAGATCATTAGACGTTATACTGATGATGTAAAAAATGTATCTATGGTTATTAATAGCTACCTTCGTAAAGGTGAGTTTGTTGTATTTGATCTCACTAGGCCGAAAGATGATCCCCTTACAATCCGTCTAAGGTTTGACACTCCCCTAAACCTGCAAAAAGAGATAATGGTGAGGCAGAAGCATGAAGAAAAAAGCACCTCAACTAATGAATAGAATCTGACTTAATAAATGCCAGTTTTTTTTCGTAATTATAAAAAAATTGGAATGGGAGAACCGGTTATTTATATTGATCCTCAAAAAGCACGAGAGCTAGACCAAATCATAGCAAAACAAACACCTACGATTAATATCGATCTCCAAAAAGCTCATAATTTAGACCAGCATCTTGCCTTGCAAAAACTATATTATCATCCTGAAGGTCTGTATCAAAATGTTAAAGGATTGTGGGATGCTTGTAAAAAAGCTGGCTACAGCTTTTTATTTATTGATGTAAAAAATGGCTTGAGAACCAAGCAATGTATCAAATTTTTCGTCCTTCACCAAAGCATATACCCTATGCCAGTTACTCTAAAATCACGAAGCCAAATACTGTGCACCAATGTGATTTGATCGAAATACCATATGATGAAGATGTGGATACAAATTTACTAGATGATGGCCCGATATATTACTATGTACTATTGGATATAGACTGCGCGACTAGATATAAAGATTTCATTTTTTTAACATCAAAAAGCAGTAAGGAAGTTGCAGAAGCATTTAAGAGTATATATGATAATCCTGATAAACCTCTTAACTGGCCTCGAAAATTGCAATGTGATAAGGGTACTGAGTTTATGAGATACGTGTCTTTATTAATGGATGAACATGGCGTTGAAATTTGAAGAATTATAGCACATTTCAGGCATACAAGTTTTGCAATGATTGACAATTATGCCGGACATTTTTCTAGAAGGGTTTTTAAAAATCAGTATTTGGTAAAGTTTCTTTTGTCTACTGGCAAGCGCTGTAGAGAATGTGAACGATTTGCAAGGAGAATTGTTGATAATATGAATGATAGCCTAACTCGATTGATTGGGATGAGTCCTAATGACGCAACAAAACTTGAGCGGATATATTCTAAACCATCAGTAAAATATAATCGCCCAATAGGTATTAATGAACCACAATTACCAAAGGGTACTACTATCCAATTTTTACTCGCTCCTGAAGAGTGGGAAAATGATCTTTTTGAACGACACAGAATAACAGATTCAACATGGTCTCCTAGCCTGCATAAGATTTGGAGAATTGTTGTTGGAAAGAATTCTCCAACCTATTTTATATTATTTAGATGAATCAGGGCCTCAACGACCTTTCGTAAGAGAACAGTTAATGCATATTAAAAAAGAACTTATGTTGCCTCCTAGGTGGGTATTGGGATATAACCAAATGCATACAAGGCGCTCCTTATAAAAGTTTCTAAATCTACTACACAGTAAGGGATTGTAATAACTAATAAGGATTACTCTTTCCTGATAACATAATGCTCTCTTTTTCCAATCACGCCAGATTTGTGCATTTAGATTCATCTAACTTTGCGGGTGAAAAAAAGGGACGATTTGGTAATGTTGGTTGCCACTATATTCGAAGGCCAAGCCTAGCTCTTCATTATATCCATCTAGATATAATCCCTCCAAGAATTTTAGTTTTTGGAGAGGAAATTCTTTATGCAATAAATCCTCAAATATATACCGGCATGTTCTTTCTGGTACATTAGGACAAATATTGCACCATCTATAATTCTGTTTCATATTTTTATATGGCGCCTTCCATTGATGGCCTTTTTTACATGCCCATAAATATGTATTAGAACTAACTTTAGCTAAGCATCTTTTTTCACGCTTTTGGGCATATGCCAAAGCTTTAGTGTTAATATCGTCTTGCATTTTATAGGTACAATAGAATATCACGTACAGAAATTTGCGGTAGTGATCATTAGCTCTGGACTAGTTTAATCAGAAGAATCGATCTGGATATATGCAAATTTAGATGCAAGTTCGTAAGTAAAATTAAACTTGGCTACTACTATTGCATAAGTAAAAAAATAAATATCACCAGTATTCTTAGCAGGAAGTGGCAATTTTGGCCAAGAGTACTTGACAATACAGCTCAACAATCTTGTCTATATATTCACTCTTTTTATGTATTATTGATATCATCAAGTAGATTGATATCTTTTAACAATTTTTTCGTTTGTTTATAAAGATTTTGCCATTGTATATGAAATTTATTTCGTAAGACAGAAGACTTAATAAGACAGGAAAGAATACTTGTAAGATTATTTATATGGGATTTGATTACTGCATGAACATTTGCAATTTCTTCTCCTGCTGTAATCCAATCATAACGCGGAGTATAGAGAACTGTATGAATACGGGTTATTTCTTGTTTATTACAGTCTAGCCGATATTTGATAAAATCAAGATCTTCATGAAATTCGCTTTCTTTTTGCTTTAAAATAACTCAAAATGCTTCAGAATTCTATTGATGATTCACAGTAAAACAGGAATATAGTATATCTTTAATCTTAAGATTACTAAAAATTAGTTCAAGCAGTTCAGAACAAACAAGTGGGCAAGGCCTGAGCTTTTTTTGCGCAAGAAGCATGGTGTATATGCAAGAAACTAGTATAACATTACATAGAAATTTGCAAAGTTCAAAATAAAAATTTTATATAATTTTGGATGAATACGCTTGCTGGCAAAACACTGGGTCAGTGGTAGTACCCAAAAGTAATTGATGTGGTAGTACCTAAAAGTAATTGATGCAGTAATATCCTAAAGTATCCCGGAATAGTAACTATACAAGAAAGAGTTCTAGGAATGCGAAAGCGTAAAATAAGATATAAATTTGGTAGTACACCAAAGTAGAATAATATATAGGAAAGAAAATAAGAGAAGTTATGCTTTGGTGTACTACCGCGGGGAGGCACATCGTAATTTTGGGCGAACTGGTTCGCTGAAATTTGCCATCACGTGAATTTCATAAAATAAGATATAAATTTGGTAGTACACCAAAGTAGAATAATATATAGGAAAGAAAATAAGAGAAGTTATGCTTTGGTGTACTACTGCCGATAGGCAGGAAAGAGGTCAGAAAGGCAGAAAGGTTTAGGAAAATATGAGAAAAAGAGCATGAAAAGAGTATGGCCAGACCTGATTTGGCACTTCGTGCCTTATCCTCAGCAATCAAAAGGATCATAAAAGGCGGGATTGTACATCTGGGTCACCAACTCAGCACTTCGTGCCTCATCCAGCAATTAAATGGGCATCTTCAAACCTCCAACCAACCACCACCTCGAATGTGATGCGAAATTCTGAATTATCACGTGATATAAAACCCGTTACCATTGGTAACAGGTTTTCTCCAATTTTTTTTCGCCTCTCCTCGCCTACTCCTTACTGATATATGGCCTCACAGCCCGTCATGGAAATTCTATTCAAAACAAAAAATAAAAGCCAACCAGCATACCACTCCCTAAAGGACCCCTCGATAGCAAACAAAGAGGTCCAGAACTGACACAAACCCCCAAACAGTAAATAAGAACCCCTGCATTCAAAACGAAAAATAAAAGCCAACCAGCATTCGTATAGCAATAATGAAACCAAAACGACACACAAGTCCAAAATAAGTAATAAACCCAATATAGCAAAATAACCACAAAAAGCCCGCAGAGTAACGAAAAATAGCAAATATCTACAAAACAATAAAATAGCCATAGAACAATAAAAACAGTAACTTAGATAACATTATAGCATAACAGATAACATTATAACATAACTAGATAGCAGTCTTATAAGACTGCTATCTAGTGGCTCTAACACATTAAGAACTGTTGAAGGATATAAGAAAGAAAGCTTGAAGAAAAGCGACTGCTTTTTTTGATAACTGAAAAATAACAAATGTTTATGCTATAATGTCAAAGTATATGCGCGAGATTCATTTTTGTTTATTGTTTATATTAAAATCATTGTTATGTAATTATGTAATCAGAAAGTAAAATAAAATACGAATTTTTTATTTATTTCATTTTTTTTTAATTTTTTTATTTTTTTTTTCAAAAAAATATGGTATACATTATTCATTCAAATAAATAAAAGAAATATATTGAAAAACGGGTTTTTTAATAATGCGCACGGTACATTTTTCTTTATTAAGAAATTGTGTCACAATAAAAACGTGATATGTGCATCGACTCACAGGATAAGCAGGTAGATATTCAGACATTTGTATCACCTTGTGTAGTATTATATAGTCCTTCGCTTTGCTCCAGACTAATTAAATGATTAAATATATAATAAAATTAATTTCATAAAAATAATATCAGAATTTTTATATATTAATTTATTTTTTTTTTTCATAATATTTTTTTTTTATTACAAAATATTTTAATATATTTTTATAAAATTTTGCATTTCAATAGACAAAATAGAAATAATAAAATTCAATTTTGCATATTTATTATGAATTTATAATAATAATTCTTTACTTAAGATTTTACATGAAGTCAAAATCCTACTTCTAAATATTAAAAATTATATTAATAAATATTGTTTCCTATGATAAATTCTACATATTTTATTAAACTTTAATATAGTTACAGTCAAATTTTAATAAAATCATCAAGGTTAAAGTATAAAATTTTTTAAAATTTTTAGCTATCTTAAAAGTATAATATTTTACTAATGGTTAAGCTTCAATTTACAATATATGATTAATAAATAATGATTATTTGCTACATAGATTATAGTTTAAACTCTATGGTAAAAAATTAAAATAACTTTATTTTTTATAAAATTAAATAAGAACTGAATTTTTGATAAACTTGCAGATAAATTTGTTTGCAATATCTTATCATTTAAAGGATAAATTTATTTTCTAATTATTTGTATATATTTAAAATATAGTATTAGTTAGATCTTTTTTCTGGTTATTTTCAGAAATATTAACCAATTTTAAATAATTAATTAATAATTTATTAATTAGTCTAAAAAATTGACCAATTGGATTTTCTGTTTAATATGAGTTTTAAAAAAGGGAAAAATGGAGTTAAAATAATTTAAAATTATTATAATTTTAAAAATATGAGCAAGGAAAATAAAGAGTTTACATTAAACTGAGTGGAATATTTTACAAAAAAAAAAAAATTTTGGATTTTTTTGACGTCCATCTAAACTTAGAATTTTTGGGGGAAGAGGGTTTGTTAAACAGAAAATCAGCATTATACTATATATAACGTTTAAACTTCAGAAAGAATAGTATATAATAATGAATTGTACAATACAATAAAATTAATATACAAATTAGCAATCTTTTTAAAAAAAATAAGAAATATTGGTGGTTAAATCATTTATGTTTTCTGAAAAAATAATGAATCATCAATTTACAGCCACTATTAGAAATTATTTAACCCGATAAATTATTCAAATTGGTTTTATAATTCAAAGAAAATATAAAATTAAATTCCTAAAACTAAAAATATAACTAAAGATGACTAAATACACAATATCCAATTTAGCCTGTTATTAGTATATTAGTAATAGAAATTCTATATAATACGATTAATAATATTTACACGAACTAAAAGAATATATATAATTAAATATGTTTTTTCTTGTTATCATGTCATTCGTTCTTTGCTGCGGAAGCATAAAACTCTACTAATATACATATAGATATTTACACCTTCGATGTTATTGTTATAATATTCTTTCGAGGGTGGGTTTGGCCAATTCTACAGGCACATTTAATGGCTTATTCATTTGATATTGACTTTCTCTCTTTAATTGATCGTTATTCTTTAAAGAACTAATTTCATTTGTAACAACTAATTGGAGAGGTTTGAGTTTTGAGTTTGAAATTCTATTTCTACTCCTTCTCCTTTGTTTCAAGATCATAATAATCAAAATTAAAATCAATAATATCACAGCTACTGTTAAGAGAATGGCCGCAATTACCAGGGAAGCGTTATTAGATGCCGGTACACCGCGTTTTACATGTAAGTGAGAAGAAACTGAGGACCTTTTATGGTGTGAAGTATGTGAGTGTAACATGTTTAACGAGATTTTTTTTTACTTTTAAAGTGTTCTGAGTTTATGAGGGAGAAAAAAAAAAATTTCTTTCCGTAAGAAATTGAAAAATTAATAAGGATGTAATAATCCTTATAAATAAATAAAAAAAAATTTTTTCACCTTTAATATAACTATAATGGAATCAATTTACTAAATACCAAGATTCCTATTTTAAAAGTGATATAAAAATTATTCTGTTGGAATATTCTACCCAAAAAAATATGAAACAGGTTATTTACTTAACAAATTTCTTTTTTAAAATTCGTTTAATCTTATTGTGTTAATAAATTAAGTAATAATCTGCGATAGTTGATATTATTATTATAAGCTAAAAATACATAATCCTTTTAACTTTTTTTAAGAAAAAAATGTATTTATACCTTATTTTTATCAAATTAGATGTAACTTTCTATCACGATATAAACTAAGTATCTTAACACTAAAAAAAAGAATTCCGGATCTTTCTTTTGGACTTTTCTAGTTTGTAATCTTTGAAAGATACTTTGGCTTTACATGATTTTTCTTTGTTTTAAATCGTCCATTATTCCTTTACTGAAATGGATATCAAATATATTACATGGTAATACAGCGTTGCACATGTGACGACTTTTACGCCTTCGATTTTCCTTCTTTCTTGGCAATTTCCTCTATAAATAGAATCCATATTCTAAAAATAAATTATTATATAATTCAGTGAAAAAATTTCAGTTAAAAAACTTGTTTCGTAGTTGATAATGATTTTTTGGATTTAAAAATGGCTGAAATGGAAAATAGATACGATAAAATGGAAAAGATTATACATAATATACTTGCCTGTAAATTTATTATTTATTATATTAATAAATGCATTAATGGTCATCATGTATGCAAAGCTTATCCTTCTTTTAATTATAATTAATTTCTGTAACATGAATTATTATTTTCTGAAATACAACACTCATGTAACCTGTTTGATTTTCGATAATAAATTATTATGCAAGATATAATTGATCACAACTTTGAACTTTATGTCATTGTTACAAAAAATATTATACCTCGTAATGACAGCTCATCTTTTTGATAATTGACGTTTCTTCGAATCAATGATGAGGTTTTTTTAATGAATTTATTAAAAAGACTTTATAATTTTACAACAGTTTATAACGTATAAAAATTCTTTTTTTTTTTTTTTTTGAAGTTTTCTTGCATATTTTGAAAAAAGTTGGTGCTACCTTTTATCAAAAATACTCGACGCTGAAATTAGAAAAGTAGTTATACGATAAATAATTTGAAAGTTAAATTCCTAATCTTTTCAGATGAATGCTCTATATTTATGATATACTGTGATATCATATTATACGATTGGCTCGAGTCTAATATTTGCAAAATATTTAATATTTATAATAACAAACGTGGAAAAAAGAGATAATAAGTCCATATCACGAATGGAATTAGTAAAGAATTATTGTTTATAAGTAGTCCAATGAAAATATCTCGTCTCTAGATATTAAGTTAAATGTTCAATTTATTCTAACTTACTCTTGCATATTTATTTAGTACCCTTAATAACTGTCGTAGAATGTGACAAATAATTTATTATCGAATAATATAGATCGCTAAATGTTCCCACCGCAGAATAAATATTTATATTTGATGGAGACAATTCTGATAAGCACACAGGCACGCTATAAACATGATAGACAATAAACATTTTATCCGAAATTTAATCTTTCAACTTAGGAATTTTGAGGTGTTACACGATTCTGATTTACTAAGTATAAATTATAAATTTTTTTTTTTTTTAAAAAAAAAAATTCTTTGTTCAAGTCTCTTTTTCTATTTAATACTCTTTTGATAAAAGAACTTATTTATTGTTTTTTTATAATGATGAATAATGCTGGCGACCATCGTTACGTGCAAAAGAAAAGAGTCAGAGATCGTTATACTAGACAAGAGCTTGTTGGTAGAGGTGCTTATGGCGCGGTTTATAAAGGGTACGATAAATAAAAAAACAAACTTTAGATAAATATTTCTTTCTTTCTTTTCTTAATTTCTTTTTTTTTTGATAAAATGATTCTCTTTCTATTCCTTTTAATAGGATAGATAATGAAAATAACAGAGTTGTAGCTATTAAGGTGCTAAATTTAGATACGGAAGAAGACGACGTTGGTGATATTGTCAAAGAGATTAATTTATTATCTCAACTAAAACATAGTGATTCTCAGAATATAACTAAATATTTTGGAAGTTTTCTCCATGGTACAAAATTATGGATTATTATGGAATATGCTGCAGGCGGAAGTATTAGATCATTGGTAATCGATTCGTTTATTACTATCTATATTTTATTATTATTTAGCAAGTTTTTAATTATCCTTATTATTATTATTATAGTTAAATGCTGGAAATTTGGAAGAAAAATATATTTCTTTGATAACAAGAGAAGTTTTACAAGCATTAATTTATTTACATAAATCTAAAATTATTCATCGGGATATCAAAGGTAAGTATATTTTTTAAATTTATAATTTAAAAATAGATATTAATATTTTTCTTTCAAAAAAAAAAAAAAAAAATTAGCGGCAAATATATTATTAACCGAAGAAGGTAAAGTTCAATTATGCGACTTCGGTGTGGCAGGACAATTAACGGCGTCATCCGCAAAAAGAACTTCATTTGTTGGCACTCCGTATCCTTTTAAATTATCGAAAAATTCTAGATACATTTTTTATTTTCAAATTATTATTTTAATTCTTTAATTTATGATATTTATATAGATATTGGATGGCACCTGAAGTGATAAAGGAAGGTGCAACTTATGATACAAAGGTTTGTAAATACTATATTTTAGAGATGATTTGTGATTATGTTCAACAAAAAAAAAATTCTCATCATTATTATTAATAAACTTAGGCGGACATTTGGTCTTTGGGGATTACTGTAATTGAAATGGCCAAAGGAAATCCTCCTCATCATAAATTAAGTGCTATGAAAGCTATACAACTTATACCCAAAACTCCTCCACCTCAATTAGAGGATAAATTTTCTTCTCAAATCAGAGAATTTGTTTCTATATGTTTAAATGATAATTCTGATCAGGTAAATAAATGTTTTTTTTTTTTTTTTTTTTTGAAAAAACAATATTATGACTCAACACTTTATAGATTTTTCTAATTTTGAACCCAAATATTTATAAACTTCTTGTATCTTAAAATGAACTGATTTATGCATACATGCAATTTTTAATCGTGATACAATCATCTTTTTTTTTAGAGGCCTACTGCAGAAGAATTAATGAAATCAAAATTTATAAAAGGAGCTTCAAAACACCCAAATGGGCTATTAAGAGAACTTATCACAAAATATGAACAATGGAAACAAACAACTGGATATCGTCATTCATTCCAAGATCCTCATGGAACACCATCGAGGTTTCAATTGGTTTTCTTTTTTTTTTTTAAAAAAAAAAAAGGAGTAAACAAATAATAATTGAAATTTTAATAACTTTTTTTTAGTGAAAGTGATTCATATGATTTTGAGGAAGGACAAAAAGAAGAGGAAGAAGATGCTTGGTTATTTGATACAGTTCAAAATACAATAAATCATCGTAAATCGCATTCTTTGGGATCGCTTCATACTAAATCGGATCAATTGTCTCCTGTAATAGAAGGAGATGAACAACAAGGATTTACAATTGATAAAAAACAAGACGAATCTAGAGACGATACGGATAGAACTGTTATACCAAGAGATGCGAGCTTTCGTCATGGTAGAATAATAACTGAGGGATTTCTTTCACCTCCCATGTTTCGAAAAAAATATTCGGATGCTCAACATCCGTTACTTCAATTATTCAATAATGAAGAGTTGCAAGATAATGTTTCAGATTCTTCACCGACTAGAAATCCTACTATAACTATACCTCCAGTAAATATTAACTTAATGCCACATATGGAAGATTCTCCTTCAAGAACAATAACGAGAGCTCATTTTCAATCAAGTTATCTTGTTCCAAAAACAAAAGATTCTAACTCTGATAGTGGTTCAATTGATAGTAGGTTATCTTCGTCAAGTAAAGAAGGTTCAAAATCACCTTTATCTTCAACATTTAACCTCGATTCGACTCCAAATACACAAAATTTACCATCAACTATAGAGAAACTAGAGTCATCGCTTCCAGCACAATCATCATCAGAAGTAGCTAAAAATGGTTTACTATCGCCCGTATCTATAACAAATGGAAAAGGGCCTGTAAGACAAGAGAGTGGATATTTTTCAATTCAACATAAATCTAATATATCGGTAGAAGTTACTAATCCTACTATAGATAAAATAAATTCACCGGCAAATTCAGGATCAAATTCAGGAGGATTATTAACTCCGCCATTGTCCACTCTTGCCATGTCGAAATCAGGTAACGGGATAGGTTCAACATCAGAATCTACGAACAATCATGTTAGTCCTCCACAATCTATACCACCAAAAATGGGATATGTTAGACCTCCGCCTGCAAGACATGGAAGTTATGATATTCCTATTTCCAATAATGATTCACCTATTCCTAATGGTATACCACTTTATAGATCAAGTAGTCAAGGGAAACAATATCCTTCTCAAGCTCGTCGTGTTAGATCTGCTACTACTTTAAATACTTCTCATAGACCAAATCACGAAGATATTATAATAAAATCTAAGCACATCCAATCAGACAGTGATAATAATAATAATTTAGCTGTAAATTTACCAAGACAAAGGGCTACAAGTGTAAGTCATATGCAGAGATCTCCAAAACCGAAAGTATGTATATTCAATATCCTTTGTTTTATTATATTCTTGAAATCTTTAATTTTAAAAATTTTTGAATTTTAAAATTTTATTCTTTTTGTATTTTATTAGTTTTTTGCGGAAGAAAGTGGACCATCGTCTCATTTACTTACACCTTCCCCGTTATCATCAAAATTTAATCAACTATCATTGCAACAAAATTCGCCAACAAGATCAGGTTTTACGGGAAATGGTGCAAATGTACAAAATACATCTATATCAGCTACAATGTTAAATCCTGCAGGACCTGAGTTGAGATCATTAAAAATGGATAAATATCGTGGTAATAGTGAAGTATATGAAGATTTAACAAAAACTACTGACGATTTGTTACAATGGTTAACGTTATTAGATGCTGGAATCAATCAATTATTAACAAGATTTTAATTTATTTTTTTTGGATGAAAATAAAGAGTATATGAAGAGTAATAATGTTTTAGTAATTAATTAATATTTATTATATTTAATTTGTTGTATATTAATGTATTAAATAAAAAAAAGCAAAAATAGTTTATTTAAATTATTATAGATGTATTTAAATTGTTTTGGATAAAAGAGACTAATATTATAAGAATAAAATTAATAATGAACCGAAAAGAATAATAATATAGTGTAATGTATCTAAATAGAATTTAATGATTATTTTATTTCATTAATATATTACAAATATCTTAAAAAAATTTACTTTGTGCAATAATTTTTTTAAAACAAAATTTTATTAAACATTAATTATTATATAATTGAATATTGCATATATATATTTTGTAATTTATTTATATAAAAAATATAAGCATTCTAATATTAGGTATATTTGTTGAAACCATAATTATTTCTTTTTTAGATTTTTGTAATATTTAGCAGTTTATATTATACTGATTTTTAGGTAAAATTAAAGTATATAAATAACAAATTAATTTTAGTTTAATATAGCTAAATTAATTAATTTTGCCAATTATTTTTTATCTTTTTTAGTTTGATTATAAAAGAACCATTGGGCTTTTTCTTTTTTTTTTTGACTATAATATTAAAGAACTCTAATTTTTTCTATCTTTTTAAATTTTACAAATTAAAAGTTTTTTTTTTTTTTTTTAGTTTTTGTCTTCACCCTCATCTAAGTTTTCACAATCAGATTTGACTCTAAAAAAAGTCAATCCTATTTTACCCTTTTGAAGTTCTTTCTCATAAATTTCCTGATCTTGTACAGTCCAATTAACACCACTGTTCATCCTTTTCTTAAACAACCTAGATAAATATATGTATATCAAAATATATTAATATTAAAAAAATTAAAATCATCCTTAAAAAATCGCAATACAAAAAACACCAAAACATACTTTTCCCATTCGCGTGCATTACCCGAACCACTTGATACTATAAATGCTGTGTGTGCTGGTAAACGAGAATAAATTTTTTCAATTCTATCGTTTAATTGTCTCAAAGTTGTTAGTTTATCGTTTTCATGCTCCGGAAGATTTTCTAGATCTTTAAATTTCCCCCAAATAAAATTATGATACATATTTCTATTATTGCTTATTGCATTTAAAACACCCGTAAAAACCTAAAAATATCCTTAAGAAATCGATCACATTGCAATTGAATTTTTAGACAACATTGATAATATTAATAACAAACCTCATCATCATTTGTACATTTTATTGAGTTCTTTGCATTAACACCCAGTAACTGAACTTTTCCAGCATAATCTATGAACGCTGAAGTCTTGTTATATCTTTCAAGACGTTGAATTAAACTTTCGTGAGATTTATCGAAATTTAGTCCTATGGTAAAATAAGGTTAACAATTTGTTACTAAAATAAAACGTGAAATGGTTTGATATAGGAAACTTACCATTGTCCAGTTTTAATTTTACAAGATCCATTGCTGCTTTAGCATCCTCAACAGAATCATGACCAACATTTTTTCCTTCATCGACTTGAATCGAACGTTTAAGCCATTGATGCGCCAACATTTTTAAACTTGACTTATTAAATATGCCCCCGGGATTCGTATAGAGAATTGATGTATCGATTACGTATGGATGCGCAAACTTATGAAACAATTATTGTAAGTTGTATTAATTGGTAGATTAAAATAGAATAAATTAAAAAAAAACCATATGTTTATATACTTTTAAAGCTTTCATATCACATTCTAATGAATGACCAATTAAAACAGTATCACTGTCCACTAATTCTAATAGCCGCTTTTGTACATCTTTTATATTCGTCGTCACACCCTTCAATCTTTCTTCAGTTATTCCGCTAAAACTATATGTACATATTAATATTAATATAGTGAAACATATGCAATAAACACTAAATAAGAAAAAATTTACGGGGTCAAGTAGTCGGTAATGGGTTCTTCTGGCATGACTAATTCATCATAAACAACATTACAACCAATGTCAACTATAGAAACACGCGTTAAGACAGATAGATCATTCGATTTACACTAGATTAGATATAAAATTTCATTCAAAAATTAATAAAAATCAGAATTTAAGTATCAAATAAATTTAATTACCATCTCACAATCAATAGAAAGAATTCTGAAATTCTTTCTAATAAATTCCTTTTCTATAAAAATATCAGATGCTTTCATAGGTACTTCAACCCAATCATCAGACAAAACCTGACTTTCTTTTGTCATGCAAGTTGGTAAAGGATAATCATTTTGAACCATCTCCTCAGGGGTTAATAAGCATGAGTAAATTCGTTCATTAATATCACCTGCAAAAAACTGTTAATTATTTAAGTTCAGCATAAGACAAATTTTTTTATTTAAATATATCATACCAGGATTTTCTTGGTGCTTTACTGATCCCTTTTGAGCTTCGGATAAATAGCAATTAAAAAGATTCCCCATTGGGTTGAACATCCTTTTAGTGTCACCAGGAGCACGAGTAACACAACCGTGTGAAAAGATTTTCGGAAGTACTGGTAAAATTTCACTTAGTTTTAAATCAGAATTGCCAAAAAGGCCTTTTTCTTGAAGTTTTTCCCAATCCAGCGGTCCCTTTGCATTGGCTGCTGTTTCAGCCGTTAATCCAAACAAACTTGGACCAAGACCAGGTATCATAAGAAAAACGACTTTTTTAATTTCTTCTACATTCTTTTTTTTTTTATTAGAAAAATCAATATATACCGATATGAAACGCAGTATAATTATTAAATATAGAATAAAGTAAAACCTTGATATAAAGCCATTCTGGGCATCTACCTTCATCAGTGAGCAAATGTAAGATAAGGTTTTGCAGCTCCTTTAATATAAACATAAAATTAGTAAGATAATAATAGTAATATGCAAATTCGGCAAATACAACCTTGATGTCTATTATTTTCCAATGGTTTAGATCAAAGAAAAATTGCGGACTAGCAGTAGTCTATAAATAAACGAGTTAAAATTTAAATAATCATAGGTAACCGGGAAATTGCTTAATTGATAAATTTATTCACTTTTTCTTCCTTCTTTCTTTTTTTCGCTTTTTTGCCTTTAGCTATTTAATTTATAAAAATAAGAATTAATAAGGAATAGGCTCATATAAAAACGTGAAAACAAACAAAATATCTACTTTTTTTACGATGATAAGGACCAAATGGTTCTGATTTAACTTCTGAACTAACTTCCGAGAGACGCGCTCGCGTAGAAGAAATAAATTCTAAAGTTGTTGATATTTTTCGAACTTTACTTTTTTTCTCATTATTTGTTTCTGCTTTTTCTTCAATTTCATTTGGTCTTTTCGTTCTACCGTTCATTGTGACGGGCTATGAACTAAACAAAAAATGCGAATGAACTCTTGGAACAACACTAGAACAACGGATATTTTTTTTTTTTTCGTGTTATATATGCTGTGTTACTTTCATCAGTGATCACTGATCAGTATGGGGCTTACTCTTAACATTCTAACATTCATGTGATCCGCAATTTTTTTTAATTTGTGTTAATTTTTTCGATGGAATATTGTAATTCAACCGATCTTTAAATGTCTTATTTTATTCTGACTTTCTATTTTTTGTCCGGCCTTTGTGCCTTACTTACGTTTTTATTTAAAGAAAATAAACCTGAAAATGCCTCATCTGATCGTGAGCAGATAGGAAAGGATTATAAGATCTTCCGTCTAAACTATTTAATTGTTTATTTATTAGTAATGAGTAAGTTAATTAGACGCGAGTTGTATTTATTACTAAAAAATTGATTTATGCTTTATATTTTACAGCTGGTGACTGGCTTCAAGGACCATATGTTTACGCCATATATAAAAGTTACGGATTTGAATTGAGACAACAGGCAATTTTGTTTGTTACTGGATTTTTATCAAGTGGAATTTTTGGGACTATTGTTGGATCTGCTGCGGATAAATAGTGAGTTGCATTCCTCCAATTTAATTTATATAGTTTTCTTCTTGAATTATTAATATCTTTGTTTTTTCATGTATTCTTAGTGGGCGAAAAAAATTTTGTTTGCTTTTTGCACTACTTTATTCCACGTTTTGTGTTATTATCATGTCAAAAAATTTTTATATATTGCTATTTGGAAGGTTTGTTGATGTCTAAATAACTGTTGAATACATGTGGATACCTATTTTCATGAATCATGGCTTGCATCTGTGTATTTAGGATCTTATCTGGTATAAGTACCTCTCTCTTGTTTTCGGTCTTTGAAAGTTGGATGGTCAGTGAACATTATTCGAGAGGTAAATATTTACCATTATATCCTAATACGTTAAAAGTTGAATTATTTTGATAACTTCTTTTGTATAGGATTTCATTCCTCATTGTTATCTGATACATTCTCACTGGCAACTTATGGGAATGGACTTGTTGCTATTTTTAGTGGATTATTAGCAAATTGGTTAGCTGAACACTTTGGAATTACATCACCCTTTTTAGCGGCAATTGGCTTCTTTGTAATAGCATCTCTAGTAATAACTATTACTTGGAATGAGAATTACGGTGACAATGTAATAATTCTTAGATTATCTAGTAATCACGGTTAATCAATTCATATTTTAAAGATGCTCTTGTATTTATAGAGTAATATGAAACAAACATCATCTTTGGCTCAAGCCTTGAAAGTTATAAGCAGCGGTAATTTGTATTTATAAAACTTCCCATAAACTGGCCCAATTTAATAATAAGACACGTTTAAATTACTAGATTCTCGTGTTCTTGCGGTTGGAGCCGTCCAATCATTATTTGAGGCTTCTATGTACACATTTGTATTCTTCTGGGGTCCATTTTTAGAAAATTATCATAAATCAGAAGAGGGTTTACCTTTTGGGATAATTTTCGCTAGGTATTATAATTTATTATCTTAAATTTGTTGACATATTAACGATTAGATAATAATTTTATTTGATTTTTTTTTTGACAGTTTTATGGTTGCCATTATGATTGGATCATTATTTTACGGTAACTTAAATGGTTCGCGTAATGTTCCTTTATCTGATATTGCACAAGGAACACTTTTATTGGCTGCAGTCTCATTGTTGTTTCCACTACTTTATCCCGTAAGACGAATTTAAATACCAAATCTTTATTATGATTGTTTCCTCCTTATTTTGACTCATTTATAATTTCTTTATAGAATGAATACACATTGTTTTACTTTTTTACATTATTCGAAGTGACATGTGGACTTTATTTCCCTACTATTTCCACTCTTAGAGCTGAAGTTGTACCTGAAAACTTAAGAGCTACCGTTAGTAATCTATTCAGAGTACCATTGAACGCATGTGTTGTAACACTTTTGGTGAGTTTTTTTTTTCAATTTACTAAAAGCGTTTTATGTTTATATAAATTAGTTTTACATTTACTTATTCTTTAAATATTTTTGTAGGTATCTGATTTATCGATTATAACACGATGTTTGATGTGTAGTGTATTACTTATTATAGCTTTTGTTTGGTCTTTTGCATTAGAGGTAAGTAATTTGTATATAAAATGATCGATCACAAAGTTTATAATTTATATTGATCGATACATTTGATATTTTAGGAATCTGATACTTCCAAGAAAGCAGCAAAGATTAGAAAAAAACTTGAAAAAAAAATAAAATGAATTAGTATAATATCTATTATAGATTTAAAAAATAGATTAATGATTAATGATGCTAGATAATAAAAATTAATTGATAGATAGGGAATTAATACAAAAAAATTGACTAGAGATTATAAACCGTAATATAATTTTTTATAAAATAAATTAATACAAATAGCTTTTACTTCCAGTGTAGGGATACCAACGTTCGGCCACGGCGCATCCTGCGCAGTTATGTTTGACGGCTTAAAGTTAGGAAGTTATCATAATGCGTCACGACTTCTATGTCTATATACTTATCCTGGGAACAAAAAAAAAAAAAAAAAAAAAAAAAAAAAAAAAAAAAAAAAAAAAAAAAATCTATCAATTGTATAGAAAATAAAAACTCTTAAATGAAATTTATATAGTATATATTATCTATTATACTATTATTCCGGACCATTCGTTAATATTTTTCCGGTCTTACTGCGCCTTATAAAAAAATCGAACTAATGGCCACACAACTTGCCTGTGGAGGAAGTTAAGAAACAAATCATGTGACTTTATTTTACTCATTGTAATTATAAGCAGGTCAAGATAAAATGCACGTGGTGGGTCAAAATCATATTAAATAGACTTCAACTTTTTAGCTGGCACTTTAAACTTATCCGCTAAAAACGCTAAAAAATGAGCACTCCAATGGACATTGATCAACCAGGTGGTTCTAGAGCTAGTGGAAAAGCTAAAGATACAGGAAAGAAGCGTTTTGAAGTAAAGAAGGTATAATCCATTTAACTATTCGGAGTTTGTTATTCCGTAGAGGATTTTTATTAAAGTCTAAAAGAGCTTTAATATTTATTTTTTTTTTATGACTAAATAATTTTTAACTTTACTCGATTCAGTGGAATGCCGTTGCCTTGTGGGCTTGGGGTAAGTTTTATAATACAGCAAAAAACACGATATGAGCACGAATGTAACTTTTTTTTTCTTCCTAAAGATATTGTGGTCGATAATTGCGCCATTTGTCGTAATCATATCATGGATTTGTGTACGTAAATAAATCTTCTGTAATTTTCGTTTTATAAGGTTTGTTGCAGTGGCTAATTATTCTAATAATTGAATAGGTATCGAATGTCAAGCAAATCAGGCCTCCGCAACTAGTGAAGAGTGCACAGTGTAAGTGGCTTCCGTATGTTACATTTTTATAATAATTAATATAAGTTGTTGAATTATTTTATTTTTAATAGAGCTTGGGGAATTTGTAACCATGCATTTCATTTCCATTGCATCTCTCGTTGGTTAAAGACCCGGCAAGTGTGTCCTTTAGATAACAGAGAATGGGAATTCCAGAAGTATGTTGTTAAATATGATATTACTCGAAATTTTATTAATCCTTTACTAATTCTTTAATGTATTTTTTTCTTGTGTAGATATGGTAGATAATTGTTTTAATAAATTTAATTGAAACATAATTTCATGTGTTAAGAATATTGTGTAATAAATAATAAAATTAAGCGGAAAAGTTTTACCGTGAAACAGTACTTTACAGAATGTAGAGAATTATATAGCGACCAAATTTATTTGCTAATTAAATTAATTCGAACTAGCTAGTATTACAATTGCGTTCATTTTTTTATTAATTTATAGTTAAAAATGGATTTTATAAATATGTAATAGAAGGTTACGAAATAATACGAAAATCAATACTCTTAATTATGCGTTAGTTTGTTCTTAAATAAAAAATATTATAACGTTAATATTATTCAGATTAAAATAAAGTTACATGATATGTTTTTCTTGATATAATAAATCAAATAAATGGAATTATAAGTATGAGTTATTTTGTATGGGCAAAAGGTTGGCTTTATTTTTATGACCATCCGGAGGAGTAATAAAAAAGTAATTTTTTATAGAATTAATAATAGAAAATATTTATTAATATTAATTTTTGTATTTTTTTGGCAATTGAAAACAAATTTAAAAAACACATAAATATATAATCAATTGTAATTTATTTTAATAAAATAAATTATATAATTACTGATAAATTATTATTTAAATATTTTAATAAAATCTAAAATTCAGCAAATTTACAGTATATAGTCTTTTAAAAAAAAAATGAGTAGAGAAGTGGGATTTTCTCTACTTCCTATTTATTATAACCAAAAACTTGAAGTTTTTTTATTATTTTTGTTTAATTTTCATTTCTTTTTCAATATTTCTTTATATTTAGTTTATTTGTTTTATTTATATTATTTTTATTCTTTTTTTTTTTTTGACTTAAAAATATTATATTTTATTTTTTATTTTTTCTGGTTATTTAAAGTGTAATGTTTTTGCTTTTTAATAAGTTTTATTTTACTTTATTTTTTTTAAAAAATTAAATATTTTATTATTCTTAATAAAAATACTAATTATTTATTTTAATACTTTTTTAGTTTATTTTATTTATTTTATTTTCTTTAAATTGATAATTTTTTTTTTTCTTATATACTTCTTTAATATGTTTTATAAAACTTAGCTAGTATAAACTATTAAATTTTTAATTAAGTATTACTTATTTAAAATATTAAAGAAAAAACTCTTTTTTACTTGGTACAGTTTATAACTTTGCAAAAAACAATTTTTTTATTTTTTTTTTATAAAAACTATACATATATAATAAATAAATATTTTTATTTTAGTATATTTGCAAAAAGCTTATTTAAAACCAATATAATTTATCAAATTTTATACAAAAAGTTTTTAAATACTTTTGAAGAAATAATCTTAAAAATAATTTTAAAACCAAAATTTAATTGAATTTACAACATTTTACTTTATTTACTAAGAATATAAATAAAGAGTAATATTAAAAAAAGCTTAAAAACTATATTTCAGTAAACCTTTAGAATTAACTTATAAAGATTGCTAAAAAGAAAAAGTTTAGTAAATCATTATATCTTATTTTATATATATCAAAATTAGTTTTAGAACATATATTTATTTTTAAATTTTATAATAATCCAAAATCAATTTGTATCGAAATATATATAACTGAAATCTTATTACTTAATTTTATTAAAATTATTAAAAGATTAATTAATAATATTATATTATAAAATATTATATTAGAAATGTAATTTGTGATTTGAAGATTCAAATAATTTACCTATCTATTCAATTTTGTACAAATTTGGATTAATTTAGATAGATTATAATTTTAATAAAAAATTTTAAAAATTAAAAAATAAATTAAAAAAATTTATTTCTTTATTAAAACATATTGAAAAAATTAATTTCTCTAATAAAAATATTAAAAAAATTCATTTTTAAAATAAAAGAAAAACTAATATATTAATATATAAAAAAATACTAAAATATTTTTTATGTTTAATTATCAATTTCAATATTTTTTTGCAATTTTATATATAAAAAAATGCAGAACCAATAGTTTTGACACATTTATATATTAAAATAAAAAAAATTGCTAGGGATATTCTTCCTGCTGATCATTTTGTCCATTTTTTCCAAGAAGTTTGAAAGCAAAAAGTCAGCTTTTTCTACCCTTTAGTTCTATATAAAGGGGTCTTTTTCGTCAAAGAACTTGTCTGTTAGTCTATGCAGAATGTTTGAAGCCAAAAAATACAAATGTTACGGAGTTTTTAGTTCATGTTTTGGCTCTATTACCAACTTTTTATGTTTACTCAGTATTTGTGAAAAGGCTCTTAATGTGTAATGGAGGATCTTTTATACTTGTCAGCTACTTGGATATTATCATTTCATCTGGAGAAGCTGTTCTTTAAGCCAGAGTTTTCTTTTAGGTAACGGCTTATAATGAGGATTGTGGAATAGTTGATAGTTTCATGAAAAAAGTGGACGGGTTATTAGTTGTTATCTTTTACAGACTGAATCATCAGGTTGCTTTTGTTTGGTGGTTATTTGGTAGTTTTCCCTTTTTTTGAAGGGTGGATTTTACTAACTTGTTTTCAATATTTTGATTTCTAATTATTTTCTTGCTCTCTCACTAAACTTGGTGGGGATTGAGGGATATTGGAATATTGATCTTAATGGCAATCTCTGGAATTCCATTGGATTGCTTTCAATTGTTAATTAGTATATGCTTTTTTGGTTTTGTGTATGCGTCATACACTCTTATCGCATACCTAAATGGTGATGTTGGATTGGTGGTTTTTTGTTTAATTTTTTTTGTTAATTTATAGGCTTTTATTTATAAAATTAATACCAATCTAGGTCAAGACTTTGTCAGTTTCTAATTAGACGCCTCATTATCTTTAAGGTGTATCTGTTTTGTGCCTTCTTTTCTTGAGACTTGTGACTTTCAGACCTTCAAGATCTCAAGTTTTTTGAGTTGAAAATGCTCTATAAGGATTGTAAAGTATAAAGATTATGAGCTCGTACTATAAGAATGTCTTTAATCTAACTCAACTGTTATACATATAGTCTTTCAAAATTATATAAGGAATTCAAAAACTATACAATTTTTTAAACCTGTATGCGCTGGAATTTTCTAGTTCTGTGAGATCAAGCTTTAAAAGTGGCGATGGGATTGGTACCTTTAAAATTATAAAAAAAGAGAAAATTATTTTTTAGCTAGTGTTCATTAGTCCTAGTATTACACTGCCTCTAGAATGAGGTATGCGTTTTACCTGAGATTGTGGGATCAGTTGGCTAAATGGCCATTTAGTATAGTGATAGTAGACTACTTGCATTAGGTTCATAGTATAGATATGGAGTTTACAGATGGATTTCTTGTTAGATAATAGCTGGTGTAGCTTTTATTAATATAGTTACAGATCATGACATTAGCTAGATTTCATTTTATGTTTACTATAATATAATTTGTTCCTGTATCTAATAAAATTATAATAAACTCTTATTTCCTGAAAGGGTTAAAAAAAAAAAAAAATAAAAAAAATTGCTAGAACTTACAATTTTAGTATTTTTATATATACTGTAATATTGATTAAAAAATGCTAAAACTATAGTTCTAGCTTTAACAATTAAAAGAAAAATCATTTTTCATTAGGATAGTGATATATATTAACTAATATTTTAAAAGATGAAAGGTAAGCAAAAATCTTAGATTACACAATTTTTAAAAAATATAATTAATTGCATATGATTAATAAGATATCTTACCTAAAGGTAGAGAAATAAATATTTATAGTAAAAAAATATTAGTTAATATATATTATTACTCTTATTAAAAAATGATTATCATTTAAACAAATTTTATTATTAAAATAATTAAGAAAAACTAATCATTTTTCTTTAATATTTTTATTAAAAATAATTAAAAAAAAAAACATTTTTTAAATATTTTTATTAAAAATGATTTTTTTTAATCATTTTTAAATATATTTATTATTAAAAAATGATCAAGAAAAATTATTTTTTTTATTACTTTATTATTAATAATGATTAAGAAAAATCATTTTTTTTAATATTTTTATTATTAAAAAATAATTAATCATTTTTTTTTATTATTTTATTATTAAAAACAATTAAGAAAAATCATTTTTTATTATTTTTATTATTAAAAAATAATTAAGAAAAATCATTTTTTATTATTTTTATTATTAAAAATGATTAAAATTATTATAAAAGATTAAAAGATTAAAAAAAAATATTAGAACTATTATTATTAGTATCTTTTATATATAAAATTACTACTAGATTATAATATTATTATTAGATTATATACTATTAGATTATAATATTGCTAAATTACTAGTAATTCTTTAAATTAATTAATTAAAAAATTGTTTATAATTAGAAAAATAATAAATATTAGTTAAAAAATATTATAATTAATAATTAATGTATAATATATATATCTTACCTATAATTGTAAGACTAAAATAATTTCCAGTTATAATAAATAATGAAGAATACAGGACCATAATATAGGAGTCAGATGGGATTTCTTATTAGATGTAGTTTTTTAATATAGTTGAAATTTATACTATTAGTTAAGTTTTAATGGATATATTTTATTCCTAGTAATATATAATAAAAATTAAATTTATTACATTTTCAAAATTCTGCATTACTGAACAATTACTGGACAAGTTGTCTAGATTTTGTCTAGTAATTAATTGTCTGGTAATCTAATAATTTTTATTGTATTAATATATAAACAAATGATATAAACTGAAGCTATATCTAAAAAGTATTATTTAAACAATTTACTGGTAAGTAAGAATTATTTAACTAAACTTTTAGGTGTAATTAAATTATATAGGTGTTTAATTGCAATATATTTTTTGTAATAAAAAATGTATATAATATACTGAACATATTAAAATATAAAAATTAAATTTTGTATATAAACCGGATGAGTTATTAGCAAATTAACTGATTATCAAAATAATCGATATTTTATATAATATACTGTATACCAAGAAAAATTTGATTACTTCACAAATATTACAAATATTGCTTAATAATATTTGTTTAGATACAATGAGTTAAATGAATTATATTGGAAGACGCAGATTACAATGAGGCAAATCATGGTGTTTTGCTGATCATGTATCAGATTCACGGGGATAACAGAAATATTCGGATAAAGTTTTTTTTTAAGTTGACACTTGGCACTGAGACGCGCGATGCGGTTGTTTTTTTGATAACGACGAATTTTCCTAAAAAGAAAATTATTGATTGATAAATTAATCGATTAAAGAAAGGTTTCGGACCTAGATTCCCGATCAGCATGTTTAGGCATAAAATAGGAATCGACTACTTTCTTTTTTTGTCAAAATCATAATATGCAAAAGAAATAAATTTTTTTTTTTTTTTATGACCCGAAACAGAAATTAAAAGGAAAATGTATAGTAAGACGAAAAAGTGAAGTAAAAAGATTTCTTGGAATGGGGAAAATGCGTAAGATCATCGTACAACATAAAATTTAATGAAATTTGTGACATCAATTTCGCAATGTTAATCGTTTTATTGTCTAAGGATCACGGATAGACTCACATAATAATTAGATGCAATATATATGTCATGATATACTGTAAGTCTGTAATGGCTTAATAATATGCTTGATTATTTATTTTTCATAAATTAATGTTATATATTTTCCGAATAAACTATAAAGAAGCTTTTCTAAACGTTAAGGAGAGTAGGAGACAAAAAAAAATGGTTGTTGAGATTATTATAAATATAAATTACTAATTTTATTCTTTTTATCGGTTAAAATAAAATCTGAGCATTACAATAAGATTCGTTTCGATTTGCTGCACTTACCTTTGTGACATAAATTTAATATGCACAAAATAGGTTAATTATTGAATTAATTATTTCATATAATAAAGATATACCTTCTTGATAAGGCAATTACCAATCATATTACAAAATAATTTTTTTTTTTATTTGTCACACATTTAAAAAAGTTGTGATAATGAGTTCGATATAACAAACAAACAATCATCTTAAATAGGTCAATTATCATGTTTTCAGATAAATTTTGTGTAAGGTGATAATTATAACTAAGATAGATTGACAAATTTGATTGGATAATCACATTATGCCGTTCGAATTGTTGTTTTCATACAAAAATTCTTCAAACACAATAAAAAAAATAATTCTCAAATTCGCAAAAAAATTCGTTGATCCACACATAGTATCACATTATTACATATTGCAAGATTAAATTTAGAACTTTGTATTACGGAATGATAATCTTTTATTTTTCTCATTTGACTTTCCTTTAAAAAATGAGAGATAATCTTATTAACAATAATAATAGAAGTACATAAGTCAATTTCTTTAAAGGGCCTTGAAAATAAAGAATTTTGATTTTTTTTTTTTTTTTTTTTCAGAAATTGAGACATATAATTAGAAGAATAACCGATAAAGACAGATAATAAATACTTAACTCCGAAATTTTTGTTTCCGGAAAATTTCCGGCAAATTCAAAATAAGAAATCTGATTGGCTATAAACAAACATGCTTAATAACAACACTAGTCCATAAACACAAAACTAGACACAACGCGTTTTAGGCTTTAATTAATACTTAAATTAATTAAATATTTAAATTTCTGACCAAAAAAATGCATTTGGATTCTGATAGGTATAATGATGAATTAATGATTTTTAAATTACACAAAAATATTTAAATGAGATCACAAATCAAGAAGTTAAATATAATAAAAAAAATATAAATACGGTATCTGCAATTCAGTCCAGTAACAAATTTTTTTTTTTATAAAAAAACCTGTATAAATCCTGCATAGTTGTATAAAAATATTCGTACTTTATTAATATAAAGAATTTTTGCATATTAAATAACAAACAAATAATATATATCTAATAATAAATCTTATAATTTTTATTTTTTATTTTTATTTTTAATTTTTTTTTTTTTTTATTTTTTTTTTAAGGTAGGAACTTATCGAAACAAGCCATTTGTTTTTTTTTAAAACTGAACGATGAATTTAATTCAATCCGCTAATTAAATTCTATTCTTCTCTATTTAGTTTTTATCCAAGAAATTATCTGAACTTTTCAGAACTTTTATCTTATTTTTATTTTGCTTATTTACAAAAAAAAAGTCGCTCAAACTGGGTTTGGTGCTGGTACTTTTTTTTTTCTTAAATACTTAAACGGTTGTTTATTGCAAGTCATTAAACATTTTATCCTTATAAATAATAATAATCAAATATGAATAAAGAATCATCTACAGTAAGTATTTTATTCATTTTTTTTCGATTTTTCAAATTTTTGTTTTTTTTTTTTCTTTTTTGATTTTATACTTTTATTTATTTATTTATTTATTCATTTTTTTTAGAATTCACGCGACAATTCTAATAATTCTCATTCATCCGTAAAGCATTCAAAAACTCCACTTGGAGAATCATCATTTGTTTCATTAACGAAACTTAGTTCTTCTTTAAAGCTTGGTCGATCAACTAAATCTTCTACAAATGATTCTCGTCCTACTTCACCGCCTCAATCATCATCAAATTCACGCCAATATAATAAATCAAAACGAATTAACAATAAAAATGATCGTAAACAACAATCGAAGTTAGCTAATAATATTAGTTCTTTACCAGCTATATTATCTTCTAAAGCTAATAATATTCAAACTAATAATAATACTTCACATCATAAATCATCAACAAAAAATAAAATAGTTTCACCTGTACGCTCACCTCCTACACTTTCTGCTATGGCTAGTAGTAATAGCGAAGATGATTATGATGATGAAAACACGACTTCTGACGATAGTAGTGAATCTGATAGTGATGATGAAAATTTGGCCACAATAATAAATAATAATAACAGTAATCCTAATAGTAATCCTAATAGTAATCCTAATAGTAGAATTATGTCGCCAAACAGAGTACTTTCTCCTGTATATGGAGTTAATGGTGGAGGTCATTCACGTATTCCTTCAGTATCAACTCTTAATTCTGGTAGCAGTGATGATGATGATGATGATGCGGATTCGACATCAAGTTCCTCCAATAGCGAAAGTGATAGTGAAGATAGTCCAAGTAATGATGAGAGTGATGATGATGTAGATAGTAATAGTGATACTGCTGAATCTTATCTACCAACTCGACCACCAAATTTATTGAGAAATAAAAAGTCTACGACTGATTTAACTCCTATTTCAACAAATGTTACTTCCTCACATAAGTCTAGTGTAAAATCTGCACAATCTCCATCATCAGCAATACAATCTCCTATTCAACAACAATCACTTGGATTGGTAACTTCGCCAACTAGCTTTACTGCCGCAGGTGTAAGTTTATCACGAGAATTATCTCAAAAAAAGCTACATGAAATGAATAAAAATAAAAGAAATCACAATAATTCACGAGATAATAGAGATAAAAAATCGAAATCAAGAACTGAAAATAAACATAAAGAGTATTTAGTGGATAAAATAAATTCATCAAGAGAGATTCAACAGGGACAATCCTCATCTAATACAAGATCTTCTCGAAATGGAGATAGAGAACGCGAGACATCTGGTGAAAAATCTAAAGAACGAACCTCTGATGAGTATAAGGATACTCAAAAAAATAATAGACATAAGACGTATAAGGATAATGATCATGATGCAAAAGAACGTACAAAGCCTGATAATGATAGAAAGTATCGTAATTACGATCCTGATTTAAACAATGAACAATCACAGAATAATAGATCATCACGCAAGAATTATGACGATAAAAAGGATAGTTTAGTAAGAGCTAAATCTTTAACTAGTGATCTTTCCAGATCTGGTAATGATAATGAGTCGCACCATAGACGATCACACAGAACGAAAGAGAGGGGCACTGCTATGGTAAGAACTAGATCAAAATCTTTGACAAAAGAACCGACAGATGTAAATAATAAGGATTCGTTAAGAGACAAAGAATACACGAAATTGATGGAAAAAACACAGAATCAATCTATGCGTAATGGAAATGAAAATGCAGAAAAACCAAATACGGATAAAAAACGTACTGCAAAATCTAAAATTGAATTAGAATCTGACCCTAAATTGTTAATAAATCAAATCGGTAGTAAGGTACGTTATGTCGTTGAAGCAATTGTTGATAAAATTGTAGTTAATAGGGTATATTTTCAAACTTTTTAGCAGCAAAAGAATGAAGAACCACAAATAGAGAAAGATGATTCAAAGGGTTCTTCAGGAAAGGTGTGTGATGGATAAATTTGAAATGAGAATTCTCGCGTTATGGATAACCGTGTTGCTGAAAATTTTTTGTTTATTTAGATTACAACGCAAATTTTCATTGAAGAAAGCAACCAAAACAAATCGATAACATTGACTCCTGAGATGACTGCTCTTGAGGTTATGAATATATTTAGAAGTGACAATACTATTTCTGATGCTGGTGCTTGGACAATATTTGAAGTAATAGAAGAATATAATTTGGGTAAGATTATCATCCATTAAATGCTATTCTTAGGTGATATTTATATTTATTAATAGAATATGTACACATGTCTTTTTATAGAACGTCCATTAAGAGATTGGGAGTCTGTGGCATGGGTTATTGGAACGTGGGAATTGGGTAAAAAGAATTCTCTTGTTTTGAAAAAATATGCACATAGAAATGCATTAACACTTGCGGTAAGTTACTAAATTTAAAAACATCTAAATAATTTTTCCTCAGATGTTAACTTTTTATTTTACAGGGATTTAATGAACGGGTGCCTCTGGTATCTGGAATATTATATGTATTGGATGTTAAAAGGGACAAGTGGCAAAGGCGATATGTCCATATAAAAGATGGATCTCTATATCATAGCAAGGATTATAAGGTATTTTGTTTTTTTTATGCACAGCAAGTTTATAATTAATTCCCGATTAACTTATATTTTTTTTATGTAGGGAACCAATGAAATCTTTCTTTGCTCTATGGTCAGTTTTGATGTGTATATAGGCACGAAACAATTTAAGTCATTTCCAACGAATTTCGCCTTCGCAGTTAAATCGCAAGATAAAATTACAATGTTTGAAAAACCTGAGGATTACATGCACTATTTATGTGCGGATCATCTAGAAAAAATGAACGAATGGATCATTGCTATCGCAATGGCCAAAGTAAGTTATAATTTCTTTGAAAAATTTTGTTAGTTATTAAATAATGACTTAATTAATATTTCTTTTTTTTTTTTAGAATAAAATAATGCGTGAAGCTAATCCAGAATTATTTATTGATATTCCTATAAAGAATGAGAAATCAAATGCGCCAATTAACCTTTCTATGCCATTAACGAACGCATTACCTGTAGCTGTATCAGAGACAACTTCATTAATGAATGAAATTACGTTTGAATTAGCATCATTCAGTACAACTAAACGTGAATTGGCACCATTAACAGACACATCGCGTCGACATGTACGTAGTTCATCGACAGGTTCTATACTTGATAATCCTCCTGGAATAATTTCATTCCCTACTGAACAGATTAAAAAAAAATCATCGCTTGAAGATTCTAAAAAGAAAGTGATTAGAAAGATGAGCTCTTTTAATCAAGCTAAAACAAACACGATTTCTAATGATGGTGGTGTATTTAAAGGTGGATCATTATTGGATTATGACGAGAAGAATCCTCCGGTTAAACCAGTAGAACCTGAACAAGTTACATTCATAAAAGGTTCATTATTATCAAATGGTGCGATATTTGAACAAGCAAAAGAAAGAGAGAAGGTTAAAAGGGCAATGGGAGGAGTTGGGATAATAAGAGATTCAAATAATGGACGTTTATTAAATTTAGAAGGTGATGTTAAATTTAACAAAGGTTCTTTATTAGATCGTAATATAGAGGGAAGTGGAAACAAAGCATTGCAACGTAACAAAACAACATTAAGGCAAAATCAACAAAATCAGACATTAAGACAGAATAATTTTCAACCTTTATTAAGGTTCGGAAATGATCAAAAAGGGTCCGGTGATGGAATTAAATCACCACCTATTAAATCGCCACCTATTAAGTCCCCACCCATTAAACCACATTATGGGGAAAGAGATGGATATTTTTAAAGTATAAATTTAGTGGGTGGTTTGTTTTCTATACTATACTTTTTATGTAACGGGATGGTTAACTTGTTTATATATGAATAGATTTTATATATATTACTCTTTACAGATTATTTATTATACAAAATTATAATTTATGATCAATTATTATCTATATTTAAGATTTTTTTTTTTTATTATTGATTAGTAAAAAAAGTGAAACTTTTTATTTAATATTTATTGTTGTTTTTGCATAAATATCAATTGCAGAATAAATCTTAATTTTTTTTTATATCTGAACTTTTTTTTTATGCTGGTAAATATTGGAATTTAAAGTATAATTTAATTTAAATCATAAAACCTTTAATCATAATTTTGGACAAACATCAAACCTCAATACCAGCTGGCTTTTATATATTTTCAAAAAAAAAAAAGGTAAATCGAGAAAAAAAAAAAAAAATTTTTTTTTTTTACATAATATATAATGTTATTAGAACTCTTAAAATTATTCCTATTTCTCTAAATTTATTGTTCGATTTCATTAACATTAGAATCCTTAATTTCATTTTCATTATAAGCTTCAGTAACTTCAATTTCTAAAGCTAAATCATTATTATCATCAATAATGATTTCTTTACCACCACCATTATCATCAGTAACAATCATAAAAGGTTTAATATCATCTTCATTTTCACTAACACTGTTATTTTTACTATGATTAGTGGTATGAGGAGGAGATTGATTTGGAGAACTGAATAAAGGAGTACTCGATATAAATGATGAAGATTGTGAAGATGCTATGGAAGGAGAGGGGTCATTTTCTATTATTCTAAGAAAATTCGTTAAATCAATATTTGTTTTTGTTACATGACCTAAACCAGACATCACTTTATTAGAAAAAGGGTATTCCTGTGAAACTTCCTTAGCTAAACTTGACATTTTTACTGTTGTCTATACAAAAAAAAAAAATTGAATAAATAAAAAATAAAATCAAAAAATTCAAATGAATTTCCCTTACCTGTAAGAAGACAATTGAATCACCATGAACTTTAAGTTGTACACTTAAATCTTCTTTTTTATGTGAAGTTAATTTAGGAATTAATAAACTCTTCTTTAACTTTTTAGTAACTTCTATAGTATTTTTCACTAAATTTCTTAATTCTAATATTTTACATAAAGGTAAAGAAGAAGATTCATCACTACTATTTCCTCCCAAAGAATCAGAATTTGTTGAATTCATTATAATTTTATCTAAATTTTCGGATAAGTTTTTTACAACATTTTCAACATTTTTGATAGAAACATCAACTTTTGAGATTAATTGATCAAATACATTTACAGAAAATCTTATATCAGGTAAAGGACTATTACTTAAAGCTCTTTCCATTGCGTATCCACCATTAGATGCTAAATCATTTGTACTAGTTCCTCCAGCACTATTCTCACTATTATTTGAAGAAGGATAAGGTGAATAAGGAGATGAAGGTAAACCGGCCGTAGTTGGCGTATTTAAACTATATGGTGATATAGAACCATTTGAATTTAAACCAGCTGAAAAAAGTGGAGTTGCTAATCCACCTCCGTTACCACCCAAATTAGTACTACTACTATTTGCGCTTGCAGAAATCATAACATTATTACCACTAGTACTATTTGATCTTGACATTGATCTACTACGAAATGGCGTTGACATACCGGTATAAGGGGTATAATCATTTAATAAAGGAAATATGTTTTCCCATGCAAATTTAATTTCGGCTATACTACCATTTAACATTATTAATAATGTCCTGCTATATCTCATATTATCAGTCGATTGGGCTATTATTCCTTTCAATCTTTTATTTAATAAATCAATTAATTGTTTAAAACATGATATATTTTCTTGACATGAATTTAATAATTTTCCACATAACTCAGGTTCAGGAGCAGACTGTAATGCCATCATATCAAATCTACTTAACGTATTACTTAATTGTCCAATTGTCGTTGTAGCCTTATTTAATTCATTATAAAATATTTTTTCATTTCCTGTAAAATTTGCAAATTGTCTTAATGCTTTATGTATTTGAGAAAATGCATAAAGTATGTTTCTTGATGCTTCTCTTAATGATATATCGCTCATCAATAAATGTTCTGTGGGGGACATATTTTTTAATTTTAAAAAATAATTTTCACTCTCCTTTTCTTCCAAAATATAATAATTTTGATTATGATGATAATGATGATAATATCCTCCATGTTGTTGACACTGAGATAAATTATTTCCATTATTACCATTTGTCGATGATGAACTTATTGAATCCGTAGAAAAACTTTTTGAATGTCTTGTTAAATTCTTTTGAGCATTATTTAGTATAGTTGAATCAAAATCGTTAGAATAACTTCTATCTCTTCTCATAGATGGCAAATCTATACTTAATTTTGGTGTAGGCCTTTTTCTTTCATGCGATTTTTTATTTGACAAATTTTCGTCTTCCGATATAGTTTTTAAGGATGAACTTGAACTATCTAAATTGCCTCCTGTGTTCATTCTCGTAGTCACTAAATAATTACTCATACTTTCCGATGATACTGACTTTTTTAACACTTTATTATTATGTAGAGTAGGATCTTCTTCCCCACTAATTTATAATAAAGAAGATTAGGAAATTAATTCGCCGCATCAGTCAACTAAGTATATTTAAACAACATACCTTGAATGATCACTCTCTTCCATCTCAACTTCTTTGTTCACTATAGTAAAGAACAATATATTTTAAAATAAAATAAATGAAATAAAATGACAAAAAAAAAAATTTTAAGAAAAATTACATGAAAAATTATTTGAATGTTTTCTTAAATAATCTTTTAGATTCTCCAACCAAGATTTCATAATTTCTTTTCCTTCTCCTTCTCCTCCCTTTTGCATATTACAAACAGACTTAGGTGGAAAACGAAGTTTTTGATTACCATCCAATTTTAAATATTGTAAATCTTTCATATCTGCAATATATAATGGTACTTGTTCTATTTTATTTTTTGATAATTTTAATCCCTATTAAATGAATAAATTTGAAATAAGTTCAAATGACACTTTCATCTTTTCGAAGAAGTATTGAATAAGTACATAAAGAAAAAGAAGCTTTAAAACGTTATTTTTACCTTTAACGAAATTAATGTACCAAAATCATCCGGCAACTTACGAATTCTATTTCTACTTATATCTAATATTTCTAAATTTTTCATTGAACATAGCTATAATTATTTTTTTTTTTTTTAAAAAAAAAAAAGGAATAATAAATAAATTAAGGATGAATTAAAATAAATAAATAAATAAATAAATAAATAAATTAATAATTGTCCTAACCGCCTCAGGGAATTCCTTGAATGCATTAGAAGATATGTTCAAGTAACTTAAATGTGTTAATTTACAAATTTCCATTGGAAGTGTGGTTAATTGATTTTGTTCAAGTCCAAATCTATAAAATAAATTATTATTATTAATTTTTTTTTTTTTTTTTGTAAATTTTTTTTTCTTTTAATAATTAAATAAAAAAAAAACATTATAATAAACTACTTACCTTTCAAGCTTATAATCTTTTGCAATGAAATTGATGCATTCCACTGGTAGCGCTTTAATACCTTTAGAGCATAACCGAACGGTTTTTGGATCATCATCTAACATTTCCTTTGCTATATTAATCAATTCTTCTTCAGTTGCCATTATTATTTTTCACCTTCAATCTTCAATTTCAATAAGAAGAGACAATATAAATATAATCGTTACTTTCGGGTATTTTAAGAGAAAATATTATTATAGAAAAAAAGAATGAACAACAAAGACAAACTAGAAGTTAATTTTATATCGAGAATGACTATAAATTTTGAATAAAAATTTAAAACTTGATAAATATGAATTATGTAATGATATTTAGTTTGATTACCAACAAAAACATTTCTATTACTTTTTGAAACTGATTATAACTATAAAAATAAAGGAAAAATATTAAATCAAATTTGATAATAATATAATATATATAAAGCTTTTAAAATTATTAAAAATTCTTTTTTTTTTTTTTTTTTTTTTTTTTTTGTTTAAAGATTGAAAAAAGGATTTCAACCAAGTTTATATGATTATTTTGTTTGTTATACAGTTGGTTAAATGTTGTGTAACATATAAACATGGCATCATCGATTTATCAAAAGATACCATAACACTATTAATGTTATATTAAGTTTACTTTAAATAAAGTTTGACACCGAATCACAGTGGTATCACTCCCTTTCAATTGAACAAAGAAAGGTCAATTAAATTCTTGTTGAATGTCAGGCTTGTAAGTTCATCTAATTTTTTTTTAGTGTGTGACAAAAAAGAAGAAAAAAACACTTATGTAATTATGGAAATGGGATCATTGATACTATAATATTTATAGTCATTATTCACGATAATAATCCTGGTAAAAGATTGTGCCAAGACCTATTGGTGTAAACTTGTATTACTATAATGCGTTTTATAATCATACATTGAAATATTACTTAATACAAACGAGACTTTACTTACCACCATCTGGAAGATATTTTCGGTTTAGAAAAATGTGTAGATCTACAAAACTTGTATAATAATGTGATACCTGATGTAAATAAATCGTAGATTATTATGTCGCGTGGATTCCATGTGGCCTTCACATTGTTTACTAAAAGACGATCTCCAATAAGTAAAACATGAAAAAAAAATTATTTGTAAAAGATTATTGGTAAATTGCTGTGTAAAAAAAATGATATAAAAGTTATGAAATTAACCAATAAATTTATCGGTAAGATAAAAGATTATGAATAATCTCATGGTCCAGTTCCTTATTAGAGTATTAAATTAAATACATTACAAATTAATTATATATATTTTTTTCTGTGGTAAAAAAAACTTAATTATCAAAATATTGGTGTAAATATAAATTACATTTCGTTTTAGTTTCGAACAATAAATAAGTTGTACTCTTCTTAACTTGACTTTTAAATCAAAAACCAATCATAATAAGAAATCGGTTAGTTTTAAAAAAATCAATAGTATGTAATTTAATAAATTTTTAAACATGAAAAAACTTAACGCACTTAATAAAAAAAAAATATGCAAATGATAAATAAATATTTAAATTATAAACCGAGATGTGATTTTTTTAGTAACCCTATTATGTATTTCACAATTCTCCATTGTTTTTTCTTAATAAATTTCTTACGTATAGAATGCTCTCAAGTATTCTAGTATTCTTTGATGTATCGTTTGATGAAATTTCTGACTAAGCAAATAAGTGTTACACGGACAGTTGATTTATCATCCAATTTATCCAATCAAAATTATGTTGTACAAACCCAATTTTTTTTTTGATCATCCAATCAAATTGCAAATTATTGTCATATATAATTATTGGAAAAAAAAATTTTTTTGATCTTCCTTTTTTCCAAAAAATCGTTCTGTGGCCTGTTCCTTAAGGAACGTTTAAGCAACATGTCTGAACAAGTATGATTGTTTTTGCCATTTAGTTAAAAATTGAGATAATGTTTATAAGATAATGCTAATTATAAAGAATGTGATTGATATTATAAACGATTGATTAAATTGATTAAAATTTTATTCAGATCGAAAGGGCATTCCAAAAACAACCCAATATTTTCGCAAATGCCAAAGTAACTACCAAAAAGGGTAAGGGTAAGAAGAAGAATACTCGTTGGTATAAGGATGTAGGTCTCGGTTTTAAGACACCAAAAGAAGCCATTGAGGGAAATTATATAGATAAAAAATGTCCCTGGGTTGGCATGGTATCCATACGTGGTCGTATTTTGAGCGGTGTCGTGGTTTCTACTAAAATGAAAAGGACTATTGTTGTCCGTCGGGAATATTTACATTATGTTACAAAGTACAATCGTTATGAAAAACGTCATATGAACGTGGCTGCTCATTTATCACCGGCATTCATTGGTGTCCAGGTATTTATGATAGTGCTTTGGAAAAATTCTTATTCTTTATTAACTATTATATTGATAATTTAGTCCGGTGATATGGTGACTATGGGAGAGTGCCGGTAAAGAAATTATTAATATACGCGATTGTTTGTACAATCGATTTGGATGAAGTTCTGACTAATTATTATATATATATGTATTTTTTTTTTTTTTTACAAACAATTTTGCCCATTTACTTGGCTTATAATATTAGACCTCTTTCCAAGACCGTACGCTTTAATGTTCTTAAGGTTCAGAAGAATATACAAAAGGGATCAAAAAAATTCACAAAGTATGTACTTTAATCGATTTATTAAAAGAAATATTACCAAAAAAAAAAAATCAGCTTAAATAATTAACATTTTCTTTAATAGGTTTTAATCATAAAATAAGAAGATTTTCACTTCGTTTATAACTTCATTATTTCAATGAATGTATACATTTTTTACTATGATTAATACAATTTTTTTTAAGTGGCTTATGTTTCATTTTTAATAAAGTCTACAGTAAAATGAAGATTTCTTCTCTCTTGTAATATTGGCAATAAATTTTAATTAGTCTTTTAATATTTTAATATTTATTTGAAGTTGGCATTAATACATTAAGAAATTACTATTGATAAATGTGCAAAAGTGTGTTAACGTATAAAATTAAACGACTATTACTCAGAGTCTTTATATATTAATAACTTACGTGGAATTTTATAAAAAGAAAATAGATGGCATATAGATAAACTTATTTTCTGCTGTCAGCAATTCCCCCCCCCCCCCTTTTTTTTGATACATTTGAGCAAAATTTTCCCAAGTGAAATTAGAATCAATACAAATGATACATTCATGAACTAAAAAGAATTATTATTTTACGAGAACCCTCTATAATTATCAAAAAACTCCTTATTATATTATTTTTCTTGCATAGTATCCGGGGGGGGGGGTCTTACGGAAAACGCGAAAAACACGCCATCGAGCACATATGGATCACATGACCTATCATCACGTATGATATATAAAATTACACGGTCATAATTCGATAATTCAACTATGACTCAATCCCTCACTTAAATAAATAAATTCGATAATTCAATACAAATATTATGGCAGATAATGAGTTAATAAAGACAACTAAAAGAGCATTCTCTGCTTTACTCGAAAGTACTGTCGGACTTTCAAGGAAAAAAAGTCATTCTGGTCAGTCTGAAATAACATCTGAACCAAGGTATTCTAAAATATTTGTTTCTTTTTACTTGTTATATTTATTATTTCTTTCAATTTTCTTATTCTTTCTCTAGAAGACAGATTAAACTTGCCCCAAAAGACGAATCTACATCACCAGATAAGCCGAAAATATTCTATAATCCAATAGATAAAAATGATTTTATGCGTCGGCTTGCAACTTTTATGATATCTTTTTAAATCAATTTTATAAAAAATGACATAATGATTTAATTTAATGATCGATCCTTAATATTTTTATACGACTCAACCTGGTTTGTTAAACCGGATCTTTTAAGTCCTGTAGAATGCGCAAAATATGGTTGGATTAATATTGATGAAGACTGGCTCAAATGCGAATATTGTGGTGAACGTATGTTAGTGAAAATAGTGTCCGATACTGAAATAGGTATAATAAACTTTTTTTATTTATTTCTGAAAGTCAATTTTGTTAATATATATATATATATTTTTTTTTGCTTTTTGTAGAGGAAAGTTTGATAGATCATTATCACAAAGGATTGGTCAGTGCACACTCAGTTACTTGTCCATGGCGTGAACGTCATTGTGATGGTTTGTAGTCAAATTTTCAATAACTCTTTATATTTATATATATTTATACCGAATTTATTAATTTGTCGTATACTTAACGACTTAGATTTTATATACAAGGTACCACTTTCCCTGGATACAGATATTTTGAAAGAATTTCAGGCACGAACATCGTCTTTAATACAACTAGGCGACAAATTACCGGTTATAAAGACCGAATTAGTAAGTTATCTTTTCATTAAGTGTTTCATTTGAAGCATAACAAATTCTGACCTTTTCAACCAGACAGAGGAGTTCATAGAAACTATAATCTCTGTGATGCCTCAAGAGTCAAAGACAGTTGAGCGAGAAATTTTGGCAACTGCGGGAAGTTTGTCTTTATTTAGATGGGAATATGAATTAATTGACGACATAGATATGCTAAAGTGTCCGTTTTGTTTTCGTAAATGCGCGCTATTTCATTATCGGAATATAGCAAAACAGAGAGAAATTCAACAACAGGAAAAAAGAGATAATGAAGATAATAATAAACAACAGGAAAAAAGAGATAATGAAGATGATAATAATAAACAACAAGAAAAAAGAGATAATGAAGATGATAATAATAAGCAGAAAGAACAGGATACTAATGATAGCAATATTGATGATAACATAATAGTATCGCTTGATCTTAAGTTTGATACTGAACTGGAACATCGATGGTATTGTGCTTGGATTACTGGTGATGGGAAATCAACAGTTGATAAATCTGCTGAAGAGTTGGTTAAAAAAAGACCCGGTTGGCATATTACATTGGAAGGAATCGTTAGATGTAGCGTTCCTTTTGATCCAACGAAAAAGAATGACGAACAATTGGTATGAACTACAAATACTATGAATTTGTTTATATTGTGATCTTTTATTATTAACATTTTAATTTTTTTTTTATTATAAGGCTGATATTCGAATAAACGAATTACGCTATGCTTTATCTCCAAAAAAATCTAGCTAGAATGAGTGAAGATTATTTGTCATATTCTGCATAAAGTAATATAACATAATCAGTCTGCTATACCTGCCATCAATTTAAAAGGTTCTCAAATTTGATTGTCTGGATAATAACGATGTTAGATAAAAACTCTGAAGGTACACAAAACAGATCACATATTCATTGTCATGTGACAATACATAAACTCACGTGACTGTAATGTCTTTCATAAACAATAAAAGTAGATAATTTCAACGATCCTAAAAAAAAAAAAATTCCTTATTTTTTTTTTTATTATTAGTCACACTAAACCTATGAGCTATGCCCCGATAAAATGTTGTTCATCGAGTTAACCAAATCAGGATAAAATTATCCAACCGATTATTGTCTGAAAAAATTTTTTTTTTTTTAATAGGCATCCCTTATATCCTAGCGCGTCTTTAACGAAACTTTCTATTATATAATATTTAATACTACTATAATACCGAATTTTCCATGCTACTCATAGTAAAATGTCCTTAGCCTTTGCCATTGTATTAGTTGTCCTCATAACGGAATTTATTCTTTGGTTCGGATATTCTCAGATCGCGAATTTGGTATGTTCTGAGCTCTTATTATTGTTATTATTATTATGAGCGATAATAAAACTATTCCTTTATTAATTATACAAGGCATATGGCGTTTATTTAAATGCTTTTGAAAGGGAAAGAATACAAAAACAGAGAAAAATTAAGAGAGATATATTGTCTATTAAACATGATTTATCAAGAACAAGTTCTCAGGTATTAGAATATATATTTATTAGAGATTGAAGGATTTTATATATTTTGGCCTTTTTGATAAAATAATACGCGATTATTATATTTACTTTTACTCCTTATTTTATCATAGGATCAATTTGCAAAATGGGCCAAATTGAGACGGAAATTGGATAGCAAAATGAGCGAATTGGAAAAAATTAGTAATATACTTTCATTGATAAGATTAATTTAATCCATTAAGTAATTATACTGAGAATATTTTTAATATTACTACAGCAACGTCATTGGTTTATTTAAAAACAACTTTTGAAATCAAATTTACTACATTTCTATGGGTAGTTGCCAATGGTGTTCAAATTTTTATGGTAATATGGTATCGGTCCTCGCCAGTCTTTTATCTTCCACAAGATTGGTTTAGTCCAATAACTTGGATTTTCTCTATGCCTTTTGCTCCATCAGGTTAAGTTTAAACGCGCCTATCGTTTAACATTCTTTTTGTTGTATCATTGTTACATAATTTTTTCTCATTTAAAATCAATAATTTTTATAGGGTCGGTAAGTGTGCCTTTCTGGTTTTTTGTTTGCCGCAAATTTGTTAAAAAAGCGATACAAATTAAAAGGGATGCAGGTAAAAAGAAGAAACACCAGTCGTTATTTTTCATCTTGGATTTTTTTTTTTTTGGATTTGAAACAAAAAAAAACTTATCAACTCGAATATTATTTGTAGTTCCATTATATCATAAATATGCGCCTGAATCTGTGAAGCAACATGGTCAACTGTTGATTCAGTGGTGCAAGACACAAATAAGAATATTTACACCTATTGTGGTGCAATGGGTTAATGCTAATGTGAAAACATTTTGTAATATCATCGCTGAAAAAGCTAAATCATCTGAGGAGAAAAAGGTGCCGTCCCCTTCAACAAATGGAACATCAGCTTCAACATCTAACGAAGAAATTAATGATGCTAGCAAAACTGAGGAGAAGGAAGAGAAAATATTAGAAAAAAATCGAGAGTAGAATGTTCGGTTTATTTAATTAATTTCGATTGTTAATTGAGCAGCATATAGCTTGAAAGATAAAAGATATATTATATAATAATTAACACTTGTTTGGACTTTAAAAGCATTAAACATTTTTTTTCTTATTCTTGTTTCCTCATATAATCCAATATCATAGATAACATGCATTAAGAAAAGTTCACATAGAGCTTAATAAGTTTAATGTATAATATTTGCAATGGCTCATGATTGAACTTTTTAGAAACAAGATGGGAACATGTATAATAATTTTTTTTTTCTTCGTTTAAAAAATACATATAAATGTTAAGTGAATTTTAATATTTTTTTTTTATTAATTGAAATTATATATTAATTTAAAAATTCGATAATGAAATTAAAATTTCTCATTTAACAAAGAAATTGCATAATTTTTGATGGATCCAGTCTCTTCTCTATTCAGAACATTTTCTAAAGCATATTTCATTTTATCAATAATTTTTGGACAATAGAAAAGGAAATCTATGGTTTTCCGTTGAAGATTTTGTGGTAAGGAAATGAAAGGTCCGAAGAGTGGTCCTGAAATAGGAAATATTATCAAAGATTCCATTGGCAAGGTAATCAATTTTGAAGAACATAATTTTAACATATATATACACACCTTTATTAGGCAAGTCTACGTGAAGGAAAGGGATTAGAGCCATTTGAATTTGTATCATAATCTGTGAAAAAATATAATTCTTGAATTATCACGTAACAATTCGAGAGTAAAAATAAGACAAATATACTACCTCATCGTTAAATATTCCTTTGCCACTTCTTTTTGCAAATTCGCATAAAACGTAAAGAATTTTCTAGATTATGGAAAAAAGATCATTAATGCCATATAACTTTATAAATCATTACAATGTAATTATATACCTGACTCGTTTCGACACTTTCAATATTGTGTGTTTTCAACTCGCATAATAATTTAGGTAAATACAATGCCCAAGTTTGAATTTCTTCAGCAAGTGAAGTATCATTAAATATGCGAAAAGAATCCTTAGAGTTCGAAGTTTCTTGCAACTAAGGAAAAAAAAAAAAAAAAAAAAGATAAAATAAAAAATGTTTTTATATATATAGTCAAAAGATAGAAAAAAGAAATACCATCAACAATTTCGATATGAAATCTATGAAGATTCTTTTTATTGATTGAGAACGACATCTTTTTGAATAATCAACGATTGCCTTAAAAAAAAATATAAAAATTAACTTTGATTTTTTTTGGGATGTCTCATTATTAAAAAGAGTTACCTTGAAAATAGATTCTTGCTTATCTTCTTCTAGATGATTGAGTAAACTCTTTATTGTTGGTAATAAAGTTTTCAAATGATCAGCCTTCAAGCCACTAGTTGATGATGTCATTAGCGCCTCTTTTGACTAAATCATTTAAAAATTGTTAAACATCTGATAAATTAATTATATGAATATAACTAATATAATTAAATACCTCAAAACCTAAAACATGTAAAATATATTCTACAACTTGTTCTATCCAAAGCGGTTGAGTTTCGGAAGAATTAGAAACATCATTCCTTTTTCTTTTTTTATGAGAGAATTTTTTATTATTGCTTGAATCAACTTCTTTATTTTTTAACGTGGATATTTTCAAAAATAATGATGTTGATTCGCAAAATATTAAATTCATTTCTTGCAAAGTGGATTCAACCTAAATAATATTTACAATTCAACGTAAATATAAGATGAAATAAATAAATTTTTATTAATGAGAATCAATTAAAAATATGTCCAAGATAATATATGTAACAAACCTTCTCATCACGCATACTCATGGATTCAGCACCGAAGGGGAAATAAATTATATAATGTTTGAGCAATTGCTTCAATTGTGATTCGATCCATTGTTTATCCGTAAATTCCTATTTGAATAGATTATGAATACGTTATACGCGGACATGTAATAAGAACCCCTTTTTATGTAACAAACCTGATTCATCAGCTCATATCTTATCGTAGACCTCCAGAGTACGATCATAATCTTCAGCACATGATGGATTATTTTTAGCGAAGGAGAATTTTGATTAGTCGAAGTCGTACCAAGAATTGATGGTGCGGTATCTAACCAAATAGCAAGGAGAATTGGGTGTATGACGTTTAAAAGATCCTAATTCAAAGGAAATCTTTAGAACAAAATATTTCAAACCGTACGTACATATAAATAATATATAAGTTGAACCTTAGCGCCAGATAAACGACCCTGGGCAGTTGAAAAATCGGAATTATCTTCTAGATTCTTAGTCGTTTCGTTCCGCGATAATATTTTATTAATGTTGATCCGTTCATTTTTATTTTCCGCTGTTAAAGATGATGAATTATTGAACAGATTTAATTGCGTGGAATATTTTGGCTTTGATTGAGACAAAAATGGCAAGAGAGATGATCTCAATGGATGTGGAGGTAAAAGTTCGACCTATATTAAAATATTTTAATTATCGCATACTATATTTGCACTCTTGTTAAACATTGTGTTCAATAACAAACCTCTCCATGAACTTGTTCCCAATCAATTGAAATCTTTTGGTTAAATTGTCTGGCAGAATTTTAATCATTCCAAAATTTTATATAGATTAGTCAAGTTCAAATTTAGCTCAAGTTCTATCAATGTAAAACACATTAAGCGAAAATGCATTTATATTACGTTGAATTATCATCTTCATCATCACTCAAACCATAATTTAATAGCTTATGAAAACTCGATAAAATTTCAATTTTAACCTGATACACGCTTAAAATTAGTTTCAATGTAAATATGAAGTAATAGCGTGAAAAAAACACATATATTACAAATTGAAATTATTTACTTCGTGCGACCAAAATTGATTTTGTGAATTAGTCACAGGTGTAACAATCCTGGATACTAAAATAATGATAATAGAAAAATTTTTAACATACTTTTAAAAAAAAAACATTAAAATATTAGTTGTGCAATTTGTATGATTTCTAGTCACCTGAATTCGTAACTATCGTATTCGAATCAGTTGTTAAAAGACCAATATAATTAGGCACAACCTTACAAATTAAAAAATCTCTTTTTATTAGGTGTATTCTAAAATTAAAAAATGTATAGTAATTTACCCGTTGCCAGAATCCGTCTACAATGATATCGGGCGCAATATTAAGCCATAATTCCATAAACTTGATTGAATCAGCACGTACATCTTCATAAATATGTGTCATTGCCGAACAAGTATATATTATTAGGATTGGAAGGAAAGGTCTCAGTTCCGACTATAAGACGCATTTAAGAACAATAAAACGTTAAATGATAAGAACTATTATTAACTTAATTTAAAGAGATTATAAGTAGCTTACTTTTTCCATGGATATAAAAAATTCTGTAAAAAATGACAACAATGTCGTTCTTACAAATTTATTCTATAAAAAGACTGAATTAATTTAATGTGCCGCGATTTCTTTTCTTAAAAAATTATCATGTATGCCTTACATCATCAATTAACAATCGCAAAAGAGAGTTCACGACTAAAGATGATGATTGTGATAAAATATGTGGATTTACGCGAAAAAAATCCTTTAAGCCTAGAATAGCCTCTTTATATTTTAAGAACGGACAAGATTTTTAAGTTAAAGTGAGAGTGATTTTATTTACAGCAAAAAATTTTAAATAGATCAACAACCTTTTCGTGTTCCAGGATTATAATGTTTTAATTGTGTTAATAGTTCGTTTAAAGTTAAATTTCTAGAATTTGTTATTTCATTCGATTTATCCTCGGTAATACTTTGACTTGGTAAAGATATTGCTATAAATATTTTTAAAAAGAGTAAATTTTAAAATGATTCAATAAAGAAATATGAACGAACAATTTAAGATAATTAAAAGCCAATAAGTATACCTCGAGACTTAAAAGAAGTATCCGTAAAATTGCTAGGTTGTGGTTTCTTTTTTCCAACTTTCAATTTCGGTTTCTTCTCAAGTTGAAGAAAATGATAAATTTTTTTTAAAAAAAATAATCATTGGTATTATAAACTTTAGTATTTTATAGTCTTACTTTAAAGTCTTCTTGTTGCGCCTTTTTTTTATGTTTACTTTTCTTAGGCATTCTGACAAATTACAAAAAAAAAATTATAACAATTATATTTTAGTTATAATTATATACAGATTATCTTAAAAAAATTTACGTTTGGTTCGATTCCCGTTTTGGCTGTAACACTGCAACTCACAGAATGCTTTGCACAAATGTGGCCAAAACTTATCAAATATGAGGTCTTATGTAATATACGTAGTACAAGAAATAACGAAATAAATATAAAATTCCAAAGCAGATCGTATGTTTTTAAAAAAAACAGTTCAAAAAAGCTACTACATTTTCTTTCTCTCACTTTCTTTTTTTTGGTCTCATAAATAATATATTCCAAACTTTTTTCATTTCAAAAAGTTGTTTGGACACCATGAATTACGACGAAGTAGTACAATTGAAGAAATCGTTAGCAAAAGCGATCAGCGAAGAAAAAACTTCTGTAATTGATTACTGTTAAATATGTTAATATGAAGTCTAGAAAAAGCTTTTTTGTTTTTTTTTTCCTAAATTAAATGTTCATATTTCAAAAATTAAAGTATGAGTCTTTAATATTTATTATATAGGCAATCCTTGGAATAATGAAGCAATTCAACGACGAAGTAGTTGTAACAAAAGAGTTGTTGAAAGTAAGCTTTTTGTTATTGTTTTTAGACTAAATATAATAGAAATTATTGAAATTTGTTCCCGATTTATAATTAACGGGATAATAGAAGACAGATATTGGAGTTTTTATTGGAAAACAACGTTCACACCCTAACGCAGATATTGCAAGACTCGCTAAAGATATTGTTAAAAAATGGAAAACTGCAGTTCAACAAAGCGATCCATCAAAAACAAATACTTCACCAAAACCCAATTCTGATACTATCAATACTGTCAAAGTTGAAGATGGTGGTTTTGTTAAGCCAAACCCTGTTGATAAATCTTTGACTAAGCGTGAAAATTCTCAAGGAGAAATAAGTACTCCTTCTCCAAGTTTGGTTAAACAGGAGAATTCTTTTAGTGAAAATAGTTCACCGTCGCCGGGTACTCCAAAAATAGACAACGATAGAGTTATTAATAATAAGGGTGATCGGTCTTTCAAAAAAGATAATGTCAAATATGCCACAGGGGATAGTAAACGTGATAAATGTATAGAATTATTATATGATTCATTAGCATTTGATTCAACCCATGGTAAGAATCATTTATTTGATATTTGTACATTACTAATATTTTATTAACTTTTTTGCTTAAATTTTTAGGTTCTGAAATTATTCTTAGTCGTGCCATCAAAATAGAACAAATAGTTCTCGACCAATTTGACGGAGAACCTGAAAAACAGTATCGTGATAAATTGCGTGGCATGATTTCCAATCTCAAGGATAAAAAGAATCCAGGTCTTAGAAAGGGTGTTGTATCTGGGGACATTACAGTTCAGAAATTTTGCATCATGACTAAAGAAGTAAATAATATTCCCTATGAAAGTTTTTTTTATAAATCTTTCTCTCTTTTCATGTAATAATTGTAAATTATACCTGAAACAAAAGGAAATGGCATCCGAGGAAAAGAAAGCTCGAGATCGTGAAATTCAACAGGTAAACCTTTTCAAGGCAAGAGGTGCGGGACCAACACAAGCAGAAACAAATATGTTTCGTTGCGGAAAGGTCAGTACCAATTATTATTATAATTGGAGGAATGGATTTAGATTTCCTATTTAATAATTAAACAATAATAATAAAAAACATATTTAGTGTGGAGAAAGAAAAACAACTTATTTTCAAATGCAGGTGAGTGATTTTATGTGATTTTTCTTTTTAATCAAAAGTTTAATAAGTTTAATGGGTTGAAATTAATTATAAATATTTTTTATCAGACTCGAAGTGCCGATGAACCTATGACAACATTTGTGACATGTATAGTTTGTAACAATCGATGGAAGGTAATGTGTGCTTCATATATTAAACCTTTGTTTTTTGAAAAATTCCTCATCTATAGTAATTTTTTTTTTTTCTTCTTAACATTTGTATAATCAGTTTTGTTAAACTTGTCATAATCAAAAGGCACATGTATTTATAGCAAATAATCTCACCATTTTTTTATATTGTTAATATAAGGATGTATGTGATTATTTGGAAAATAGATTTTTGATAGATATAATTTCCGGATATATCCTTAATACAATGTATCAATTACATGTCCTATCAGTAAATTAGTTTGTTTTCAACCAAAACTACTCGTCCTTCTAATAAGTAAGAAAGAGAATATTGTTGAATCAAACTTTAATATTACTGTTATAATTTAGCATTTATATAACTTAATAAAATATTTGTATTTCTTTTAAAAATGGTTGCTTTATTTAATTAATTTAACTTCTCATTAATAACTCCTCATTATAAAAAAATAAATTATGATTATTCTAAAAATTTGTGTATTTTTGTTGTTTCAATCCGGTTTCATCCAAATACTGATCAACCTTTGGACGTCTGCCATATTGTGGCTCATGAACATCTAAAAATATTAAAATATGTTCAAGAATATAAGAATATATTAAGAATATTTTTAAAAGAAATTACTTAATTCTTTAATATTTACCTAAAATATTGGCATAAATATTGCTAACTTCTTCATCCCAAACTTCACGGAAAAAAGAAGCACCACGTAACGTTAAATTATGTTCACTCATAAATTCTCTAACATCCTTAACACGTCCCATATTTTCGGGTATTATAATCTTTTGATTATCAGGTTGTTCTAAAATAGCTAAAGTATAACGATGATATTTTGTTCCTTTAGGAGGATGGGGAGGAACATAAGGTAAAATTACTTCACCACTGGAAACATCGGATTTTGTTACATTAAGAGGAATATTAGTTATTAGCCAATGCCATTCTGTCTGATAGGCATTATTCGGTACATCAGGCATATCAGGATCAACCATAATAAGTGTGTATAAACGTGTTTCTTCGTGAAAATTGGTTAGAGTTACCTTAGGTTCTTTTTTGGTCTTAATTGAAAAGGGAGGAAAAAATGTTTATATATATATATATATAGATCTTTTTTTTTTTTTATATAAGAAGAAGAAAAGAATCTCACTTGAGCGGGGAATAAAAAAACGCCAGGCTCAATTACATCATTTTTAAATTTAAATTCAAGATCAATCGTAGGTTCCAAGGTAGGAAATATGTCAGGAACAACATACATTTGTGTTATTCGTTGCATCTAAATAAGAGATATTTTAACAACTTTAATAGATATTTAATTTCGAAATAATAGTACATAAATATTACTAGTTTATAAAGAGGTTCCTTTCTCCAATGTTTCTCCCGTAAATGACGATAAACAGGAATATTCATATCAACTATAAATTTAATTTTAAAAAAAAAATCAATCAAATTTTTAATCTTTATATAAAAAAATCTACTATCTTATAAATAAATTACTTACTTTTACCATTTTTAAAATTCCATCGAACTTCTGGATCATTTATTTCGGCCAAAACTTGTAAATCATATTTCTTCTTTCTAAGCTCATTTAATTCTTGTTCACGTTGTTCACTTATAAAAAAAAAGTTATCAGAACAGAAAAGTTTAAAACAATTAAATTATTATTTTTTTTTTTTTCTCCCTAATAAAATTATATCACGAACCTACTTTCAAAATTCCTTCTACCATTCAATATTTTTTCTATCATTATATCAATATTAGCTATTTCTTCATATTTCTGTGCTTTATCTTGATAAATATATTTAAGTGCCTCATCATAAGCAGGGTTAACTCCTAAAGCGGGAGGTTTATACTTTTTTACCGAAGCTTTTTGAGATAAATTCTCATCCTTCTTTCGTTGAACTGTAGTTAATTGACGAAAATTAAGAAAAGAAATTTGCAACTTTATAATATTCGTAATAAAATATTAATGGTTAAATAAAGTAGCTAAAAATTATAAAACTTTTATTGTTAATTTGTTAATTTTAAAAAGAAAACATACTTCCTGTGGTTTATATATTCGTGTTAACGTATTGAGAGAAGTTGTTATAATAGTTCGTCGTACTCTATGTGAAAGAAGAAACATTTTTTTTTTTTATTATTATTGAAAAAAAAAACTGATTTTGATAATCGAGAAAATTTTTTATGAACCCGATATGTTACACTAGTACAAAAATTTGGGAAGAACGAATTTTTTGAAACATAACACTTATGCTTTAATACAGCATTGATTCAATAATTCGTATTTAGAACTGAATTCGATGAACCCTTCTCCTTTTTCTAATAAACCAATCAAATCAAACTCGTGAAAAGATTAAATCACTTAACAAAATTGAATTATTAAGTCAAATTGTCATATCGAAGTTTATTTGCGTCACACAGGAAATTCGGTATGAATAATGAATATGTAAAAGGTTATTCTTTTACGAATTAAAATTATTTCTTCTTAATAATATCAATGAATCAAATTGTCATGTTGCTATAAATAAATTCGGTACGTCAAAAGAAATTCAGTATGAAGATTAAAGGAACCAAATTTAATTTGCCTCACCTCCTACGAAATTGAAATGATCCCTCCTTAACGAATCAATAAATCAAACTGTCATGTTGCTGTAAATGAATTCAGGAATTCAGTATGAACTATAAAAATTAATGAACTAAAATTTAATTTGCCTCACTTTCCAAATTGTCCCTTCTCAGTAAAACCAGTAAAATCAAAATGTCATATTGCTATAAATGAATTCGGTACGTCATAAGAAATTCAGTATGAAGATTAAGGAACCAAATTTAATTTGCCTCACCTCCTACGAAATTGAAATGATCCCTTCTTAACAAATCATTAAAATCAAATTATCATGTTGCTATAAATGAATTCGGTACGTCATAGGAAATTCAATGTGAAGATTAAAAGAACCAAATTTAATTTGCTACACTTTTTACCGAATTAAAATTATCGATAAGTTGCATCTAAAAAAGTTACTTTCAATTTACAAAAATATTGAAACTATCCCCTTCTCAATAAACCAGTCATGATTGAATATGTTACGTCACGGGGAATTCGATAAAAGATTGCTTTTTATGAAATTGAAATTTTGTTCCTTTCTTAATAAACCAATAAAATAGAATTGTCATTTGAACAGTACGTCACAAGAAATTCAGCGTGAACCATGTTGTTAAATGCTTCCAAAAAAGTAAATTTAATTTCGTATGTCACGAGAAATTCAACATGAAAAATGTAAATCATTTTATCATTATGATGTAATTTGGAATCTGATTATAAAATTATCATTATTCTCAGAATTCTTTTCTTTTTTTCTCTTTCCCAGGTTAAAGATGAGTTTTCCATTAGGTGAAAAGGATAAATCGTATCAACCATCAAACCCAAAAGAAACAGATACAAGACATCCACTTGAATCTATTACAGATCCGAAAAAACGAGATGAAATAGAACAAGGAGGGATGATAATGGGACCACAACATCCAGGGTTTCATTCAGAAAGTCAAAAAATACAACAACAACAACAACAACAACAACAACAACAACAACAAGAAGATCAAATTCAACAATTAAGATTACCCAAAGGAAGCGTACCACCTGGAGCACAATTTGATCCTATAGTACTTGAAGATCAAACACGACCTGATCATGGACAACATGGAAATCAACCGATTGCCGGACCAGATAATGATGAATTATTACCACCTGGACAAAAAGCACCAAAAATCACAGAACAAATACCTTCAAAAGATCGACCACCAATATTTCAAGATTCAACTAAACGAACAGGAGAAGAATTTGGAAGAGGAAATTTTAGTGGTGGTGGTAGCAGTGGAGGAGGATTTCTTTTCTAAAACCTAAGATAAGTCACATGATATAAAATTTTAGGTCAAGTTATAATTAGGATTATTTAAAAAAGTTTTATTTAAACAATAAAAAAAAAAAAATAATTATGCTCCTTAATTTTAATATCGGAAGTTCCGCAAGAGAGTCCGCCCCTCAATTTAAATTATTAAAAATATAAACAAATTACAAAAATATGACGATGAAATAAAAAAAAAAAAAAAAAAAAAAAAATGGCAAAATAATAACCGAATCATTGTTCAAATAAAACAGACCGTTTACTTAACTTAATTTGTAAAAAGGATGAAAGGTAATGAAAATTAATATAGTATACAAGGCGCAGTAATGATAGGTAATTTACAAAATTAGCCGAAAAAAATTTATAAATAAAAATAAATTTATCAAGTTTCTCATTATTTAAGGAAAAAATTTAGTAAAAACGTGTCCTTAATGTTAGAAAATTCTCACATACGTCACACATACATTACACACATAGTATACACACATTGATACACAACAATAAAGGAAATTGTATAAACATGAGAAAATGAAAGTGATCGTCATCAAACCAATGATCCCAATGTCAAAAGGAAAGCAATAACGGTCATCAGAATCGACTTTATTTAGCAATCGTAGCATTGTGGAAGGACAAATTTAATCTATGGAATTCCATGGTTAACACTTTGACATTTAGGAATGTTGATTTTTATTTTTATTTTTTTTATTTTTTTTTTTTATTTTTTATTTTTTTTTTTATATTTATTTTATTTATTTTTATTTTATTTTTATTTTTATTTTATTTTTGTGAAAATAATAATATAAACTTAGATTGCAAATGTAAATCATTTGTTTGTTAAAAACTAAAATATATATATATATTGTAAATTTATATAAATTAGGTAAATTTTTACCATAACTTTATTGTATGATATATATGTATAAATATGTATATATTATTTCGGATCACAATTTGTAAATACTAACACAAAGTTATAAGGGTTTATGTATTTTCATTGTTCAGATTTGAGCTCAAATTCTTCTAAAGTTCTAAAATTTCTAAAAATAATAATTTATGTGGCATGGGTGCAAAGCGCGAAATAAAACATTATCTTGCATATAATATTTATTTATTTATTTGTGAGTTCTTCTAATATTAGACTTTAAATTCTTAAAACTAAAATATTGCCGAATTGTTTAAAAAAAAACCAATTTTTAGACTGGAAATTTCGAGAAGATTTATATGATTTGGTTCTAGGATTCGCGTTTATTTGTATTATTTGTAATATTTGTATTATTTGTTGTTTACACCGTTTGCCTTTTTTTTTTCAAAAAAAAAAAAAATTCCAATTTTATGATCACCTCATTATCAGGCAATTCTTTGACTTTACCATTTCCCACTCCTTTAATGTGTCACAGAGTTTCAGGGTATTTTTTGTTTCTTATCTTTTTCGCGCTTATTAGTATTACAATTATAGTTTAATTCATTGATCCCTTTATTGTGTAGTCATAATTTGTTAAGTTATACATCACCAAACACGGATTCATTGAATTCATTGACAATTCTCTTCCCACGCAAAATTTTTCTGGAATTTATTATTTTGTATATTTTAAGAGATTTCAATTAACATTTAACTCTTGTGCCGGGAATTTTCAATCTGTCATACCTAAACAATTATCACAATTGTTTTTAAATCTCCCCCCCACCCCTTTATATAAATAAATAAATATTTTACTAAATGTGGAGTCAAAGGTCGAATCATAGAACCGACGAACTTTGATTTTTTTTTTTTCTCTTCTTTTCGTCGATCAATTCTAAGTATCTTTTACGCGTATTTAAAAAAATAATTCGTCCGTTATCAAATCACGCCTGTTACATATTACACCACATTACTTCGTTTCTTTATTCATTGTTATGTTTTTGTCCTTATCGTTTGCATTTAAGTTTGTATCCTCCGGTTTTTTCCATTTCTTCCCATTTCTTTCCATTTGTATCCAAATTGATTTTTTTATATATATCTTTTACGAGACTAACTTGCTTTATTATTTCATTCCCGGAATCTCTTCTCCATTCGATTACCTCAAGTCACATGAACTTTCATCATATATTATATGATATTCTTTCATAGTAGAATGGTTATTCATTACATAAATAATTTAATATAAAACAGGTCGTGATATATCATAATTTATTAAATTATCCCATTAATTCTTCCAAAAAAATTCTCTCCCGTGATATTCCTCCCCTGCGGTAATTTTTTTTTATGTATAGATACAATACATTTATTTAAATTCATCATGATCGTCATCACAAAATACTTTTTTCTTTTTTACAATACAATTTACACAATTATATAATTACAATTACAAGGAGCATTTTTTTTTTTTTTTTTTTTTTTTTTAAAAAAAAAAAAGAATAAAGAATAAAAAGTTAAGGGGAGTTGAATATTTTAAATGTAAGTTATTTTATATAATATATATATATATATATATATTTTTTTTTTTTTGTTCCATAATTTCCTTAAATATTATATCCTTAAATATCCCTTAGGCATTTCGGTACTTACAATTAAAATTACCGCACGCTCCAGGAAAAAAACATATTTATAGACGACTCGATTTTTTGCCGCTTTTTTTTTTTGCTCCTAATTTTTTTTTATTTCGACAACGTTTTTTTTTTCAAAAAAGTAAAAATTAAATAAACAATAAAAAAAATCAAGCCTTTCCTACAAATAATTCAAATTGCAGCTGTGGGTTTTTTTTCTCTTTTTCTTCCTAAATTTTCGTTTCCAATAATTAATAATCCCAAAAGTTTACTCTTTCATAATTCCCAAGTTAACTTATCACGGTAAGCCTGCCAAGTTGTGTGAAACTTTTGATAATGTTTCGGGAAAGCAGCATGTGCATGCATATACATTAAAAAAAAAAATTTTATTTCTTTTCGCAATTTTGAAAATTAATTTACGTTACATCACATATTCAAATATCAATAATAATAACCAATAACTTGTTTATATAATTAAACGAGTCAATAAGTTAAATAATTATAATAATAATAAAATAAGTTATTTTAATCTACAAAATCAAACAGCTCAATCGTTTTTTATCAATTGATTCCAATTGATATAATTTCATCGATATTTATCTTTTCATTTTTTTTTTTTTCCTCTATTTTATATATATACATATATATATAAATATACTGTATATATATATTTAATATATATAAATATATGAACTTTTTTTTGTTTTTTCCTTTTTTACGAAGAATTTTTACTCTATTTTTATTTTTATATATCTTTTCCAAGCTCCCGTTTTTAATATTATTTGTTTTTTTTTATCTTTAATAATATCGGGGGAAAAAAAAGAAAATAACCCATAGCTTGCAAACAACATATAAAAAGGAAGGTTTTCGTTATGTCTTCACAAGGTGCCATAAGTTCGGTAAGTTAAAAAAAGGGGGGAGGGTGCGCTTTTCTTTCCTGTTTTTTTTTTTTTTTAAAAAAAAAAAAAAGAGAATTATCAAAAAGGAAAATGACCCCTACTTCATCTTCTGCATATTCATATGATATTCATATCAAGTTTAAACTCATCGAATTTCATATATAAATGAACCGATTATATTTTTTTTTAACAGCTAGCATTTTCTTCCGGAGCGGTCGTAACAGCAGCCAGTATGGGTTACGTTTTTGGTCGTCCAACAAAGTCTAAAAAACGCAGAAATTCAATACAATTATCTCATACTTCTATGAATAATAATAATAATAGTTCTAGTTGTGATGTATCAACACCTTCAACACCTTCTTCGACCTCTTCATTTTCTACGACCTCTATATCACCAAAAAGTCCTTTGAAACGATTCAAATTATTCAGTTCAAAAAGTAAAAGATCAAAAGTATCTTCCTCATCATATATTTATCAAAAAACCGCTCCAATAGCGATACCTCCGGACCAGATAACTGATGATGATAATGATGATATTTCATCCATGTATTCCGAAGTCACCAGTGTTTGTACTATGAATGATCGTGATCGAAAGACACTATCAGTACCTAATTTATCTTCCACACAACAACATTGGGATAATTCACCTTCGATGTCATTTACGAGTGGTGCATTCAATCCTCGTAGCGTACCAGGAATTGTAGAAGAGGAGGAGGAAGAGGAAGAAAATTGGGATGCACAAAGTGACTCCGGATATGATGAACCACTTTCTAAATCTGCGGGAAAGTCAACATCCACCTTACCCTTATCAAAACCTCCACCAAAACGACATACCCGATGTAAATCATTACCTCCCATTAATGTACAAGATTATTCACCGAGTCTTTATCATCGACAACGTAAGTATTTTTTTTTTTTTTTTTTATAATTTATATATGTATATATATTGTAACAATAACGAAACCAATTTTTTTTTTTTTTATTAGCAACTCCAAGTGAAGTTTGGGATGAAGATGAAGACTTTGATTTAGAAAATACGAACGAATTGAATGTCCCATCATTAGTTGAGGAATCACAAGTTTCATTAAGAATGGACATCTCCAATATAAGAGATTTTGTGTCTAATATAGGAGAATTGAAAGTACTTCGAGATGAAAAAGAAAAACTTCGTTCTACGATCCAATCAAAGATAAGCAGAAAATGGACTAACGGATTTTTACGTACAGATTCCAAGAAAGTCAAATATCTTGGAAATATATTTAAACAAGATTGGGAAGAAGCAGATGTAATAATTGATATTGCAGATGTAGCTCAAAATAATGAAACAACGTTTAGTGGAGGAAAACGCGTTGAAGTTGATATTGAACGTATTCCTTCAGAACGTCATTTGAAAATATTTAAAAAAATCGTCATTGAAAGTTTAGGTGATGAAGCCAAAAATCTTGAACTATTTGACGATGACGATAGTAATGATGATGATAAAGAAAACCATTGCGATTTTAATATTTCAAGTAAAAATACTGCTAAGAAACAAAAATTGATGTCATTTTGTGCGAAAAACAATGACATTAACGAAAATAGCAGTGAAAATAGGAGACGAAGTGAAGATTTCAAAATATCCGTTGAAGTAATGCCAAGCCTGATCGATTACTTGAAAAAATTACAAGAACGATTAAAGATTCATGTCAAAGAATTAAATAAATTAGCACAGAATACTGTATAATTTTTTTTTAAAAAAAAAAATAAAAAATTTATTTTTTTTTTTTTTTCATTTCTTGTAATATCCTCTCTTTTAATTAATTATGGAAGGAAAAAGGTAAATTTTTAAATTTCTTTGTAATTATTTTTTTTTTTTTTTTTTATCTTTGTTATATATTTTTTTTTTATCACATTTTGTTGGTTGTTTATGGGTGGGGCAAATTGAACAAAATAATGATTATACACGAAAATAGATATATAAATATGTATATATTATTATATATTATATTTTACCTTAATTTTTACGCGAACAAAAAATAATTTTTTTTTTTTTTTGTTTTCTCCAATTCATTCATTTAAATTTTTCTTTTATTTTTTAACCAATTTAATTTCAATAATTCCAATAATTTTCAATTTTTTTAATAATTTCAATCCCACTCCAAATCCAAAAGGATAACGTTCTTTACTATTTTATTTCAATATATTGATTGATTCTCGTATATATCTCGATATTTTTTAGTTGTAATATTTTATTTTAACGAAACTTTGTGTATAATTAATTATACTCAAATTGTTTATAATAAAAATAATTTTAACCTTCGAATATGATGAAGCTTATGTAAATTAACGCGTGTTTTTCATTTTGAGTATGATGGCAATCTGTGCTGCACAACACAAATATTTTGGTCAGAGCCTGAGACACAATCTTGGTTAGTTCAGTAAACAATTGCTTTATTCAACTTATTCATAAAATAAAATTCACGAACAACGCCCGATAAATTTTTTATTACCCCAAAAAAAGGTAATCCTTATTTAGAATAATTTGACATTGATGTGAGCAGATCATACAAAGAATCCCCGAAGTAGTCTATGCTAATCCCGAGATCTTTTTGTTTTCTGCGTAAAAATTTTTTTTTTTACTTTTTACTTTTTTACATAAATTACTAATCCATAATAATTCGGGAAATTTAAATTTGACTTTTTTATTATTAATAATTCTTTGTACAAAAAAAAGAAAGATTTTCAAAGACTCCTTGCATATACATTTTAGTAATGATGAAATTATGAGATCATATGTTTTTTTCAATGGGATTTGAGATTTCCCGATTATTTTTTTCTTCATTGACCGATATGAGCGTGTATTCACAATTTCAAACCCCCTTTTTTTCCAATCTTTCTACTTTTTTAAAAGTCATCCCTTGATTTTTTTAAGCCGAAAATTTTTTGGTCTATAATAGGAATTTATAATAAACTAACCTTTTATTAGATTTGTGTAATTTCTTACGTGATATTAATTTAATTTTCTTTTCTCGCGAAGAGAAGAAATTTAAAATTCGAGGGTATCTTCTTTTTTTTTTTTTTTTTTTACCCTTTTTCTAATAAAAGAGGACAATGTTTCCGGAAATTTATCGTTCCGGCATAAAGTTTCCTCATTTTCTAAAATAAATCTTCTCGTACTTCTCGTACAGCATTGTTTTTTTTTTATCGCTGCATGTTTTAAATGATGTAATGAGGTTTTCTAGTGCAGATTATAGAAGAGACTTTGTTGCACGAAAAATATTGTTCAAATCAAAATTTTTTAATCGATTTTTTTTTTGACGTCAGTCAGATCAACGATTAGCATCTTTGTTTAATCTATTCAGAATAATAAATATATCCTTAAATAGACTTGCTTTGTAATCATCGACTAAATTTTACTTGCTCATTTTATTAAGGTGACTTTTTTTTTTTGATAAAACCCCTTAAAAAAATTGTAAGAAAAGAATGGTTTTTTTTTTTGAATATCAGAGTCAAGTTAGGTCAGATCAAAATATCTAACCAGAAAAAAAACAAGTAATCAAAAAAAAAAAAAAAAAAATCTCGAAAATTTTTTTTTTTTGGTTAAATTGCCCGTTTTTAATCGAGTTTTTAAACTTGGAAGTTTAATTTTAATTTCCCCATTTTTTTTTTTTTTTTTTTTTTTTTATCACACTTTACTTGTTTCACTGTCGATTATTTTTTTTGTGATTGAGTCACATTCGAACAATTGTGTATAATATTTTAGAGCAAATTAAAAATATGGTTAGAATGATAAAAAAATTTAATTTAACGTTTTTTTTTTTTTTTAAAAAAAAAAAAGGTTCGACTTTTATCCTAAATTAAATTAATTCGTAATTTGTATAACTATATTAATTATTATTTAATTATTTAATTATTATTAATTATTATTAATGATTATTTATTAGTTATTAAATTAAATTATTAAGTAACTTATGCTTTATTTATATAAACTTAATTTTACGTAAACCTTATCATTTTCAAAAAAAAAAAAAAAAAATGAATTTTTTTTTTTATAAAAGAAAGTTTTTTTGGTCATACATTTTTACTTTATTAAAATAAGCTCATAATCTTTTTAGCATATCTATACTATTATATTTTCATCAGTAGGTTAATATAAACGCATTCTTTAAAATTCCTAACTAAATATATTATATTTATGAAGATTTTACCAGTAGGTTAAAAAATCAAATATTCTTATTTTCATGTGGTATTTATGAAGAAAGGTTGTTAGAATAATTTTTTTCCGGTTAATATTTAGCCGATAAATGAATGACCTATAATATATCTGTAAAACATTTTTTGTTTTCTTAATAAAATTGTGTTACAAATGTATTTTTTTCTTTTCAAAAATTTAATTTAACTATAAAAACTTTATCAAATATACTTTGTGTTTCAGCAAATAAAAATTTATTAAATTTGATAATCAGATATTTAACTAATACAGTACTTGCTTTTTGAAGTTGCTCAATTAATTAATATTATTTTTCTGATAATTTTTTGGATGGCTTAAATATTAATAGATAGATAGTAAGTATATGAAATCTGTTATTAATATACTTTTAATAACTTATTTATCATGTTATAAGAGGTATATTTACAAATTTTCCATATATTACTAACATTTATTTATTGTATAATAATGAAAATATTTTTCTGAAATTATTTTTACATATTGTATAATAATAAAATTAATATATAAAAAAAATAAAATACTATACAGAATCATAGTATTTCTTATGAATTAAGTTGAATTGAATTTTAAATCAATTTTTTATATGATAAGTTTATCTTATACTAATTTTTATAATACTTTAACTGCATATGGGCCGATCGGTAGAATTAACAAAATTAACCTAAACTAAGGAATTTGACGTTAATTTAATAAAAAATAAATTTCACAAGTTTTACAAAAATGGTTACATTTGTGCTACATGATCATATGACACATGATATCAAGAAATTACTTCAACAAAGTAGCGTTAAAAAATTTTTTTCTTTCGTGAACTTCCTATTGAACTCCTTATCAACTTCTCATCAACTTTCCCACCAAAGTAAGTTGAGAATTTTTGCAAGTATACCAGTAGTTATTTTACATTGTATACAACTTGCAGCTATTTTTTTTTATTTTTTTTTTTATAGTTTATAAAAAAATCTTGTATAAACAGCAAAATTATTCAAAAAAATCTTTAAATAAATAAATAGCTCTGTGTTAATAATGATATTTTAACAAATTTAAATTATGTATTGAATAGTTTTTTATTAAAATCTATTTGATATTTGTTATTAATTATTTTTAAATTAATTTTTTTTCGTTAAATTGTTAAATATTCTGAAATTTTGTTTCTTTTTTTTAATGGACTAACTTTATAATATTTTTTTTCTTTTTTTTTTAGAAATTTCTTCTACTGGATTCAGATTAAAAGAGGTAAATTTTTTGGGAGGGATCTTAAAAGGTTATTTTACTTATTTTTTATATTTTTTGATTATTTTTTCTTATATGAGAACAGTTTTGATCAATTTTAATCAGTACTGCACCACACAACTGATGATTGGCAAATTCTGCAAATTGGCGGATATGGTATTATTTATATTATGCAAATCTATATAAGTTATTTCAAATTGTATATGTAGGATATTAGTATAGAATTTTTAGAAAATATATATATATAAGTAAGATTTAACCAAAAAAAAATTACTATAAATTCTAAACATTTTTTAAAACTAAAACTATTAATATCAACCAATTACTAAATAAAAAAAATAAATTTATTATCTGATTTATAATAGCTATCATCTATAAACCATATAATCTGAAATTTTAAATATGCAACAATTTATATTGTATAACTACTTTATTAATTATTATATATTTTTTTTACTATATTTTTACAGTTTTCCATAGAATTTTTGCAAAATCCATAAAAATTCCACGAGAATAAATCTAAATTTTTATGTTTTTACTATTATCACTTCATATTAAAATTATCAATTTTTAAATATTAATATCATCTAACTAAATTTCTTAATAAATTTTGTAAAATAAACCAATAAAAATATATAACTTGTTTTACTCTATCATTTTTATTGATTAAAATTTTCTTTTATATGATTTAATTTTTTTTATCAAATTTTATACAATTTAAAACTTTATCTATTTAAAACTTTTTTAAATTTATTAATAATTAATTGATTCTTATTGCTTAATAATTTAAATTTCATTGAATCAGTAATATTAAAAATTTTAATATTTTTATCACCAAATTAATTAATGATTTAATCAGTGATTTAATTAGTAATTTATACAATTAAATAATTATTCAGTAATTTTAAATATAAAACATAATTTATATTTTATATTTATTACGGTTTTCAAAAATATGTGAGCCCATGTAAATCATGGAGTAGTACAACTATTGTGCATGATTTTGCAAAAATCCAATCAAATTTTGAGTTTTTATTATTTGTTGATCACATGAACATGAAATTCATGAAAAATAGACAGAAAAATTTTGGAGTTCGCAAGAGTTCAAAAAAAGTATTTGAAGAGTTCACACACTTTTTTATAAGATATAAATAGAATTTTATTTAGAATTAGTAACTTTAAGTTATAAAATTTCATAATCAAAGAAAAATCACTTCTTAATCACAAGCTAAATATGTAAAATCGCAAGATAAATATAAAAATCGCAGGTATCACAAAAATCATTTTGTATTACATTGTACAATTTCACATATTTTTAAAAACGGTGATAAATAAAAATTTTAGTAATTGTAATTATATTCTTATTAAAAATTTTATAATTATTTTTAAATTTCTTTCTTTTTTTTTTTTTTTAAGTTTATAATTTAATATAATAATACTAAATAAAATTACTTTATATTTAGAAAGGTAATTACATTTTAAAACTAATCAAATAAATTATTAGGAATTAAAATTAAATTAATAATAAAATAAGTTAAAAAAAAAGGTAAAAAATAAGTTAAATTTATTTTAAATTTGTTATTTTCTTTTTTATAAAATTTTAATTTATAAAGATTACTATTAATACTTATAATAGAATATAAGCCAAATTTATTTTGGATTCATTATTTTCTTTTTCATAAAGTTTTGATTTATAAAATTTTATAAATATTTATTACAAAAATAAAAATAAAAATAAAAATAAAAATAAAATAAAAAATTTGAGAAAATTTTAAAATTAATATTATCATTATGTATACTGATATATAATTGAATTTTAATTTACAAAATTATAATAATTATTATAAAAAAATTTTTATATAAATATTATATTCTGATTATCATAATCTTTAAATTAAAAAAAAAAAAAAAAAAATATTCTAATTTATTATAAGATTTATAAAGTTATTATAAAGATATTTAGTATTATTAAATATAAGTCAAACTAAACTGAATTGAACTGGATTAATGAGAATCAACTTGGTTTAACTTAAAAGTTTTTGAGTTATAGTTCAGTTTGGTTTGATTTGACTATTAGATTAATAAAGTTAAACCAATTAAATTGATAAGATTGATAGACCAAGTCAATAGGACTAATAAAAATTAATAGAATTAATATTATATACCAATCTGAATTTAATTTAAACTTTAAATATAAATTTTATACTAATCTATCTTTAGTTCAGATTTATAATATAAAAATTCAGTTCAATTTATATTCAGCCTATAATTTTTAAAATATAATGTAAATCATTTTATTTTTAGCAAATTAAAAATTTTATATAAATAAATTACTTTAATCTTTGACTTAAATTTAATAAAAACAAAACTTCATCAGAAAATTTTATAGGGCAAAAAATTGCGTAAGTTTACAATTTTGTAAGTTTACGAAAGTTTATGGCATAATATTTCAAAAAATTTTGAAATATTACATAAGTTTACAATTTCAAAAAATTTATGTGATATTACAGTCAAAATATTACGCAAGTTTTCAATATCGTAAGATTTACACAATATTACGATCAAAATATTCTGCAAATTTATGAAACTGTAAACCTGCGAAATATTACGGTTGAAATATTTCAAAAATTTACGAGACTGTAAACCTGCGTAATATTACGGTTAAAATATTTCAAAATTTTACGAGACTGTAAATCTGCGTAATATTACAGTTGAAATATTTTGAAAATTTAATATTACTATTCGATCGTTAAAGCTGCGTATGTAGTAGAACATATACAAGGGGCATGTGATACTATTAAATAATCAAAAATAATATAAACACCTTTTCTTTTATATAAACACCTTTTTTTAAGTTTGGGAAAACAAATTTATTTTTATTTACGAATTTTTTATTATTTACAATTTTTATGTTAAAATTAAAGTAAATTCTAATTTTTATTATAACTTAATAAAAAAATACACATTTGATACTTGTTTGCTACTATTTTATAAAATAGTACCCAGGCTGTATAGCGTGAACATCAGTATCAGTCACAGCCCAAAAAAAACATAAGTCTCCAGCTGATATTTGGTACAGACTGAACCTAGCTACTCACTTAATAAATAATAAAAAAATAAAAATAATTATCTTTTACGATACGTAAGTAAGTTTCTCCTTCTCCTACAATCATCACGCGTGACTAAAATTGATCAAGTTTATCAAATTTAAACATGAACGTAAATATTAATTATAAATTTTATTATAGTATCTCGTTCTAAATTCGCAATAATATCTTTAGCCAATACACGTTCACAGCCGCCACCTAGGGTTTCCATTACGATAAAGGACATAGTTTTAAATATCAAAATCAGTTTGAATATTTGATAAATACATTTAATTTATATGAATGTAATTTTATTTATTTACTTACATGGTAATCCCTGACGAGGTTTTTCCACTTTTGGCTGCACTGTTACCCAGAAACCCTTGTTCAAAATATTATATTTATTCTGATTCAATTAAATGGATTGGTTAATTTGAATTTAAATTCTTTCTTAAAGAAATTATAGATATTAGTCATATGAACCTATTGGCAACAGAGTCCCAAAAATCATAGCGGCTTCTACCATTAATATTGTGGTAGGCACGGTTTCTGTCTTGACATATGTCAACAAGTTCATCCATCATAGCCCAGTTCCAATAAACGTTATAGTGGGAATAACGTGAATGTGTGTGGCAAGGCATTATTAGTTTAGATTTGATTTTTATAATTTGATTTTGGGATGAGTAAAAATTTGAAAGAAAGTCGTAAAATGTCACTTTAAATAAAATTTGAATAATACCTCTTTGGTTTGATTTTATTTCTCGTTTCAATTAAAATTTAATTTATTACACTTTTCATCATTAAACATATTAATTAAATCTCATGCGGATATGGATTATCTAAATATAAATATCATGATTAAATCAAAAAATGAAAAAATCTTAGTTTGATTTCAGTTTCATTTCAATTAAAAATAATTGAAAATCATGTACATGTTTAATTGTTTTAAATATAAATATCAATATATCATATTTAAAAATAAAACAATTTATTATTAGCACATTTTATTGAATTTTAAATATTTCGCATATATTTCTTAAAAAAATTAATTTTTTTTAATCAATTTAATTAAAAATAGTTATATTCTGATTAAATATTTTGCATACATTTCTTAAAAAATCATAAAAAAAATCTTGTACATCGTACATGCAATTACTAAATATTATCCCTTGTGATAAATAAAAAATTACGCAACACAAATTCAACACAAATTCAACACAAATTTAACAAATTTAACGAAATTTGGCCATAATTAATAATTTTTTACCAGAATTATTAACACAAATTGAACACAAATTGAACACAAGTTTCAGTCACGATTTTATTTATGTTACGCCCGCATTGTTGATAATTAAATAAATAAATCTGCATGATATGATTATGCATACAGTATCGTATTTTCTGGCCAATTAAAATTAGGCTGATCCTTGCATGTGATTTAATCTGCACGTGTTTTTTGTCCTATTTATTTTTTGTCTCTTTATTTCTTTATTTTTTTGTTCAATATTTTTCTCTTCTTTTTATTATTTCTTTATCCTTTTGTTCAATATTTTTTAATTATATACAGAATATTTACATATATTTCATAATTTATTGTTTTGCAGGTATAGAAATATTTGTTTATTAATAATAATTATTTCATTATTTTTTACTTCTTTTTTACTTTGTATCATAATACTGACAATAATATACATGTTTCCTTTATTTCTTTTTACTTGTACTTTAATACTAACGATTGATACTAACAATACTAATTATGTTTTTTTTACTCCTTTTACTTAATACTAACAACATGTTTATTTTTTATTTTGTCTCCTCTTTCTTTTATTTTTAGTTTATTCTTTGCAAGTATAGAAATATTTGTTTATTAATACTAATTATTTTCGTTTCTTTTTATCTCTGTTACTTTGTGTTGTAATACTAACAATAATATCCATATTTCCTTTATTCCTTTTTACTTTTACTTTAATACTAACGATAATATCCATGTTTCTACTGTTTCTTTAACTCTTTTTACTCTAATATTAACAACACTAACAATACTAACAATATTTCTTTTATCTTTATATCTAATACCAACATTACTATAGCTGTTTCTCATCTTTTTACATCTAATTGTATCATTACTCTTTCCTTTTATATATTCTGTATATAGTAATAAATGGGGTCTTTGCAATAGAAAGATATGAAACTCAAAAAAAAATAAAAATTTAATTAATATTAAATTTACACTTATTTTAGTATAAAAAACATAATTAGCATATAAAGTAAATTTAAAAATTTTTTTGAGTTTTGTACCTTTCTATTGCAAAGACCCCAAATACTTGTAATTTTTTATAATTTAAGGGGTAAAAGGATCGACATGGCTGATCATATGAATAAAAATAAAAATCATTTTTTTTTTACTTCGCTACAAGGAAAACTCACTCAATATTTTATGAAAAACTGTTTAAAAGTATTCTTTAGAAAGCTAGAGTTTCTGTCTTTCAAATAAACTTTAGTAAAGTATAATACAAATAAGGCTTATAATGAAATATTACACTATAAAGTCGTCATTAAGTTGCGAATCTCCTATGGTAAGTTGCGAATCATCTAGAGAATATATCTTCAAATTAACTTTAAACTTATGAAACCTTACAAGTTAATAGTATAATAAAAAAGAATATTTATGTCAAAAAATCATTGTGCATTTACTTATTCAAATAAAATTTTTTATTAATACCATTTTATTTTTTTATTATTAGTCATATTTGATTTTAAAAGTCTAAATACATTCAAAAAGACTAATAGCAAATGGTTAAACACTTTAAAGCGCATGTTTATACTCTTTTTAAATGTGTATTTAATAAAATTCATATGGTAGTTTGCGAGAAATCATAAATTTTGCTCATTTTAGGTCACGTGATGATCTACATTTTTTAGTCTAAAATCATATATATGTTGTGACGTAGATACACTTTACCCTTAATTCATATTATATCTAATAAATATACATTATATAAACTTATAGTACAAAAATGAATTTTGAAACATTACAAAATATTTATGTAAAATTATGAATCGTCAAAATATTTTAAAAAGTTGCAAAATATTACGCAATAAAATTACAAAATATTACAAACCGTAAAATTACAAAATTTTGTATATCATAATATTTCAAAATATTTTAAAAAGTTGCGAAATATTACGCAATAAAATTACACAATATTACAAACTGTAAAATTACGAAACTTTGCATATCATAATATTTTGAAATATTTTAAAAAGTTACAAAATATTACACTTATGCAAACTTGCGGCAGGTCTGAAAACTTACGAAATATTATGTAAAATTACAAAATATTGCGAATGCGTAAAATTACAGAATATTACGAACCATAAAATTATGAAACTTTGCATATCATAATATTTCAAAATATTTTAAAAAGTTACGAAATATCACTCTTCTGCAAACTTGCGGCGGGTCTGAAAACTTATAAAATATTACGATGTGTAATCTTGCGCAACTTTTTGCACTATAAAATTTCCTAATGATTGGGTAAAAAAGCAAAAAAATATTGAAATAATTAGTTTTGGTATTTTTATAAATATAAACATAAAAAAGTCAATTTTAGCATTTATATATATAAAAAGTTAAAAAATACTAAAACTGATAGTTCTGGTATTTTTATATTATCAGAAAATTTTATAATATGAAAAATTACACAAATTTACATATCATAATATTTTGTAAGTTTTCAGATCTATTATAAGTTATGTAAGTATAATATTTTGTAACTTTTTAAAATATTTTAAAATATTATAATATGTAAATCTTTATAATTTTATGATTTATAATATTCTGTAATTTTACAATACACAAGATTTTATAACATAATATTTCATAAATTTTTAGGCCTACTGCAGGTTTATATAAATATAATATTTTGTAACTTTTTAAAATATTTTGAAATATTATAATATACAAAGTTTTATAATATTTCAATAAATAAATAATACTTTATTTTCTATATTATAGGTTTTTTATTTTTATTTTTATTTTTATTATAACAAAACAAAGAATAATTGAAATACATTAGTATAACAAAATTCAATTAGTCCAAAGAACAAGTCTAAATAAGTAGTGGTAGATAATCAAACTAGAGGAATTACACTGATAAGTCCAAAATAAATTATCATAACTACTTCCATTAGAAGTTAAAGACAAGCTAAAACAAACAACGTGGTCTTGCAAAAAAACAACTTATAGCTCCCCATCTTGAAGTATAAATTATAATCACTTCCACCAAGAAGCATCAACATCTTAGTTTCAACAAAACCTCTATAAGTAATCCATTGCTTAGTAATATTACTCAAACAAACAAACCAAAAAAGAAAATAAAAAAAAAAAGGATAACGCTATCTACTAAAATAAAGATTAAGAAATTAAAGCTAGCAATAGTTTAACAATATATATTTTATCATTAGACTTCTTGCCTAAAGACTTTTTTTTCTTCTTGTTCTTTGACTTTTTGGAAGACTTCGCTTGATCCTTGAAAGGTTTAGAATTAGTAGAACGAGCTTTAGGAGAACTAAAACTCTGCTTATTAGAATCCTTCATAGACTTTTTATTTTTGTTCTGGAAGGAAATAGGAGAAGCACACCATGGAAAAGAGTGGTCTGTACTATTATAATTGAAATTGAAAGTCATCTTATGACAAAGTTCTACATCCTGATATTTTTTGAAGTACGTCACAATTTGAGATTTCTCTCCAGAATTGAAATGCTTAAAAGCTTTAATCGGATAATGAGTGAATATAGTTGAAGGTTTGTTATAATCCCATAGTTGCCAACAATTACTATCTTGAGGTAAGTTATTGAAGTAAAGACAGAACTGTTCTCGTCACTTTCTTTGTTGTAAAGACTAGTGCCCTGAAAACTAACGTACTGCTTGGTCATTTCACTGGTCAAAATCAATTCTATCAGGTACATATCGGGGACTTATATATCAGCGGCTAATTGGATAAATATCAGGTATTTTTACATATCAGGTATCCGATTTATTATACTTCAAAATATGCCTAATTACCAAGACCCTGATATCTAAACTATTGGTCACCGATAATATATATCAGGCACAGTTCTATCTTACACATATCGGGTACCTGATATGTGATACAAATTTTAATACGTTAGATTTCATATTATATAACGTATTAAGAAATTTTTTAGAGTTTACTTTCTTTATAGATTTTTCTTTTTAGAAATTTTTAATTCGTTTAATGTAGTTAAAAAATTTTTATTGTCTTATTTGTTGAATGAATTATCAAGTTTATAAATTTTTTGTAAAGTGTTTAAAAGTATAATTATTATTGTTAATATTTTTATTTTATTACGTATTTTATTACAATAAATTAATAAAAAAGTTACAGCCATTTATAATACAATTTTAAGAAAAGTTTGCTCAAACTTTTCTTAATCGTGATCACGTTAGGATCAAAAGGAACAAGGGAAACTGCAACCTAAAATAAATAAAAGAAACGTTAAAACTGTTTCTTTAATATTCAAAAAATATCCCTCCTTCCCTCCTTACATTTCAAATCTGGAGTCCAGCAATCTGAAAAAAATAAAGAAAGAAATGTTAGTAACGTTTCTTTAACATTAAAAAAAAATCACCACCCTTTCCAATTTACATTCCCAAGTCTGGTTCGTCCAAGAAGACCGGCAACCTAAAAAAAATAAAGAAAGAAACATTAGTAACGTTTCTTTAATATTAAAAAAAAAATCCCCCGCCCTTTCTAACTTACATTCCAAGTCTGGTTCATCCAAGAAGGCCGGTAACCTAAAAAAAATAAAGAAAGAAACGTTAGTAACGTTTCTTTAATATTAAAAAAAGATCACCACCCTTTCCAACTTACATTTCCCAAGTCTGGTTCGTCCAAGAAGGCTGGCAACCTAAAAAAAATAAAGAAACGTTAGTAACATTTCTTTAATATTAAAAAAAAATTCGCCCACCCCTTCCAACTTACATTCCAAGTCCGGGAGTCCAGCAACCTAAAAAAAAATAAAAAAAAATCATGGTTTAGAAAACCGTAAAAATAGATTGATCATGATAATCAATGATCGTCAAATTAAATTAAAATGCCAAACCTATTGCATGTAAACGCCAAAAGGTTTCGGCAGGTTAGTAAAAATGAGTTTGATCATGTATTTTGAAAATGTGAAAGATTATTTCAAGATTTTATATTGTAAATTGATAGATTAGTTCTCTCAATTTGATCTATGGAAAGATTTTAGTAACATTTTGGAAGAATCAGCGGTATTAGATCTGTCACGTTTAAATGTACCTTTTTTAAAAATTTATTGGAGACATTTCATCATTACAATATATTATATAATATATGACGACAGATTGTTTATTTAATTAATACTTTAATAAAAAAAAAATGAATGTTTAAATAAAAGCAATTTATTATAATAAGCTTTAATTACTTATAATTAAGGTCGAATTTTTTAATTTTAAATTATAAAATAGTAAAAATATTAAAATAATAATTAGATGACTATATAAAATATATATATATTTAATAAAAAATAATAATAATAAAAGATAATAAAAAATAAAAAATAAAAATAATAAAAATATAAAAATATAAATAAAAAATAAAAATAAAAATAAAATATAAAAAATACAAAATAAAAAAAAATAAAAATAAAAAAATATAATTTACGGATTTTGAGGCCGCCGATGCGCAGTGTTTCTACGCCGCCTACGACTGTGGTGGTTCCCTAAAAAATATATATAAATTTAGAACTTAAATAACTTAAATATAAATTAAAAAAATTCTTAATAATTACCAGGTCTGTCCCAAAACCTTGTGCGGAACTGCCTATAATATCTTTCTCCTTCCCAGGACCACCTTCCATTTCGCGCACCATTCCTCCATTCACAGAAATTCTAAAAATGTTAATACTATTAATTTTTTATTTTTTTTTATTTTTTTTTTTATGATTTATTATTATTTTACTAACATTAAAATTCCTAACCAAGTTTCTCCACTTTCTTTCTACCTGTTGGCCAGTGAACCTCATGCAAAACCGTCTCCGAATTCTTCGAGCTAGGCTCTCCCAGAATTCAGAGCGGTCCCTCCCGGGTATGTCATGGTAGTAGTTGTTCCTTCTCCTTTACATTATTTATTTAATTTTTAGATCAGGAAACATAAGAAAAAAAAAAACTAGAATATGATCAAAGTTATTTATTAGTTTTCATTTAATTTTTTACCTCCTATATCTTATTAAATATTCAGTTATTGCATCAGTCCAATTTGCGGGCATTTTAAGAAAAAGAATATATAATAATAAAAAATAACGGCAACAAATTTTAAGAAAAAGAATATATAATAAAAATAACAACAACAAATTTATTGTAAGAAAAAAAAAATGAAACTTCTTTTTATAAACAATTTTTTATCACCTTGTATTATTATATTAATTACCCTTCAAGAACATTTACGTAAATTGTTCTAATTTCTCAAATATGTCATGATTGTTATGATCTGTCTTCTTTATATTAATTATAATACAGATACGGATCTACAATACAATCAATCACAATGAACAAGTTAAACTCGACCTAAAGTCAATTGTTATGATCGTGATTCCAAAATATCAAGATAAAGGTCTTCTTTTTAATTATATATCAAATCTAAAAAAGGTAAAATCTAATAATACAGATATGTAAATAAATAGTGTTTTTTATTTTGGTTTATAATAAGCTTTTGCCAATTATAGACTACAAATAAAACAATTACGGATTTACAATACATTACACAAAGATCTTGAGTGAACGAGTTAAACTCAAGTTGAACTCGAGATCAACTCGAGTTCAAAGCGAACAATTTAAATTCAAAATAAAATATCCAAGATTAACAAAAAAGTTGGTAATGTTATAATGAAATCGGTAGTAAAACTTAATTTAATCATCTTTAATTAGGTATAAAAATTCTGATAAATTTAATAAAATCAGTGATTTTTTAATAATTTTATCAACTCAAGTTGAGCACGAATAGTGAATAATCAAGTTTGTGCTTCTTCGCTAATATTGACTTGTGCATTCGATAGGTGACCGATTTTGTGGCTGATGTGGCTGAATATAATATTACCCAAATAACCAATAAAAATTGATAATTTTGTTGATCATGTGATTGCACGATCATGATTTAATTATTTATTTATCGTATTTTTTTTTTTTTTTTTCAAAAACTTTTTCTTTCTCTCAAATTTTTACTTTATTGTTTTGTCTAAAAAATAAAGATAAAGGTATATTTTTTGTTGAAATTTCTTTTTCCATTATTATGTTATTTATAATATTACCCAAATAACCAATAAAAATTGATAATTTTTACATGATCACGATTTAATTATTTATTTATCATTTTTTTTTTCAAAACTTTTTTTTTTTTCTCTCAAATTTTTACTTTATTGTTTTTGTCTAAAAAATAAAGATAAAGGTATATTTTTTGTTAAAATTTCTTTTCCCATTATTATGTTATTCTTAACACTCTTATTAATATATTTTTCCAATGTATTTCTTCTCACTAACGTCCTAAACAATGTTCTACTATCGAGTTTTTACTTTATTGGTTTTTCTAAAAAATAAATACAAAGGTACATTTTTTGTTGAAATTTCTTTTTCCATCCTGTTAACACTTTTACTAATATTTTTTTCTAATGTGTTTCCTCCTACTAACGTTCCTACTAACAATGTTCTACTGTTAAACATTTTTTATTCCTTACTTTTACTAACACTTCTACTAACATTAACACTAACATTAATGCTTATACTTTATATTTTTTTTATTGACGTTCCTTTTCTACTTCTACTAACTTTCATACTAACATTAATACTAACACTTTCTAATGTAAAAATTTTTTTATTGACGTTTCTTTTCTTTTGCTAACACTTCTACTAATATTCATACTAACACTTTTATTACTAACATTTTACTTTCTTTCAAATTAAATAGATATAATGAAATGAAAACAAGCAAACAAGTGAACATTAATTGTAAATTTATGTAAAGAGTAGTGAATTTTTTTATAATATTTTTTGTATAATATTTTTTTTATTATCGATTGAAAATATAAATAAAACTTTCAGTAATTACAATTAAATGAATTAAATTACTTTTAAATTACAATTGTATTTAAATTATAAATCTACTACTATTAATGCCCCATAAATGCTATACTTTTCGGCTATCTGATATGTGTGAAAATTATGAAATTATGCTTATATTTCAAATACAAATAGGATACATATCGAGTATATATAGGATACTTATTAGTACTATCCGATAAGTGTATAATATCTGTCCGATATTTTTTTAAAATATATCGGGTACCCAATAAATCTATGATATGTAACCGATATTTAACTACCTAATATGTATGAGAAATGTACCCAATATGTATATTATATGTCACTGATTTTCTGCATCTGACGGGTACATATCGGGTACCCGATATGTGTAGTATTATTAAATAGCATACACATATTTCACACATATCAGGTACATATCGGGTAGCCGATATGTACCCGATATGTACCTGATAGTATCAATTTTGACCATTGTTTAAGAAGTATTGCCATATACCCTGATCGAAAGATGTTAACAAAAAGGTTAAGAAACAAATCTTTATTCATAACATTTAATATTTATGTTATCACTTTATTGTTATAGAAATAACATCACCTATGCTTTAAGTTTGGCAATTATTTTTGTATGAAACCAACCTGCAGAAATATCATATACAAAAATATTCTTAATATTATTCTTTTTATCATCAGAGATTATTTGATTAACGTATACTTTTTTTACAGACTCAGGCGTTGCCTTCTTCAATTTATTTGGTTTGGTATTAGAGACACTAAGGGAATGAGGTGGTAATACAGTATTGATGTCAGGAAAAATCTGCATGGCATCAGGATTAATTGGTGCATTTTGGAGAGATTATTGATCATCAGGTATTGATTGGAAATAATCTGTTGTGTATTCTTAGGGCTCTGATCAGTTTCAGTAATTATTGAACCATACTAACCAGTTTCAGTATCAGAGCAGTTTCAATTTTATGATTTTTTGAACCAAAACTTTTAGTTTCAGTATCAGTTTTGCAATTTACTGAACTGATTTACCAATAATGAAAATGTTTTTTTTATAAGAAAAACATTTTTTTATTAAATAATATAGTTAAAAAAAAATGTTATAAAACATTTTTTTACATAAATGTTTGATATAAAAAATAACATTTCGCAACATTATTTTTGTGAAACTTGTAAAAAATGTTGCAAAACGTTTTTTATATAAACGATTTAATAAAAAAATAATGTTTTGCAATGTTATTTTTGCGAAACTTGTAAAAAATGTTGCGAAATATTTTTACATAAATAATTTAATATAAAAAATAACATTTCGCAACATTATTTTTGCAGATATTGTAAAAAATGTTGCAAAATATTTTTTATATAAACGTTTGATATAAAAAATAACATTTCGCAATATTATTTTTGCGAAACTTGTAAAAAATGTTGCAAAACATTTTTTACATTAGGAATTTAATATAGAAAACAACATTTCGCAATATTATTTTTCTTTTTATTTAAAAATATTGCGAAACATTTTTATAAAATGATTTAATATAAAAAAATATCTCTAACGTTATTTTTGTTACTTTAATAAAAAATGTTGTGAAACGTTTTTTTATGGATAATTTGATAAGAAAAAATTATTTCACAACTTTTTTTTTTGCTAAACGTTACAAAATGTTTTTTTACTAAAATGTTTGGTAAATTAGTTCTCAGTAATTACTGATCAGTTTTAGTAATCATTAATACCAATACTGATTAATTCAGTTCAATATCAGTTTTTGCAAAAATTAAACCAAACCAAACTGATCAGAGCCCTGTGTATCCTAGTGCGAGATACCAGAATTTACTGGATTCTGATCTGCATGTGATATTTTATAATCGACTGTATCTCCTACTTTTTTCTCAAGAAGAGAAAATATTTCTGCAAGAGAGTCCTGACTGTTGAGAATACCTGAATACACTCTTAAGGCCGTATGAACTATTAGAGATATTAGAGTGTTGAGAATATTTGCTTGTTGTGCTAAAGGTTTATACTGTACAGGTTCAGCTTTAGGACTAAAAGTTCGTATTAACTGTTTGTCTTATTCGTTTGCATCCTAAAACGTTATACTTTAAAAATTTTTTTCAAGTATCAATAAGACTCAAGTTTCAAAAAAGTATAACAAAGCCTTTATATAAATTTGTTCAGCTTCATCCTGTGTTTGGAGTTATTTTTATTTGGGTATCAAAGTTGACTGTTGTGATATAGGTAGTTGTTTATGTTGTAATTTTTTATTTTTCTTTCGCAACTTTTTCTTTTGGTTTCTTGTTAAAGCAGATTGGAAAGTATCTTCTTGTATTTTTGAACCTTCATCAGAAGAATATTCATAATCAGTGGAACCATAAACAGGAACATCCATTTCATTTAAAGAATCAAACAACTCTAAAGATTTTTTTAATTCTGGTATGTCAATTTTTATTTAAAAATAAAATTTTTTAAAATTTTATAATTTTGATTTTAAATGAAACAAGGGAGAGTTTTTTAAAAATATTATATTAATTTTTTCTATATTATAAGTTTATATAATTTATATAATATATATTTTATTAGATATAATTTTATTAAAAGACAGATTATTACTTAATAGAAGAAAATAATTAGTAACTTATAATTAATTTTACAGGCTTTACAAATTATTTTTTAGAATGCCATGTTTTTTATTATAAGTTTTTTTTAATAAATCCAAAAAAATAGTATAAAATAAACTTTCTAATTGAGAAAGATATTTGTAGAATCAATATTATAGTATAGATACATAAATACTAATAGAAACTATTTAATTTTAACCAAATACTATTTTTTTATATAATTTATAAAGAAAAAGAATCAAAATCTATAAATTAATAAAAAAATGCAAGTAAAATCCTATTAATATTCTTGAAATTATTTATATGCCAAAGTTTCAAAGTACCCAAAACTGAAATCTATTGAAAAAAAAATAAATATATTAGTAACTAAAAATTTTATTAATGGCCTTAAAAAAAATCTATTTATATAGATTATTCATATAATTACCTTAAGAAATCTAAATTTACAACGTATAGGAACAAAATCTATAAAAAAAAAGGAATATTAGTAACTGATAACAACCTTCACTAAAAAAAATACATATACTTACCTAAGTACTCTAGTTTGAAAAATAAAACCTATAAAAAAAAAAAAATTATTAAAGATATACAAAATTTACCAATTATAAGCCTAAATAACTAAAATAAATAGAAAAGATAAATATATTTTCATATTAAGAAACAAGAAAATTATTGATAAATAAAACTAAATTAAAATTACCAATAGTAAAAATACAAGTCAAAATATTATACTTAATGTACTTAATATACAAATTTATTAAATTTACAACTAAAATGCTATATTCTTTTATAGTAAAGTCTATTTTTAATTAATAATCATATGAGAAGATACCAGCTTAATAAAAACTGTATATTAGTCATTTTTAATAATAATTTGCATAAATTGGTATTATTAAATTTTTTTTGTTAAATACCAATTTTTCCCTTAAACATAAAAAATTACAAGTATTTATTAATATATACAGAATACATAAAAGTAAAAAAAAAGAAAAATATTAAACTATAAAAGTTCAATTAATTTCTAACCATAATTACTTTAAAGCTTATAACAATAATGATTGAATAGTCTTTCTTGGCTCTTTTTCTATCCATCAGTTTCATTCTGATTACTTGAAATCTTTCTAAAAAAAAAAATAGTGTAAAAAATTCCAAGTCATTATAATGAATATTCTTGCAAATATGACTTATAAATCACCTTCTTCTAATAGTACTTTAGGAGACTTCAGGCTAATTTTTAATTAATAATAGTTTATAAGTATTTAAAATAATAAAAGAACATAACAGGTCTTGTATACTCATTGGATACTTTGTAACTTGAGATGTTATATTCAAAAAGATTTCCAATAGGCAAATGTAAAAAGAAGTAGAATTATCTTGGTGCTGACATTCTATACTGACATTCTATTCTTATAATCATAAACTTGCAAAATTATTTAAAGGTAATCATTTTTCCTTAAGCAAAAAGACTAGTATATTTAAGATAGTGACTGAGATCAATTACATGCCTCTTAGGTCATAAAGATTACTGAATTGTGAATCAAAAACTGCTGATTTCTTATTAAAACTTGTGTCTTTACAGAAGCTAGCTTGGTGATCTGAAGGTTCTGTTAGACCTAAAGACATTAGATCATGTAAGTCCAATAGAATGCAACCTGATAAATTAAAGAAGGTGAAAATCAAGTAACTATTAGAACAATTGATTAGTTTATATAGTTAAAATACTAGAAATAGAAAGTTAACTATTGGAGAAATAGGCATTCCTAACCAATTTATTGTTTTACAAACAGTATTTTTTACAATTTTTCTTTACTCTGTTTTCATTTCCTTTATACTCTTATTTTACTTAATAATTTATTAAACACTTGGTGAAATAAGCACTTGGTTTTTGCTTAGATTTAAATGTATTACATAATGTTTAAATAGCAATATTTTGGTCCTTATTTAATCAATAAAATTAATGTATAGCTTAATGCCTTTAAAGTTTTTTTAAGAAAAAGAAAGAGTAACAATATAATCAGATATAAAAAGAAAAGAAACAGCTATAGTAACATTAGTATTAGATATAAAGATAAAAGAAATATTATTAGTATTGTTAGTATTATTAGTATTAAGGTATAAATAAAAAGGATGATATGTTTGGTATTATGAAGACCCATATATAGTTATTCCAGAGCATCTTTGTAAATTGGGTCTCATTGAATAACTTATATTATTTAGTGTACTGCATTTCGAAGTTCAGACAAAATTGGAAAATCAAAAACAGAATGCATTTTTTATTGTATTTACAATGCCATATAAAAAAATTTTTTGATATACTAATATTCTACATGTATTACAGTATTAAATCATAAAAGTGAGCATTACGATTTTTCATTATTCAGCATTTCTTTACTCTATATAATTTTTTTTTCTTTAATGATTTTTGTATTGCCCATACGAGGCTTATTATGGTTTATCTTTGAAAGAACTCGTAAATTGTGGGCGTTACTGTAACGCGCACTTCTTTTGTTTCTCACTGATCGGAATTCTTGATCAGTGCCCCTGACCATCAACTACACATATATATAATAGATGGAATTAGTAAAAACCAAACCCAAAGTATCAATAGTTATTACTTACCGCCCAAGTCACAACTACCCTAAAAAAAGATGGGAATAAATCGACACTTTCTAGATCCGTTGGAATTTCGCATGTTTCAATTTCAAAAAGTCGATATATTCCTAAAAAAAAAATTCGTCGGCAAAGTGATTTATTCTTTTTATAATAATGTTCGTATACATACCCAAATAATCCATAAAGTAAAATCGAAGACTTAGTCCGATGCTCTGTACCATATAGGACCTGAATTGCAGAGGCGGTGCTCGTTTCAACTTAACTTCGGATACAACTGTATAGTTTATTATATCTTTCCCTGCTCTCGCATTTTGAACATAATCGGACATTTCTTTCGTGTCATCAACAACATATGGTCTGGAACCTTCTACTACACAAATTTCATACGGTTTTTCGGTGGTGGTGTACGCAGTCCCATCTGAGCGGTCTGCATTCCCTTCTTGTTTCATTATCGACTTTCTATAAGCAGATGCTCGAATAACTTGGTTTCCCCTAAAAGAATCATAACAAATAAATTTAACCGACAATAAAACGATGTTAGAAATGCTTACATAATACTTACGGTATATAACGAATGTCCGAAAACCTCCACAGTGCCTTCTTTAAAACGGGATGGATGTACGTATTCATAAATTCATCTTCTAGCATATCATGGTTCTTGAGAGGATTGTTATGTAGCAAAGAATACGCATCCAAGCTAAAGATAAATAAGAACGTTAAATAAAATAGTAGGTACCAATTTTGTAGTATTCCTATCAGGGCAGAACAATAATATATTTATCAAATGAACGTAAAACTGAGAATAAAGAAATTATACTTGCAAGGCTGGCAATGTCTCAAATAAAAATCTCTTCAACTTTCTTAAAAATGGATCCTCTTCCGGTTTCAATAAATTTTCCAGCTTGTTATCCCATTGTTGATGGGTACAATTCTGTTAAATAAAACAGCGATGACGTGATTAGCAAGCAAAAAGACAAATTAGTACAAAAAACATTGATACCTCTGAAAAAAACTCTTCAAGAAATTCAATCGCAACTTCCGGAAACAACTTATCGACAGGCTCAAAGATCTCTTTTAGAACTTGCATGTAGTCATCCTCATCTGTACATCTTAGAACGAACTCCGAAGACGGCGTTAGGTCCATAATTTCATTCCGAATTAATTCATTAACGAAATCATCACAGTATACTTGAAAACTGCGCACCAAACTGGCCATTTTCTCAGAGCATTGTTGCAGTTCGTTGAGAAGATTTTTAACCAGATTATGATCATGATCGCTCTGTGAAATTTATTTGAGTCATTAAACATTCTTGACTACGCAGTTAAAGTGACTAAAGTTTGCACAATCAGCTATTTGCCTACCGAACTAACCCCATTTTCACGTCTTTCCTGTTCCTCCACAGTAATATCTTCACCTGTTCAGATGTTTGTTGTTGTGAACAAGACTTATTCGTGAGGGAAGATGACGCATAATTAGATGAATATACATCTTCATCGTCACCCTCTTGTTCTTTGATTGATAAATATTTATGATAATCTACATATATGTTTCGTGGAAAATCGCAAATTTAACTCACCATCCAATTGTGACTTGTTCGTAAGGGAAGATGGCGCATAGTTAGATGAATATACATCTTCATCGTCATCCTCTTGTTCTTTGATTGATAAAGGTTTATAAGGATCTACATAAATGTTTCGTGAACAATCGCAAATTTAACTTACCATCCAATTGTTTTTGTTTTTTTCGCAAGCTTTCCTCATTCGGTTCTATTACTCTCTTACTGACGACCTTGTTTAATTCTCTATGAACTTCAGCATTTGTCTCATGGACCTCGTCACGAATCTTCATCTGAAGATATCATGGTTAGCCAAGAACCTTGTCGAAATTTTGTGTTTAAACATACCGCTCTTTTCTCTAATAGCCACACATCCCAATCTGAATTGCACTATTTTGTGAAAAAAAAAATAGATGTTAAAAGTATTGCTTTCCAAATATGCCTTAAGCAGAACATTTGATCACATACATTAACGGTTTCTTTGATGTTTTTTAGTTTCGACTGTTCGTCCGGAACTTTACACAACCTGATAGCTTCATTGAGAATTTTTCCATACTTTTCGATCGCACGAGCTTTATGTGTCGGTTGGATAAAACGAAAGAATTCTATCGGCGTGGGGTTTTTACACGCAATCATCCAATCGAGGTTTCGTTTTTTCACTTGTTCACGTACAGGTTTCATATTCGATATCTCGATAAACGGAAATTTTAACAAAAAAGTGTTGAGTACATTGTTTGATTAAAGTCAATAAATAACCATTAAAGTGTGCTGCTGTTTACTCAAGGCCGGCCACCCACTGGACGATGTGACTTGCCAAATTATTGGCTTCCGATAGAACATGACAGTCTACCGCAGACGCCTTGCGTGCCCAACAAACACAATAACTCTGTATCCAGAATTCAGCCGGCCACCAACTGGACGATGTGACTTGCCAAATTATTGGCTTCCGATAGAACGTGACAGTCTACCGCAGACGCGTCTTTCTTTCTTACAAAACCATCGATAAATTTTAAGAAAGAAAAGACTTATAAAAACCTACCGCACGTTGCTCGGTCGAAGAAGCCTAGGGTAATATAAACAAACGGTTAGCGGACTTACAGGAAGTATAGGAAAAAAAAAATAACATTTAGGTTATGCACTTATCCGTCACGTGACCGTAAGGAACGCGTTGTTTATATTTATCTGAAGAACTTTATGTGCCTGATCACCTGCATAATATGAACATGTTTAAAGTACTATTTATTGTGCGAAAGTAGTGTGATCAGTGTGTAAAATCTGAATCAAAAGTCATGTGCACAAGTTGATAGATTTATTACTAAATTAAGAAAATCATAATAAACCCTTATGTAAAATTACCTTTTTTATATGTAATTTACCTATTTATAGTAATAATTTGGGCACAATTTTATGTTGTGTAACTGTGCACAATCAAAAACTAATATGCATATGTGCACATTGTGCACATAGATTTTACACACTGAGTGTGATCATTGATCAGTATGTAAAATGCATAATATGTACATATGACATTAGTTTTTGATTATACACAGTTACACAACATAAAAATGTGCACAAATTATTACTATAAATAGATAAATTACATATAAAAAAGGTAATTTCACATAAGGGTTTATTATAATTTTCTTAATTTAGTAATAAATTTATCAACTTGTGCACATGACTTTTGGTTCAGATTTTACATATTGAGTGTGATAAAAGAGTAATAAGAATCCTCTGCTAAAAGTAATATTTAGGTTATCATGAGTGCAAGATATAAGGATTACATCATTGTATGATTTCTGAAATTAATACATTGATTAGCAAATCAGAATACAAGTGTTAAGTATATTCTGGTATCCAAGAACATTCCAAAAAATTCTGTAATTACATGATAATTTTGCCAATTATTTTTTAAAATACCATCAAAAATATTTTTTTTGAATAAAACTTAAATTAAATTTTATGTATTTTTTAAAATTATATATAATCCATAATTTTATATTCTCTATAAGTTTACTTAGTATAATTTTTAGTTTTTTATATATATATTTTCAAAATGATAAAATTTACTATAAATGGCATTTAAAATCCTTTTTGGTATTCTAAATAAAATTATTCAAAAGGCAGAAATACATTTAATTTTAAAACTATATAAAATATGTATTAAGTTTTATTTGAAATATAAAAAAATATTTTTTTTATTACCAAAATTAATTGATAATCACAGAATTTTTTAGAATGCTTTTGGGTAGTTGTATCAGAATAGTATTATATGACTGTAATATAACAAACAAATACAATTTTTTATGATGTATATGATCTTACTTTTTATTAGATTTAAAAAACTAAATGTAAATATCTTCAAAATAACTGATTATTATATTAATGATATAAAAAATGCATTAATTATTAGGAAATTTTATAATGTAAAAAATTTTGCAAATTTCCAATTTTGTAAATTAATAAATATTTATAGAAGATATTTAAATATAAAGATATTATATTAAAATAATTATTTCATACACTTTAGAAATAATTTTTCTAAATAATATAAGTATAATCATGTATACTTTAATCATGATTTTAATACTAGTAAATATAATAGATATTATATCAATTATCATAATAAAATTCTGAGACTCTTCCTACTGATCATTACGCCCATTTTTTCTTAGAAAAAATTTTCAAAAATAATTTTGAAAAAATAAAATAAAACAGTAAACAAAATATTGTAAACAGTATTTTCGTTTACATACTTATCAAGATATCAAACAAAAGAAATTTTAGAAACAAGAACAGTGAAATTTGGCTAAGTACTGAGGACTCTTTGCTCACAGACGTCACAAATAAGGTGCCGATGATGGGTTCAAGGACCAAAATGTCTACAGAAGGGTTTTACTGTTCAAGAAACATATAGTAACAGGCAGAGAGAGTTATTCAAGTAATAAGAAACAAGTTCTAGTAATGGCACTTACTAGAACATTTAGACGTAAAGTATATTTGAGAATATTATCAAAGCTTTTAATTTTTTTTCCCACTGGATTTTATTAATAGCATAGTCTTTCTTTTATGTAACATAGTGCAGTTGCAGTTATGTTTTGTGTGCCTATTTTTAAACTTTTATATTTTAGAAATATAGGGTATTCTTTCTTTTAGTTTACCTTGAAGTTTTTGTTTAAATTTTTTTTTTTTGTTTATTTTTTTATTACACAAATTTTTATTGGTTAATTTTGAAAGAATGGGATTTATACAAAACTGCTTCTGTGTAGACTAAGAGGCATGATATGCGTTATTTCTATTAGGGAGATGTGGCTATTACTTATTGACCTTCTCTGGATAGCATTATTGACAATTCTTATAGTTGTTAATAATCCATAATACTGGTTAATAGTTTAGGCAATACTGGTCCTGAAACTATTGTATTCGTTTTTAACAAAAGAATAAAAAAAAAAAAAAATCTTAATAAAATTCTAATTATCATATTTAAGAATCTTATTTATAATATAATATTTCAAAAAATTTTAAAATAAAATATAAGTTTACAATTTTATAAGATTTACATAATATTAAAATCAAAATATTATATATATATATATTTTTTTAAGGTGTTAAAATCATATCTACATTTATTAGATTAGATAAGTTTACATAATAATCATTTTTATACTATATATAATATTCTCAACCTTGGCCAATTTATTTATTCACCGATCAAAATATTATATAAACTTTTAAATATCATAAAATTTATATAATATTATGATCAAAATATTTTAAAAATTTACAGTCTTATAAACTCATATAATATTACAGTCAAAATATTTTGAGAATTTACAGTCTTGTAAATTTATATGATATTATAGTTAAAATATTTTGAGAATTTATAATTTCATAAATTTATATTATATTATAATTAAAATATTTTAAGAATTTATGATCTTATAAATTTACATGATATTACAGTCAAAATATTTTAAAAATTTACAATCTCATAAATTTATGTGATATTACAGTCAAAATATTTCAAGAATTTATAATTTTACAAACTTACATAATATTACAATTAAAATATTTTAAGAATTTATAATAATCTTATAAACTTACATAATTTTATAGTATTATTAGTATTATTGGTAGATTATCACTAAATCTCATATTAATTTAATAATACAATTTTTAATAAAAAAAAATCAGAATAAATAACTTAATATACAAAAAAAAACTCAGTAATTATAAAAAACATATAATTTTTATACTTATATAAAAATAATATACATAAGTATAAAATTTCTTACTGAATTTCTTTTAAGTAATAAAATTCAGAAATATGAAAAAAATATTTTACAAATTTTAATTATGCAAATTATTAAAAATTAGTATTCATGTAATTAAAAAATATATTTATTTATAAAATATTTATTTATTTGATTAAAATAGAATACTATATAAATAATACTATATATAGACTCTATAATTACAAAGTTATATAATTTTATTAATTTTAAAAAAAATATTGAGAATCATCTGAAAGATGTAAAAAAAAAATTTAGTAAAAATAGTAACAAAATTAATAATATAATAAATTAGAATTATATAAAAATAATAAAATAAATATTATTAATATAAAATTTATGCCTTAATGCTATCAATATTGTTTAATTAGAATTTTATCAAAAAAGTTATAAAAATTTGTTTAAAAAATCAATTTATCCATTTCAAGATAAATATAAAAACACAATTAAGAAATTTCTTAAAAATGAAAATTTAGAATTTTTAAATAAGTTTAAAAAAATAAATAGATTCTTTTTTATAATAAAAAAAATATTAGTCATTAAAATATAAGTTAAAGTAATTTAATCATTATTAAAATTTTTTACTAATAATTTTTTTTGATAGTTAACTAAATAACATAAAAATATTAGAAAACATGTATATATTAAAAATAAAAGACATAATGTCTACTATATTTAAGTAATATAGATATAAATTATTATCTGTTAACTTTCAAAATATGCTATTAAAAGTAAAAAAATAAACCTAAAGTAAAATAGTGTTATAAAAATTTCTTTAAAAGAATAAAAAATGATAATCCTATAATATATATATTATTAATAATTAAAAAACTACTAAAAATCTATCAAAAATATTAATAGTTTATGCTATTAGTATTTGTGAAATGTTTTTAAATCTTAGGAATCAAAAAATTCAAATAAATGAAAAATTACTAAAACCAAAGATAGTTAAAAATTTAGTAAGTTTTAATTTTAAATTTTATAAAATATTAGTTATTTAATTACAGTTTATTTATTTATTTATTTTTTTTATTTTTTATTTTATTAGTAAAAGTTAGAAAATAAAGAAAAATTCTCATGTTCTGAAGTTAAAATAAATTCTCAGTAATTGATACTAATAATGATAATGTTATAATGGTAAAGATGCTAATACTAATAGTAAAGATAAAGGTGGTAATACTAATAGTAAAAGTGAAAATACTAATACTGATAATAAAGGTGAAAGTACTTATGATTCTGATAATTCATATAATATAGAAAAAAAACTATATTTAAATTATTTATTTGATAACTATAAGTTGTGTAAGAAGTAGTTTTTTTTTATAAATTTTATTATTTTTTATATTTATATATTTTTTTAATTCAAAGATTATGTAATGCTTTATTATATTTTTTATTATATTTTTTATATATATTATATGGGGTCTTTGCAATAGAAAGGTACGAAATTCAAAAAAATTTTTAAATTTACTTTATATGCTAATTATGTTTTTTATACTAAAATAAGTGTAAATTTAATATTAATTAAATTTTTATTTTTTTTTGAGTTTCGTACCTTTCTATTGCAAAGACCCCATATATATATAATAATTATTTTTATTATAATAATAAAATATGTAATATATATTATAATAGTTAGTCAGTACTTTAATATAAATTTGTATAATATTACAATAATAAATAAATTCAGTTACAATTATACAAATAAAATTTTTTTTCTGTAATAGAAAATAATAGATTACTTAAAATAAATTATTATTTTTATAAAATTTTGTTATAATTTTTTTTAACTATAATATATGTAAAGTTGCATATCAAAATTTCTTAATTTTGACATATTAAAATTATTAATTTACAATCTGAATAAGATCAGTACTGTAATTTTAAAAAAATGGAATTTAGCATGCATGCAATATAACTGAACCTTTTAAAATAAATTTCTAACTAACTTTTTTATTTAATTTTTTACTTGAATGGATTTTTAGGTAATGTATAATAAATTTTATTATACATTTAATAAGTTATTTATACAGGTATGATGATATGAAGATATTTAATTTTTGATTAAACAGTATCAAAATTAGGAAACCATCTGAAATCCTGAAACTTAAAATCCTAATACCTCAAAATCCCAATTGTTACTCAAAATCCTGACAGATACAAAATCCCAACAAGTACAAAATCCTGACAGATTAAAAAATAGGAGTTTTATACTGGATTTTTTATATAAGATAGGAGTTACTTAGGGTTAGTTTAGAGTTAGCTTAGGGTTAGTTAGGGTTAGGATTAGATTAGGTTAGGTTAGGAAGGTGAGAAAAAAAACTGCGAGTGGAACGAGCAAAGAAAGTTACTTAGAGTTTGAATAATTAAAAAATAAAATAAATGGATTTAATTTATTAATAAAAAAATTGTCAGAATTTTGCCCTGTCAGGATTTTGTACTGTTAGGATTTTGAGTGTCAGGATTTTGAAGTGTCAGGATTTTAAGTTTTAGGATTTCGTACATATCCTTAAAATTAAGAATTTTGTCCTATTTTTTACTATAAAAATAATGCTGATCTTATCCAGATCATTAATTAAAATAAATAATTTAGTATTAAAACTTATATTAAATAGTCTAGAATCTCTCTATAAAAATTATATATATTGTTTATATACTATATATTCATATCTTTAATACTGTTCACAAAATACTAATAATAAAAAATGTAATAAAGTATATAATAAATATACTGTATGATATGGTATTTTAAATTCATACATTTATAACGTATACTGTATAAACATATTTCTACTGTATATCAGTATATTGTATACTGTTCACAAAATATGGATACAGTATATTAAATCATACGTTTATAATGTATTATAATAAATACAGTATATTTAATATATAGTTTATAACGTATTATTTTTACTATAGATACGGTACATAAAATTTATACATTTATAACATATACTATAATAATTGTATAAACATATTTTAAATATACATGTAATATTTAATGTTTCTTGTAAGTATCATTATAATGTATAGCTTTTAACAATGAAAATTCATTGTGCATCAAAGTAATTTATAAGAAGCATTAATTATTAGGTATACACTCAATAGTTCAAAATAAAATTTCCTGCCAAAACTCAATAGGCTAATGTCAATCTGTTGAAATTAAAATGCGTTAAAATGCCAAAATGCCAAAATAGTATTGACATGTTAAAATTGTCAATTTTTATTTATCAAAAAGTTGGTTTTTAAATTAAAAAATATAAAATCAGTATCAATAATAAATTTGTCTTTTAAGTATATCACAATAAAAAATATTTAGTTTATTGATCATTTAAGATTGATAAACTTTATCAAATTTTTTTTAACGTAATTTAGTTTTTTAATTTTTTTTTATTTTTAAAAACTATTTTTTTTCAGTTTTTTTAACCCAAGTTTTTTTTCATTTTAAAAATTTTTTTTAAAAGAAATTATTTTTATTTAATTCATTATTAAAAAAAAAATACATGAATTGTGAAATATAAATACTGAAGTTACAAAACAGAATTTAAAATTAAGGTAAGAGAAAAAGGGATTTTTTATGTGTTCTTTTTTTTAAGAAACATTTCTAACGTTTCTTTTTTTTTAGGTTGCCTGACATATTATACAATCTGGATTTTAAAATTTAGGTAAAAGAAGTGTGAAGTATGCTTTTTTTATTATATTTATTAAGAAACATTATTAAATGTTTCTTTTTCTTTATTTTTTAGGTTACTAGACAAAAATTACAAATCTGAACTTTAGAATTATGTAAGTGGAGAAGGAGGGATTATAATATTTCTTATTTTTTTAAGAAAAATATTTTTAACGCTTTTTCTTTTCAGATATCCTATACGAATTCTTTCCATATGAACCCTTTCATACGAACTTTAAGAAAATCTCTCAAAAAAAAAATTTTTTATCAGATAATCATTCCTACATAAACTCTTGAAAAATCTTATCAAAATATCCTATACGAACTCTTCCTATACAAACTTTTAGAAATCTCAAAATCTCTTAAAAAAAATTTTTAAAAATCTCAAAAAAAAAAATTTCTATTTATTAAATTATCCTATATGAATCTTAAGAAATCAATTAAAAAAAAATTTCTATTAAAAATATCCCATGTGAACTCTTCTCATATGAACTCTTAGAAAATCTCTTTCAAAAAAAAAATTTTTTATCAGAGTTTAAAGAGTTTTGAAACAAGTTAATTTATTTTTAAATAAAAAAATATGAAAAAAACTGACTAAATATTATACAAATATCGTAGGTTCAGAAATATAAACAATTTTATCTTATTATATGCCAGACTCTCGAATTGAAGTAAATGGAGGAAGTGTTGCATTTATTATTTCTAACTTTTCTTCTTTAGAGTTGCTGGATGAATTTACAAGCCAGATTTTGCCAAATCTATAAAAAAGATTATCTTTTTTTTTTTTTTTTAGTTAAAACAAGTGCTTTTTATTCTGAAAAAAGATAGAAAAGTATACAAAAATTTCAGGAAAGTAAAGCCTACCCGTTCTCCCCCACTGGGGTCACAAATATATGTCATAATTACTACAGTGGACAGCATAAATTAAGCACCATTTTTAAAGTTAATTTACGATATAAATTATAAATACCAGCATAATAAATTTATATTTATTTTAAAGATGAGACTTAAAACAACATTTTAAAAGCATTTTTTTATTTAATTAATAATACAGTTTTGTAAAAATCACTTGGTTTATAAAAAAGTGAATTTTCAACTTTTTAACTAAGACATATACAACAAAACAAATGCCAGAATCTGATTCTTTGAGTCATAAATAGGTTAAGTTCCAAAAATTTTAAAGATTAAATCATTAATTATTAAGAAAATAAACTTTAAAAATCATGTAGATCATTAAAAAATCAAAAATTTATTATAAAATTAATATTTTTTTAGTGATCTATATGATTTTTAAAGTTTATTTTCTTAATAACTAATGATTCAATCTTTAAGATTTTTGGAACTTAACCTATTTATGACTCAAAGAATCAGATTCTGGCATTTATTTTATTATAACTGTCTTAGTTAAAAGTTGAAAATTCACTTTTTTATAAACCAAGTGATTTTTACAAAATGTATTATTAATTAAATAAAAAAATGCTTTTAAAATGTTGTTTTAAGTCTCATCTTTGAAATAAATATAAATTTATTATGCTGGTAATTATAATTTATATTGTAAATTAATTTTGAAAATGGTGCTTAATTTATGCTGTTCACTGTATATCCCTAGCCTATTTTTTTTAGTGTAATAAAAAGTCTAGTTATAGAATTGTTCAAGGTATACAGGAAATGAAAAAGAAAAATAAAAATTCTATGATCTAATAAAACAAAATAACATTACGTAAAGCGAATGCTAAGCATGACAAGAAGTTAGTAATCTTCTATCTATTTCTCCCAACTAAACTAAACATAATGTTCTAATAATGCCTTCAGTTCAGCGATTAAATATTTTACATCTGGCTTCTTAGACTGATCATTTCTTGATTAATTAATCTTATTGGCAGAACGTTCAGATTTAGGAGTTTTATATTGATTGTTATTGCGGTTATTAGTATTGAAACCTGAAAAAGAAAAATTAGGCCCTTTAGGTGTCTTTAAGGACTTGTCTGCCTTGCCAATTTGAGCAGATTTACGTAAATTTTGAAAGTTGGGAGTGGAATAACACCAAGAGATTTTAACGTCATTTCAAAGCTGAGGGTTATTAATGCGAGTGAAAACGTAAACCCAAGTGTCAAAGTAACCTATCAGCTTTTTAGATTCATCAACTTTTTTAATTATTTTAAAAGATTTTATGTCACTATCCAACAAAAATTGGTGAGAGCGTTCATTTGGGAATAAGGAGGTGTCTGTCATATCGCCTAGAAGGTTATACATGACAGCTTGAAACTTTTCTTGTTATTTCCTTTCTGAAAGGTTCCAGAAAGTAAAGAACCATCGAACAGGAATTCCACCCAAGTTGACAGTCCAGTCCTTGCATTATAACATTTCAAGCACTCGTGGTTAGGAATCAATCTAACCCTCACAGATAAATACTTCTTGTGCACCTTTGTACTGACTGATATGACCTTACCCCATCGTCCTAAATTTGGCCAACAGAGTATAGTTATCCCATTTGGCCAGAATATCATATACTACAAGGTTAAGTAATTGTGCTTGTTCTTTTCCTTGCAGACAATATCCAGTGATGATAATATTTTCATTTTTTAAGGTGTTGTCTGTCTCTTTCTGTTTTAATTTCTTTCCATTGTCTATAATCATCGATTGAGGTTTAAAATCTCACTTCAACTGCTGCTTATAAGGTGTGAAAGGAGAAGAAAGTAAATTTTGATTAAAAGTAACTATCCTTAAACTAGAAGGTTTTGAGGGTGTATACTCAGGAGATTCAGTACTAAAAGTGGACACTACTTGTTCATCCAGTCTAGAAGGAGTTTGTAATTGCAATTTTTGTTTCTCCTTATAGGCTTTCTTTTTAGCACTCCTTTTCTGAGATTTGGTTAAGGACGTAACAGGTATAGGTGTGATGTTGCGTAGGGGTGTGGCAAGTAATTTGTCATCCAATGATCCTACTGAATTTGCATCAAGCGTATCAAAATTCATTGACGCATCTGATTGGTGCATAGGATTCCCTAGATCTTTCATATCAGGAGATTGTTTGCTTGCGTATTCCAATACTTGGCAAATTTCAGAATCTATGAGAAAAATTTTCTGGTGTTCGTTATCCAAGAGGAAGAGATTAAGAAAAGTAGCTAAAAATTAAGCTATGATAGGAAAACAGATGTCTTTGCAAATATTTCATGACAACTTTTTCCATAGGAACAAGTTGGTCCTTATAAGTGCAAAGAAACTCGTCTATAGTTGAAGGGTCTATAGTTATTATTGAGCTAAAGAGAGACTCTGGATTTCTTTTGATAAGTCCTAAGATAAAATCTACTATAACATTGTGAAAACGGTCAGAAAGTATATTCTTTAAAGCAGAAGTAGAAGTAACTTGGATCGTAGAAGACGTTGATGCTGTTTTTGGAGCTGGTTTTATTAGCAAAAATCCTTTCTTTATGATGAAAATAAAAATTCTTTCTTCTGTGAAAATTTGGTTCACAGATCTGCAGGAAAGAGTCCATAAAAAAGATTATCAATTTGTTTAGTGATACAATTACTATATTAATTAATCTGGTTATAAAAGTCATATACCAATTAGCAACCAATTAGGCATCAATCTGATATGGTTGATTGGTGACCGATTGAATGATTGTTTGAGAATTCACATATTAAAGTCAAAATTTACATTTGCAATCTTGCATTTTTTGATAATAAAATAATAAAATAGATAAAATTATAATTATAAATTTCATCAAATAAAATTAAATTAAGTTTAAAATTTCAACTGTACACCAATTGGGCATCAATCAGTCATATAACTGGTTGATAACTGATTTGAAATTTATGTCTAATTGATGACTGATTGGTATCAGATTGAAAGAATCAGCCATCAATAAGTAATCAACCAGTTTTCTATCAGTTACCAATCAGTCATATGACCGATTGGTGACTGATTTTTTATATTTTGATCTTGATACTGTTCACAATTTTGTATACTGCATATTGGTATTAAGTATACTGTTCGCAAAATACTAATAATAAAAAATGTAATAAAGTATACGGTGAATATATTGTACGATATGGTATTTTAAATTCATACTTTTATAACATATACTGTATAAAACATATTTCTACTGTATATCAATATATTGTATACTGTTCACAAAACATGTATTATAATGGATACGGTATATTTAATATATACATTTATAACATATTATTTCTTACTATAGATACGGTACATAAAATTTATACATTTATAATGTATACTATAATAACTGTACAAACATATTTTAAATGTACATGTAATATTTAATGTTTCCTACAAGATTATCATCATAATGTACAGCTTTTAATGATAAAAATTCATTGTGCATCAAAGTAATTTGCAAGGAGTAAATAAACGATTTCTCTCATTATATAGAAATATTTTTTGTATTGATTATTAGATATATACTCAATAGTTCAAACTAAAGTTACCTGCCAAAAATCAATGGGCTAATATCAAAATATTGAAATTAAAATGCGTCAAAATGTCAAAATGCAGTTTTTAAATTAAAAATATAAAATCAGTATTAATAATAATGAATTTGTCTTTAAGTATATCAATAAAAAATATTTGGTTTATTGATCATTTAAGATTGATAAACTTTATCAATCTTTTTTTAACGTAATAATTTTTTTTTATTTTTAAAAACCATTTTTTTTCAGTTTTTTTAAACTGATTTTTTTTTTTCATTTTAAAAATTTTTTTTAAAAGAAATTATTTTTATTTAATTCATTATTAAAAAAAAATACATGAATTATGAAATATGAATACCAAAGTTACAAGCCAGAATTTGAAATTAAGGTAAAAGAAGAAGGGATTTTTCATGTGTTCTTTTTTTTAAGAAATGTTTCTAACGTTTCTTTTTTCTTTTTTTAGGTTGCCAGACATATTATTATATGACTCAGACTTTTGAATTTAGGTAAAAAAAGTGGGAAGTGTGCTTTTTTTATTATATTCTTTAAGAAACGTTACTAAATGTTTCTTTCCTTCATTTTTTTAGGTTGCCAGACAAAATTTACGAACCCAACTTTAGAATTATATAAGTGGAGAAGAGGAGATTATAATATTTCTTATTTTTTTAAGAGAAACATTTCTAATGCTTCTCCTTTTCTTTTTTATAGGTTTCTGGACGAATAATATGACCCAGACTAGGTAAAAGGGTAGGGGAATAAATTTTTTTTATTAATTGCCAGTCTGTCACTCAACAATATAAAATTAATTTGTAGATCCAGCACAGATTTTATATGAATTACGCTAATTGGTATATTTTGATGCCGATTTTGTCTCACAAGATCACATCTAGATGTAATGATAATTCTCCAATCAATAACATTAAACGTGAATATGCCACAAAAAAAAAATTTTTTATCGTTCAATATAAAATTTAACAAGTTTACTTTGAAGGAAGTTATTATTTCACCTTATATTTTAGTCAAGTTAAGATTTTTTATACATGAATTTTGCAAATTTTATGAGGTTTTTTTTATATTATTGAAAAATATATAATATTTTCTTTCAGAATTAACAAAATAACAAAAAAAAAAAAATTTTTTTATTATTTTTATTTTTATTTTTTTTGGTACACCTTAGTCCTACCAGTTTTGGAAAACATACCCAGGTAATGTAATACTTTTTTTTAGCAAATTTTTGAAGTATTTATGTTGTTGTGACGTGTTTTTAAAATAGTGCAAACACCATTCCAGAACAATAGTATTTAATATATAAAAGTCTGTCAAAATTAATTATAGATTGCCAATCATTTTGTATCATTGAGTGGCGGACTGGCAATTAAATTCTTTAAGAAACATTACTAAATGTTTCTTTCTTCTTTTTTTTAGGTTGCTGGATGAATAATATAATCCAGATTAGATAAAAGGATAGGGGAGTGAGTTTTTTTTATTAAATTCTTTAAGAAACGTTACTAAATGTTTTTTTTTCTTTTTTTTAGGTTGCCAGACGTACTATATGATCTGGATTAGGTAAAAGGGTAGGGGAGGATTTTTTTTATTAAATTCTTTAAGAAACGTTACTAAACGTTTCTTTCTTCTTTTTTTTTAGGTTGCCAGATGAATAATATGACTCAGACTAGGTAAAAGGGTAGGGGAGTGGGGTTTTTTTATTAAATTCTTTAAAAAACGTTACTAAATGGTCCTTTCTTCTTTTTTTTTTAAGTTGCCAGATGAATAATATGATTTGGACTAGGTAAAAAGGTAGGGGAGTGGGTTTTTTTATTAAATTCTTTAAGAAACGTTACTAAACGTTTCTTTCTTCTTTTTTTTTAGGTTACTGGATGAATAATATAACCCAGACTTTAGAATTTAGGTAAAAAGAGTATTGGGGAGCAAGTTTTTTTGTTATATTCTTTAAAAAACATTACTGAACGTTTCTTTCCTTTGTTTTTTTAGGTTGCTGGACAAAAATTATAAACCCAGACTTTGGAATTATATAAGTGGAGAAAAGAAAATTATAATATTTCTTATTTTTTTAAGAGAAACATTTCTAATGCTTCTTCTTTACTTTTTTATAAGTTTCTGGACAAATAATACAATAAAATACCAATAGTTATTTGCGATTATTAATTTTGTATTTGCATGATTAAATGAAATTTTAAGTAATTGAAGTTATGTTTGAAATTATGTTCAATCTGTGTTGATAATCCTGGTAAAAATTTATTGATTTCAGCCAAATTTTGTTAAATGTGTTGAATGTGTATTGAATATGTGTTAGTAATTTGATGATATACAAATGTGCATGATTTTAAAAAATGTATATATATAAATATAAAAAATGTGATTTAATTACTAATTATATAGTATAAGATTATGATTGGATAAATGTTACGTGATTGCAGATCATTTGTTATTATTTGCGTACATAAATAAGATTGAAAAATAGTTTTTTTTTTATCCTGGTTTTTTCTTATCTCTTATTTTTTTTTACTTTCTTCTTTTATTTAAGTTATTAATTAAATATTACATATATTTATTTTTATTTTATTATAAAAGAAAATTTTATTAAACAAAAAGTTGTTTTAATAGAAATACTTTATACAAAAAATAAAATATTTAGTGTTCGCATAATTTTTTACCTTTAAATATAATTAATTTTATCTGATTATTGTTCTTTCTATTATCTTTTTAAAATAATGAAACATGTTTATATAATTTAATAAAATAGTACAGTTGTTTTGTTTTTTTTATTTTTTGGTCTTTATTATTTATACTAATTGTATCATTTTTTTTATTACTACTAATTTTATTTTCTTTTATCATTACTAACTGTATTTTTTTTACTACTAATTTTATCTTTTTTTGTTGCTATTAACTTTATCATATTTTTATTGTTACTAATCATTCATTTATTATTACTAATTATATCTTTTTTTATTACTAATAATTGTTATGTTTTCCTTCTTTTATTTGTATTTATTATTTTAATTATTTCTTTATCATATTATTATATTTTAATTTAAATAATAAATAATAAATGTATTAAGAATAATAATATAATTAATTGCCAGAATATACATTACAAACTGAAATATTATACTATTTATAAATAAACATCTGTGTAAAATATACGTTATAAACTGGAAAATTATACTGTTTATAAACTGAAATATTATACTATTTGCAAGTAATTACTAGTGTAAAATATACATTGCAAACTGGGATATTATACTGTTTATAAATAACCACCAGTATAAAACATACGTTATAAACTGTGATATTATACTGTATATAAGTATAACTGAAAGTATACAAATCTTCATATTTAAAAATACCATATATATGATATAGTATGCAAAATACTAAATATATATCGTATGTGAAAATATTGGTATAATACTTTAATTATACTATATTCATATTGTAATGATATTGTTTGTAAAATACGATAATACTGTATAATAACTGTAACCATATTTTTTATAGAGTTTATATACTTCTTTTCTTTTTAATAACATTATAAATTTTACTTGTTTTTTTAACATTTTGCCAATTCTGAAGTCAATAAAATTCCAGTTTATTATTTTTATAATAAAAAAAAAAAATAAATCATAATATGCATTTGATAATATAATTAGATATTTTATAAATAAAATATTTTATAATGATTTGAAATTTATAATTATAGATCAGCTAATATTGAACGTCTTTATAAATTACATGATTAGAATCAGATTAGGATTAAGATTAGGATTAACTTGAGATTAAGATTAATGTTCAATCTTACTTCACAAAATTAATCATGATTGAATTTATTGAAGTATTAAATTGGCCAGAATTTAGTTATCCATCATAAATTTAACTGAAATTAAGATATTATATTAGAAAAATTTATGATAATTAATTTTTCATTTCTAATCTTACTTAGTGAGCAAGATTGAAATTACGTATGAAATTTTAGCTTAAGTTTAGCTTTAATCTTAATTATATTTTTTGTGAAATTAAATTAACCTTCAATTTCAATCTTAATCTCAATCATGCAATTTGTGAAGATATCTATTAATAAACTTTAAACTTACAAAACACATCCTCATAATAAGTAAGATTTGATAAAGGTTATTTATTTAAAATGCACTTATATAAATTATTAATTTTAATATAAATATCTAGTATTTTATTTAAAAAATTCAAATAATAAGAAAAAATTATCTTATAATAATCAAAAATTAAAAACAAATAGAAGATAAATTAAAAGATATTTTTATTAATAAACAAATATATAATAAAATTAAAGATGCTATTTTATTAAATAAATCATTAGAAAATCATCTTTCATAGGCCCTGAAAAAAAAGTGCGTATTAACCCTATATTTAATTGATCGAATGAATTTTTTGCGAGAAAATTTTTTGATTAGGTGAAAGAGCGTATTTTGGACCATGCGGATAGGCAATTAAATCATATATTCTATTTCTGTAAACTAACCAATAATTCAAATTCGAAATCTAAATATAATTAAAATAAATACCTTTAGTATTAGTTATTTTGAGATTCTTTTTATTTTTCCTTTTGATTAGTATATTTTTTTATTTTTACAAAAAACTGTAGACGGTAATGGTTTTTAGATAAATTTAATAAAATTAATTCTATTAGCTTTATTAATTAGTAATTCGAAATTTCGAATCTAACGTACAAGAATATTATTATTCTTGTTACAAAAAATGACAAGCGATGTTAATAACATTTACAAGAGATTTATAAAGGTTTATCGCAAGTTACGGCCATACACAGTGAAAAGCACCGGAACCCGTCCGATCTCCGAAGTTAAGCCACTGATGGCCCAGTCAGTACTACGGTTGGGGACAACGTGGGAATACTGGGTGCTGTAACTCTTTTTTCTCTTTTTTTTTTTTTTTATTTTTTTGCCTCGATTACAGCTTAAAAATTCCTATATTATTAAATTAATAATTTGAATTCAGTACGTAAAATACTAAATTTTAGAAAGCATTTTATTATACAATATCGGTTAATTAATTTGAACAAGCCTTGTCTATTGATGCAATTTTGCTACAATATATGAACGCAAATCCCATAATTGTTAATAATTACACAAATAGATGATAATTTTTTAAAAAAGTTCTCCAATCAATCATTCGTATACTAGAATTCTGCCTGAATGCTCTTTTAAATTTTAGTAAGCATTCTGTCCTGGTGATCTAGTTAAATGAAATGGCAATTGTTTGAGAAATTGCTCAAAGTTAATTGGTGAAAATTGTACTTTGGGTGGTTGTGTTGTCGTACATTCATTTCTAATTAAATTTGCGAAAGTGATAGATGTAGTTATAAACCAAAGGTTAGTTAATTGACCTGAATAAATTAATTTAAAATTTTTTTTTTTTTAAATTCAAACGTCAATAAAAAGAATTTATTTATTTCATAATAATATCATTGGAACAAATTTACATTATGAAAAAAAAATCAAAATATTTAAATAGTAAAATTTTTGCTATAAATTTACGACATAACTTTTTACCTACAATAATAACATTAAGAATCAGAAGTAATTAGTTACAATAAATTCTTTTAAAGTGATAATAAATTTCTTATTAAGAAAATTTTTGAGAGTTTACCTTACTAAAATAATAATTACTTTCATTTTTTAACAATAATTCAGTTTTTTCGGTTGTTAGATTATTAACACTATAATATTCTAAAATAATAAATTTTTATTTTAAGAATAAAGGTATATTTTACGTATTGTTGTTATAATAAATTACGTACCAATCCACGAAAGTTTATTAAATTTTCCAATAGATGTCGATTTTAAATCAAATTTCAAATGAAAAGTAAATTTAGGCAAACCATTATCATTAGCCCGTATAATCACTTGATTCTCACTTGAAATATCATCATTATTCATGAATTTCCAATATCCAATCATAAAATTTTTTGATTTTTCTGATATTTTTAATATACTAACAATTTTATCAAAATTCTTTACAACCTGTATAGGTTCTTTTGTAGTTAATAATGTTATACATGAACCATCTGAAAAAAATCTAAGATATCTGTAATAAGTTACAAGATGAGTTGGTTGTATCCACGTATTTTCCGCTAATCCAGGCCTAATGACAAATATTAAGAAGAAATTTATAATGATACTTAAACTGTATTATATTGAATGAAGAAAGAATTTTACCTCAGATACTTGCACTTTGAAATATAAACTCCATCTAATCTTACACGTGGCCTTAAAAAAAAAAAATGAAGTTTATTACGCATAAATACTCTAGTTTAAAGTATCCAGTTCCCATGATAATCTTTATTTACCTTTCAATATACATTCTTCTCCAATCATTTCCGTGCGTATTCACGCACATTTTGACCAATTCTTTATGATTATCCACATTATAAATTCTTTCACATAATAAATGCCATATCGAACTATCCCTTGATAATAAAAAGAATTTTTTACAAACTAATGCAAATCCATTCTCTAAAGAATTCACATCTCCGGCAAGAATTAATTGTTTAAGAATACAAATTAATAATTCATTCGGAAGTTTTGATATATGAATTTTTTTGGTTGGATTCAATGGTAATAAATCAAATGTCATATTACAGAATGAATTTATTAAAAAGGAAATTGATCCATCATTCTTTGAAAGGTTTGATTCTTCGATTACAGGAATTAAAGTTGAATTTCCTAAATTAGACGCATCTTGGATTTTATTTGTGATGATTGAAACATTGTCCTCTTTCAAAACTTGTTTTTGTTGTCTTTGTTGTAATATTTCTTGCTGCCATTGTTGTCGAAAACTCTCAAGATCACTTTCCATATACTTTTGAAAAAAACAAAAATTTGAATTAAGAAAAAACCAAACTATTTTTGAAGAATTAACATATCCTTTTTTTCTTAAAAAATATTTCAGCTTAGTGATTTATATATTAGTTAAAACATTCCGTAGTAATTCATTAATTCATACCGCAGTCCGGGGCATTCCCGGCGCATCCTGATGCAATATTTACGAATATTATCGCGCAGATCACTCTCATCATCCGCATTATCCGCAATTCATCACATGATTAGATAAAATCTTTTTTTCAAAGGATTAAACTTTAGGACCGCGTGACCTCGTAATTAATAATTTACAAGGTGATCTTTTCCAAATATAAAAAATGCTGCGGATGCAAACAATGACTAATTGATAACTGATAATGTAAAATGTAGATCGGTTCTAGTTTAATCGCTTTTATTCCGAATATATTGATTTTCCCTGGAGGTTTTAGGCATGAGGCATTAATTTTTAATCTATCAGAGATGCAACAATCCATGCGGGAGTTCATAGAATCAATTATTATTCCATTGTATAAAGAAATAAATAAAGTCGCAAAAATAATAAAGACAAGAACGGACAAATAAGAATAAACCTTCTAAAAGAAAGTTCTATGAAACGTTTGACCTATTTATTATATTCCGTATAATTTATACGGAGAGTGTGTAAGGCTGTTTATGTTTAAAATATGAAAGAACCCGGAAAACAGGTTATTGGAATGACATGATGATAAAGAAAAGATAAGCCTTTTCTAGTTTTATATATTGTTCTGTCATAATCATTTGAATATTGTTCATTAGTTGACAAGCGTGTGGCATTTTTTTTTTCATTTTTGAGATTTCACGTTTTATTTTTTTTCGCACGTTTAGATTTAATCACGTCATATTCCCACGGTTTGATCTTTTGTAAATCACAAAAAAAAAAAGTTTCGGAAATCAACACTTTTTATTTTAAATGAAAAAGTTCATCTTTCCCATTCCTAGTTACAAAATCCCCAAAGAAAATCATCAGATATTAAAAGAAAAAAAAAAATGCTTATCGGTCGAATCGATATTTATTTAATAATAAACGCCCTCTCCTTAAATGACCGATTATAATGCAGAAAGAATGTCAATGTTCCGTTCTATTCCCCTTGTGTACTATTTATGTCTTTTAAAGATGATTATTTAATGGATTTTTTGATCTTATCAATTTTATCTTGAGGAACCAAAGATTAATTTTTTGCGCACGTAGAACAGATAACAAATGTGTATAAAAAAAGATAAAGTTGGGCGCTAATGCAGTTTTAGGTACTTTATAAGTGTGGGGGATGATGATCTTACATACATATAAAAAAAAATTTTTTTTTTTTTTACCAAATGAATTTTTTTTTTTTTTTTTTTTTTTTTTGATTGATTGAATACATACATAATATATTGGTCACACGGAGAACTAAACCGTAATTAGATAATGAAAAAAAAAAATAAATATTTTGATATTGTACCTATGATAAAGTTTAGATTTTTTTTTTGCTCATAATTTTCCCACGAAAAAAATTCTCAAAGCAACAAAAAATCCTTATCCGAAGATTCCCTACATATTGTAAATCATTCCTTAAATTATCATATGATTGCCGTAAAGAACAGGTGTACTTCATTGTTCATCTAAGTCACTTCCCAAACTTGGATTAAAAGCATGTGATTTGAATTGAATTTCCTTTTTCTTTTTGGGATTCAATGAGCGTTAATTTGGCGAAATACAAAAAAAGATTGTGAACAATATAAATAATTTCGCTTACACCGGGATAATTGGTGCTATAACATTTTCTATCTATTTAATGCTCTTTGCCTTCGTACAACGATAAAAGATAAACCTTTCTTGGATGCCGTGGTTTCGTGTGATTACCTTCTTTACCTTCTGTGTTATATTACGTGACATAGTGTGACAATAGTTATTTTTAGATGACATCATTGACATCACGAACCTTCATATTATATTATTGTTGCGCAATTAGATTGATATTCTGATAAAACGTTATTAGCACAATTTACTAAACATGTATGGCGTATTTTTGACATTTGGCACGTGCATTTTTTTTTTTTTTATTCAGTCTTAATGAGACGCGTACTTTTAAATGTCTCGTCTTAAAAAAAAATAATATTTCTTTTCTTTTCGCGGTTTAAGATAGTTTGATAGATATAATTTTTTGAAGATCCACAAAAAAAAATTCTTAAGTTTATCTGTACAAAAAAAATCTACATAATTAACATATATATATGTGTATGTACATATGAAAAAAAAAATATTTTATGACTATATACAAAGTAAAGAAAAAAAAAAATTTTTTCCACATAAGTTTCAATTTCATAACATTATCTTATTGGGAAATAGGTGTACTTGGAGTTGATGCAGACGGCATTTGTTCATAAAATGTATATTGAAATTTAGCTGAATTAAAAAATTAAATTAATTAAATTAATAAATAGAATGATTGATAATAAAAAAATATTACGCGTTATAATGAAAAAGTATACTTACAAATTCCAACAATTGTCCAACATAAATAGTCATCTACTTCTTCAACAGTAGTTGGAGCAATAACTGTATCACTTTTGGTGGTACATGGAATGTTTTGCATATTGACCATTCTAAATGGTTCTTTTGTAAATTCCACATTTTGCATATGGACAACACGAGAAGATTGATATCCAAGGTAAGGAGATGCACCACTAACAGTACATTGATCTTGTGAATGTGGACTATCCATAGTTATAGGTCCTGCTGCACTTAGATAAAGAGATTCTCGCCTATTATTTGATCGGACACATTGTAACGCGATTTTTTGCATTTGGCTAACAGGCCCACACGCTCCCTGTGTAATACGACCTTTTTCAACTTTACGTATGATTAATCGTTCAGATTGAAAACCTGTAGTAGGATCACTTAGAACAACTTCTGAACCATATGTAACTTGTATAGTGTTATTTAAACATGATGAGGGAGATGGTGGTGTCGTCCCTTTTGGTAATATATTTGAAGAAAAAGAATTCAACCCATTATGACTATTAATACTATCATTGCTCATTACTGTAATAACAAATGGTGACCATGATGAATTTTTCGCGCATAATTGACCTCCTTCAATACCCATATATTTAGTTCGTACTGTTTGCGAATTTATACGATTAAAAAGAGAAATCTGAGATCCAGATAAGATACAAGATGAAACATTCCTTGCTTTGGCCGTTTTCTTTGAAGGTTTTGATATAATAGTAACAGGTGATGAATCAAATACTGCATATGGAATATTCGAATTTTGCTTAAAAATTTTTAATTTAAGTTCAAAATATTTAGCTTTAGCTGTTCCACTAACGTGTAAATATTTAAAGGTCCCTTTCATATTTTCATCGATTAATGTTTTTTGTTCTAATGAACGTTCACCATTCTCACATACAACTGACATAGAAATTTCAGGTTTTCCAACAAAATTTCTGCAATTTGGCCTTTCAATGTAAACTACTGGTGGTGGACATAAAAATCTTTTTTCACTTCCATATGATTTTTGCGCGACTGACGCATGTTGACAAGTTATGGTGGTCATTTGATATGAATTTGAATTATTAGTACCTTCAACTTGATGATATTGTCCATCTTGAAGTCTTGGAGAAGGAGATGGAGAAGATAACATTGGTTGTACAGGTTCACTCATTTTATAATCATCCATTGAACGTTGTACTTTTGAAAATGATTTTGATTCTTCTATATAAGGACTACCGATTATAGATTTATCAGTTGTATCCCATTTTCTTTTATTTGAATTTGAAATCAAGGGTGGAGGTGAATTACGTGAACGATCAACATCTCCAATAGCTTGATTCACACTTGGAAGTGGGAAAGAATTTAAAAAGATATTGCTTGGTGGTGAAGGTTGTAAACGGGGGAGTGGAATTGAATCTGAAGGTGAAGGTACAGACATTGGAGCAGATGGAACAATAGAAGTTAAAGGAGCAGGCGAAGAAACAGGTGAAGTTTTTGTTGGACTAGTCGAAAGGCCTGGAAACATATTTAAAGAAGTATCTGGAGGAGTTAAAGGTGTAGATATTTGCATTGGTTGTTCTGAATCAATTAGTGAAGAAATTGACATGGCAGCAGGAGTTAAAGCACCATTCGAATCATTTTTCCGTGGTGAATTAGTGACAGGCAGAGGAAGTAAACGACTTGGATGATAAGAAGAAGCATGTTCTTGCATATTATTATTATTTTTATGATTTTCTTCATGATAAGAATGTTGATTTAAATGCTTTTCATGTGAAACTGAGGAGCTATGACGGTTCAAGTTTAATACCGATTGATTGTCATTATTTCTTTCCATGAAATGACTTGGAAAAGTACGTTTTTGAGGTGTTAAACCTGTTGGAGCAACTTCAATGGCATTTAAAAGTGTTTCCAGATTATTACTACCGATAATATTACTACTATTAATATATTGATATCTTTCTAAAGCTTGTTCACCGTAAATTTGAGGTTGTTGAGAAGGAAAAATAAATTTCGAATTTTGAGATTTCTGGATATCCAATGTAGCGGTATTATCCATTATTATAAATATAGAATTATTTTATTAAAAATTTTTTAAAAAAAAATGAAAACTTTGAAGAAATTGAATTTTTTTTTTTTCTCAAAGTCAATCGCGTGTGAAAAAAAGAAAATCAATTGCACGGGGTGATTATATAGTTATTTTAGTTTTTTTTTTTTATGGTTATTATAGTAATTTATTTTTAATTTATATATGTGGAGAAATGTATTAATGTGGAGAATAATTTTTTTTTTTTTTTTTTTTTTTTTTTTTTTTATCAGTGAAGGATCTTTTTTTTTAAAAATCTTTCGAGTTTCCTAAATAGATGAATGTTAACCAGTAAATACTTTGTTTATTCAAAATAATCGGCTAAAAAAAGCAGGGAAAAAGTTCTTAAAAAAATCAACAAAATACCGATAAGAACTGTTATCAGCTGTATGTTACAAACAGATAAAAAGATAAAATACCAGATACTGCAGTACAACACATTTCCCGAGTCAACTTTGCACAATACACATTTTTAAAACTTGAACTTGAATTATAAAATCAACGCCCAGAACAAATTTAGAACAACATCTTTTTTTTTGCAGGAAGGTTTCATATCATTATGGTACAATGCGTTTTTTTTTTTATTTTATTTTATTTTTCTTTTTTTTTTGAGTAATATAAAAATATGTTACATACATATATTATATATATGTTTATGTATATAATATACATGTAATTTAAAAATAAACGATTATATAAACAGAATGGTTTTTTTTACCTGATTTGTTATTACGTAACACTATTTATTTCTGATTTTTTTTTTTTTTTTTTTTTTTTTGAGTGTGGGAGAGTGGCGTGGATATAGTGAAGTAATTTTTAAAAGAATTGCATGTGCTTTTTCCGATATAAACAATTTATATTTTTTGTCAAACTATGAAATATTTCTATTGCATTATGATAAAAGATTAAAAAGATAATCAACTTTTCATTTATTTGATGATTTTCACTTGTCTCATGATCTTTCTTATCTTACCGAAATGAAAGATAACTTAATTACCTTATCATAAATAAAATTGTTTATTTAATTTGATATTCATTTTTTCATTATAAATGGATTTACACTATATAATCGGCCTCTAAAAAAAAAAAAAAAAAAAAAAAAAAAGAGGAATTTTTTATTTCCATGATTTCATCCCTCTCTTTTTCTCGTGGGATACAAAAATTTCAAAAATAATAAAAAATATCATTTTGGTTGGGTTTCGGATATTTTTTTTTTAAAAAAAAATGTCTAAACAAATATATTTATTATATATATATATCATTTATACAATGAAAAACTGATTTTTTTTGCTTTCACGTGACATAAGATTATTAAAATTATTTGACATGATAGTCGTTTTGCTTCTAGATTAAAATAGAATCGCTTTTTTTTCTCCAAGTAGATAAAATGATCTTACTTATTTTATGTCTGTCCTGTGAAAATTTTATTAGTAATGAATTTTAAATTGTGCAACATATTGATATACATATACTTTTAAGAACATTATTGTTTTTCAAAGGTCATTAGAAAGTAAACCAAAATTATAAATTATTAATAAAATTCTTTGTTTATGTAATTTTTTTTTTGCTGTATTGGTGGGAAAAAAAAAATCCTCACAACTACACCTTCTAGAAATAGAAATCATGACCTAATTATATGTACTTGAACCAATATGATGAATTACTACTGTATTTGGTTTCTAAATATTATTATTAATCATAAAACCAGTATTATTATTATATTAAAAATGAATTAATTACTTAACAGAATTAAGTATTTGATTGTATATTTATTTCTATTTACAATAATATGTTTTATGTGTGAGAAAGTTTCACAATATTTGTATAAAATAATATATATAAAAAATGTATACTTCTTTAATTAATTCCAGATACCATCGGATTTGAACTCCATGTTTTATGATGTTTTTCGTTGTATTATATATTTTTTGATTCATATAACTCAATATATATATATAGCTAATAAAAAATATATATATAGCAATAAAACAGAATTTTCAATCTTGCAAAATAAACAATATTTTGCTAATTCAACTCATACTAGTTATATTTCTCATTTTTGCATCTATTAATATGAAATTTTATTATATTTATGAAATTTGTTAAAATTGCTCAAACCTTTTAACCAGCTCTTTCAAATCATAATCTTTGTACTTCTTTCAATCAAAAAAAAAAAAAAACAAAATACAAAAAAGATCTTAATGATATGTATTTAATAAAAATAAGTATGAGATTCAAAATTCTTTTGGAATAATAATTGGAATATAACTTTATTACTTCATATCTATAAGTAACAGTTATAATATGATTGAGCAATAAGAATGGCAAGTTGTTAATCATGAGAAACAAAAATTAAAAATCAACCAACCAACCATTTGATTGTGATATGATTCATGTACAAATCAGCAATTTTTATTATAATATTATTAACAGATAGATTACCCAGTATTATTATTTTTTTAGCTGATTATGATAATAATCTGCAACCATGTTGATATCTTTTTATGCATCAATCTACGATCAAAATAGGCAGCGTGAATATAATATTTAATTTCCGATATCAACGATATCAACGATATCAAACCCTGTACTAGATAGCGATCGTCAAATTTCTAAATTTTTATTAAATGTAAATAATATAATAATATTTTATAGACACATACAATGTGTTTTTTATTAATATAATAATACTTGTGTGTATTATATACATACGTATATATACACGTTTTACATTCATTCAGGAAGAATACTATCAATTATTGACATCACATGATTTGCCAAGTTCTCATCTCTGTAATTCCATGAAATATTAAGAGAGTTGGAACTTTTATCAGATATTCTTATTAACATACTTCTTATCTTTATCTGTGATGAATTCTTGGTTATTTCAACATCATTCACATTATCTTTAAGAGCTTTTCTCACTGTTTCATATACATTTTCCAAAGCTTGAGTGTGAATATCAGATTGAGTTGAAGTATTAATCTTATTCGGATCAAATGTTTTTATAAATTCAAATGTTAATTCTCGTAATGGTAAATTTGTATCGCGTATCGCTTCATTTACATCCATTAATTTTGGTATTTGATCCGGTTCCATCGTCAAAACTCCTTGTATAGGAATTCCATTCACTGGTTTGATCTTTGTGATATCAATTCTATCATCTGAAGTGGGCAAAGGAAGTTTTTGTGCTGTTAAATGACGTTTAAGTAAGTCAACAGAAACATCAACAGGTATAGAAAGTGGGGTATCAATTATTATAGTTTCTCCATTAGCTGGTGAATAACATTGGACTCGGCATTCACGCTTAATTTTTTCCTGTAAAAATTCCATCTTTGCTTTTTCTCCATGAACTAACATTACATTTTTTGGGTCACATTGCTTTATAAGTTGTAAAATTCCCTTAGCATCTGCGTGCGCGCTGAATGACAAATTTTTTACTTGTAATTTTACATTTATCTTATTATATGCATCTATATAAATTTCTTTGTCCCCATTGAGAACTTTAGCTCCAACAGTACCTGCTACACAATATCCAGGCATTATAACCATATTTTCTGGATATGGTGCCCATTTTTTAAAGACTTCCAAAGATGTACCAATATGTAACATACCAGGAGTAGCAAATAAAACTGCAGGACCTGGCAAATCCATATATTGTCTATCCCAAGGTTTGATGTGTTTAAAATCAAACATGTTTCGTTGAACAAAAGTATTTTTTATTTTTTCATTTGTCCAATTGATAAAAAGTTTATAATAATCATTGGCTTTTTCGGTCATACCAGCAGAAAAATAAACGGGTACATTAAGATTATTTCTCTCCCAATATGTTTCAATTAAGATACAAAGTTCTTGAGCACGTCCAAGAGCAAAGACTGGTATAAGAACTTTGCCTCCTTGTGAGACACAATCATGAACTTTTTTCAGAAAATCACGCTCACGCGTTCTTTTAGAATCGCGAATAGTTGTGGCATAAGTTGATTCTGTTATTAACAGATCTGGACGTACCTTATCGATCCATGCTGCACCCAAATGTCTGTCAGGAGTCATGTTATAATCACCAGTATAAACTACTGATTGCGTACCTACGCGTACATAAAACATAGCTGCTCCTAACACGTGTCCAGCATAAAATGCTTTAATTTCCAAATCATCATCACCATTAACTTTAATTGTTTGATGAAGATTGACAGCAGTAACCTTCTTCATACAATCTTTAATCATTTGAGATGTGAAAAAATTCGTTTCTCCTTTCCTTTCAACAGTGATTTTTCGATAATCTTCGAGTAGAATAGGACAAATAGCTTTAGTTGGATGTGTCATAAAAATAGGTCCTTCATATCCACACATTTCAGTAAAATATGGTAAAGCACCTATGGATAAAATAAATCAATTTTTAAAATTTGAAAATACAATAAACTTTTATTTACCAAATATTTACCACAATGATCCAAGTGAAAATGGCTTACTATAATACAATCTAATTGTTCTGTGAAACGGTTTGATTTAGAAATATATGAAAAATCCGGAAATCTTCGTTCGTCATTGTATCCCATGTGCATACCACAATCAAACATAATATTTTTTATTCCCGTACTATCGTCACCAATGGATATAAGAATACAACTACGTCCAACATCTTGACCTGCACCAAGTGGTATTACTTTTATCATGTTTTATAATATTTTAATGTTTTTCATTTTATTTCAGTAAAATTTTTTATAATGCACATGTAACACAAAAAACTCTCGTACGTAATGCTGAGATTGTTACACAGGCCAAGATATAAAAAAAATTCGATGATCATTTTGCAAACATCTAACTTTCTAACCATGTTTTTGACGAGATCTGAATATGATCGTGGAGTAAATACTTTTTCGCCCGAAGGACGTTTATTTCAGGTTGAATATGCTATTGAAGCTATTAAGGTATTCATTTCAACAATGTTTATTCTATTTCTCCCTTTGAAGTCTACTTTATCCATATTTTTTTTCAATAGTTGGGTTCCACTGCGGTAGGAATTCAAACTTCTCAGGGTGTCATCTTAGCCGTTGAAAAACGCGTCACTTCTCCATTATTGGTATCTAGCAGCATCGAAAAAATTATGGAAATTGATTCGCATTTAGGGTGTGCTATGAGTGGTTTGACTGCTGACTCTCGAACAATGATCGATCATGCCAGAGTTGAAGCTCAGGTTTATATTTAAAGATAATTCATAATTACAAGTATAATTTGATGTTCAACGACATTAAATGTTAGTTTATTGTTTGTAAAGAATCACCATTTTACTTATAATGAAAAAATTAAAGTCGAGTCCGTTACACAAGCCGTTTGCGATTTGGCTTTAAGATTCGGAGAGAGCGCTCATGGCGAAGAATCAATTATGGTTGTTTATTCGAAATTAATTATTTACTTCGCGCAAAATCATTATTTTACTAACAAATTATTATTATTAAATAGAGTAGACCTTTTGGGGTAGCCTTATTGATTGCCGGTATCGATGAGAAAGGGCCTCAATTGTAAGCGAAATTTTTTGAATTCAAAAAATTCATTATTTGTATTAAGTTTTATTTATTAAATAAAATATATAAAAAGATATCACGCGGATCCGTCGGGAACTTTTATGCAATATGATGCTAAAGCTATCGGATCTGGATCTGAGGGTGCACAAACCGAGTTACAAGAAGAATATCATAAAGTAAATATGTGTAATATATTTTATCTACGTATTTTTTTTTTGTAATGCTAAATAATATATTATTATATTCATTACGTTTTAGTCTCTCACTTTGCAAGAAGCAGAGACTTTATCATTAAAAGTCTTGAAACAGGTAATGGAAGAAAAATTGAACAATACAAATGTTCAATTGGCTGCTGTCACACCAGAACATGGGTTTAGAATTTATAGTGAAGATGAATTGCAAGCTGTGATAGATAGATTATAATAATCTTAAATCAGTATTAATTTGGTTGTGGCGCAGTGAACGGACAATAGTATAAATGATTTTTTAAATAATCTTACAATAAATATAAGAGATAAATATTAAATTATAATATTAAATTATTATTCTATAAATATCCGTTAAATGTCTAAAAAGTAGACAATTACTATTCTATGAGTTTAATTTTCTTCAACACCTTCAATTACAGTATCCACATCATTATTTTCAAACCGAGAATCTTGTGAAAGATTATCTTGATTTTTGTTAAATTGTAATAGATTATCCAATAAAAATTTGAGATCCAATCCAACTTCGCGTAACTGAGAAAAAATATAAATAAAAAACATTATACAGAATTTATATATGAGAGGTGGAATAAAAATTATCAACTTACCATTAAACAATGCTCTCTAGCATATCTTAAACATTCTTGCATAATCTTGTCGTCGCGATTATGTAAGCTGTATACTTGTCGTTTAAACATACTTGCATAATGTTCCATCTCTTCTTGTACCCATTTGACAAGACCTATTTAAGCACAACAATTAACTTATATTATAATGAATTGATAATTAACCCAACAGTGTACCTGAAGCCATTCTCATATCTCTAAAAGCGGCATTGTACCAGTCACATGTATTTTTAATTAAGGTGAAATACACTAATGATAATTCGTTAATATATTGTGGTATGTCACCCTCAAACTTTAGCTGTCTAAATAATTAAAATTATGTTAGGGACCGGAGTTCACGCATATTTCGCGAAATTAAAGCTTACTTTGTTCTTATTCTAATATTTTCAGTTCTTGCAATAAGGAACAATTCTCGTGCCTAGATCAAATTGAAGTTTTAACGATTTAATCGAAATTTATGCCATTTAAATTTATTACCTGTTCCCCATATCCGAGACGCAATAGCCATCGTGTACATTTCTGCACATGTGACTTTTTTACGTTGGGATCTGTGAGGTCACGACTAATAGCAAGAGATAGCCGGACGACGCGATCCTCCATTTTAGTACGAATCGCATCCAATTTGGCAGGATTAGGTGATGATACATTAGTTAAAGCATTCTTCGCTATAATTCATAATGTTGAATAAATTGTACATATATGTTAATTTAATAAACGTTCTGGAATGTCTCTTATATGATATTTACCTTTTTCAATGTTTTCAACAGCTTTCTCAAATTCCCGCGTTGCAATATGGACATCTAACTCATCAGCTAAATCTTCCATTTCACGAATATCGTTCATCGTAAATTCTCTAAGAGTCTTTGTTGGTAACTTTGGAACAGATTTTCTTGATCTCAGAGATTGTGCCATTGATCCCTTTTTTTTCCTCGAAAGTGTTCTAATGAGTGGAGTATGTTGTTGTTGTTGTGATTCCTACCATATTAAAATTTATTATTAAACTTTACATTTAATATAAAATTTTATGTTTATTAATTGATAGTACTTACTGCGATGACTGAATCTAGTAAGTTAAATCAGTATATTACACTTTAATTAAATATATTGTAAGCAAACAAAAAGGAAAAAAATTTGAAATGTACCAGCATGTTTCACGGCTTTGACTGACATCATTTCGTCAGTTGCACGTTTGGTCATATTTAGCAAATTTTTTTTCTCATCAGCATTTCCAGCTTGGAAAATAAATTGGTCCGTCGGATGCTTTAGGATTTTAATAAAATTTACTTGCTCTGATAAAAAGCAAGTAAATTTTTAGATTCATTCATAGAAAATATTAATAAATAATAATTAAACTTATTAAAACCTTGTGTGTCTTTCATATCAATCAGAGTGATGTCTTCTAAAGAAAAACAACGATCGGCAACCAATTTGGCTTTTGATGTATCTTTAGAAGCTTGACGTTTCTTTTTACTAGCAATTAATAAACAATCATTTAATAGAAAAATATGTACTGATTGTTTCGGCTTATTTGTACTAAAACTAATCTCGATAAAATTAGAACATTCGCGAAGTATATGTCTTCCAGGTTCTAACGAGACAAAATTCTAGAAATATATATTATATAAAAATTTAATGTCATAATAAAATCAAAAAAGTGATATTTTAGAATTTGAATCGAATAGTTTAAAAGATATTGACCTGAGCACCTTCCACACCTGCCCATAATTCTTGAATTTGTGCTTTCCAAATTGATTGCATATCAGTAGCATTATTTAGAGTTGGGTTACGTCCTCTAGGTACAATTGGTTCCGAAGTTACCGAAGTTACTATATAATTTCGTGTTAATAAATATATATATTAAAAACCATCATCTTCAAAACATACCAGGCCCAATATTGACGGATTCTGTACTATCATCTCTTAAATTGTCGCTGGCATTGCGTAATTCATTCAATAGCCCGCGCAACACAAGCATATCACTCTCTAGCTGTAAAATATTGGTTATCAAGTCAAGAATAAACCGATATATATATATATATACATATACATACATATACATATATATAATTTTTAGCTGATATCATTAATGATCTGCGTTCACTTTAAAGAAAGGATATTTGATATCTCTTGAGATATTACGACGAATTCATTGTAATTTTTATACACATTTCTTTGCAAATCACTGGCCGCCAATTCCTTTGAATCTCGTAGTGTCTCTAAAAAAGTCCTTACTCCTTCTTCCGTGGCGTTTGATAATGCTTTCTGGATGTCTATTAATAACTTTATTTATCAATTATTCTCATAAAATAACTGGTAACTAAGAATTAATCATTTTTATTGATATTTTCTATATTATGAACATACATGCTTCAGGTCTAAACTCTTCGTCTGCAAATTCCACCATATCAATAGCAGGTGCTTCCCTAATTTCCTCATCGGGAGTATAGGGCCTCCCAACACTATTATTGCTCCACTCTCCTTCGACTTTTAAGCCACCACGATTAATTTTTCTAGGTGAAGAAGGCGAGATACTTTTTTCGATCCCGTTTATTGCGTTAGCTATTCGAACATTTAAACCGCGAGGTTTGCTAGACATTTTGACTAGTGTTTTGGATCAATCACTATGACGTACAAGAAAAATAATATTAGTGAGGCAAAAATTACCATCTTGACCCTCCTCGTGTTACTGTCTTGACCCGCATAATATATTTTACAGTAAGGGTAGTCAAGACAGTAACGTCGCACAGGTCAAGAACGTAATATTTGCATTAGTGAGTTTTATTGTACAACAATCAAGTGAAAAACTATAAATATCGTATAGACGTATACTGTATGAATTATAACAATATAATATAAAGAAATATTTATCCGTAATTTATCGTTCAACATGAAAATCTACTCGGTGTCGATTTATTCTCGAGATTCTAACGAAGAAACCATTCGACTAGTTGCAGAATATGATCTCTCCAATTTTGGTTTCTTTCAGCGTAGTACTGTACAAGATATTATTATGGTAATTTCTAAAACTATCGCAGAAAGAACAAGCCCTGGTCAAAGACAACGTGTCGAAGAACAGTGTATGCACTCTTTTTGGGGAAGGAATTTCACAATTTTCTAATATTAATTAATTATATTATTTTATAGCTTATGTAGGATATGTTTATGCTCGCTCTGACATTCATCTTACAGGAGTTATTATCACGGATGAAGAGTATCCACAACGTGTATCGTTCTCTGTGCTAAACAAAATTCTCGATGAATTTCTCATAAAATTTCCACCAAATGAATGGTCTAAACCAGAGACAATCTCTTTCCCAGAAATGAAAACTTATTTAATTAAATATCAAGATCCTAAGCAAGCTGATCAGATTACAAAAGTACAGGAACAATTGGATGAAACTAAACAAGTCATGGTAGATTAACAATATTATCTAAATCGAATTTTGAAATCAGCTTTAAATATTTAATATTGACATATACTTATGTAGAATCGAACGATCGAATCCCTTCTGCAACGTGGAGAAAAGTTGGACGATTTGATAGATAGGTCTCAAGAAATTTCTTTTCAGTCCAAAGCATTTTATAAGCAAGCCAAAAAGGTCAGTGTTACTGAATTATAAAAATTAATAAACAATCGTTTTTTAAATCATTTTTTTTTTTTTTTTTTTTTTATCAGACAAATAGCTGCTGTACTATTTCGTGATAATTTTTTAAATGTATATTTAATTTCAGTATATTATTTTTAATGCAAGATTAATTCTATATTCTGTATTTAAAAGTTGAGAGTAATAAATTATTTATTTATCTTATTTCTGATGAATAATGAAAGTAAATAAAAACAATGGTATGCATGCAAATTAAAAAAAAAATACAATAAACTATAATATCCTTAATGTCTTATTATTAAGAAAACATTTTGTTTAAACTAAATATATATATTATACAAATTGTAATTTACGAAACACCTAAAGGGTCATCAACCGGTGCAACAGGCGTGTTAATAGCCGTAACAATATGATTATTTAATTTCCCTTCATTACTTGTCGACCCAATATTTACATTATTTTCTTGATTTATATCTTTTGACGTGAAAGAGGATGCTCTCAATGGATTATTAATTCTTTCGGAACGAAGCGATGAAGAAGTTGGATGTGCAATAACCGAATTCCTTGTCTTCCTTTGATTAGATGTAGAATTTGATTTAAATACATCATCTTTGTCTTTTGAGAAATCTATAGTGCTCATTTTATCCAATGAGAATCCAGATAAACTATCGAAACTTCCAATACTTGCTCTCTTTGGATTAAACAAAGAGTTATCATCATCGTCAGTATAGCCTTCGATCATCCAACTGTATTTAGAATTTGATGCAATAGAAGATTTCGGCGTTCCGGTTCCAGTTTCACTCTTTTCCATATCATCCAATATATCTTCTAACTTAAGTTTGGATTTAGGTTTTGGAGTCTTAGTAGCACTATGTGATGATGTAACTTTTGGTTTTTCGTTTGAAGTGCTTATGCTAGGACTAGTTACTTTAGAGTACTGTTGAGGAGTTACTTTTGTGGATGATGGTGGGGAAGGCTGTAAAGGTAAAGTTGTAATTGGTTGAACAACAGGTTTCGTTGAGATTGTTTCTATGACTGATGTTTTTATGATATTGTTAGGAGAACTTGTGTGAGTTATAATTTTGTCATGTTTCGTCTGAACCTCTTTGGTAACGGATGCAGTTTCATCCTCTGTCCCAGGTACACTAACAACACTAACTCCATCATCTACTACCTCCCAGTGATCATGATCTTCTCCATTGAGAGATACTGTTTCCATAATATGTGAATTAAATTCTTTTATAGATCCATTCAATACATCTCTTATGTGTTTAAGACCGTGTAAAGCGTGAAGGACAGAAATTTCATGAGTTGTCGATTCTTCATTATTATTACCTGAAATGTATTCAAATGATGATCGAGATTCGGAGTCATCAGTAGAGCTTTTTTCAATTTTTTCTGCGTCCGTTGCACTTATAATTTCCTTCGATTTAGTCCTACCCAAAATTTCTTGCTCGAGAATTTCAATACTTTTTTGTACTACTAATGCCATCTGTCGATTCTGTTCTTTTAATTTTGTAAATTCTTCAAAGGATACATTTTGAATCTCCGAACTTAACTGATCAACATGATTTGACATTAGTTGATTTGCATATCTTTGTGAAACATCTATAGATCCTGAACGGTCATGCTCTGTATGAAACTGACCGTCTTGCTTGCGAAGTACATTTTTCTAATGAAAAAAATTTCAGTAAATTGGAAATCTTGAGAGGAGACTACAAATTATTACTCACCTTTACTTCATCATACGCGTTTATAACTGCCTTATTTATTACTGCACCACGATCTAACACATTTTTTAAATGAATAAAACCTTCTTGTGGTTCTTTCGATGAAGGAGTTAGTACAGAGTAAGGTCTACCTGTTCTAAGTGCATTCTGTTTAATAATACAAGCACCACCTTCCGGTGTTGAATGGTCGCGAAGATATATTGCTTGCTTAATCAACACCCCCGTGTCTGATGTTGGAGGATAGCGCATTAACATACTTAAACACCCGGTATAATCGGACTTTAGCACTATATTCATATATTTGTATCAGAAAATAAATTTGCAACCGATATAAATTCTAATTAGTCCTATGTAAAAATAATACTCACAATCGTCACGAATAAGTAACATCATTGCAACGCATACGTGATCAACAATCCTCAAAGTTGGATCTTCCGCAAATATTCCGTCCCACAAAGTTAAAACTTTATCCAAGGGAAATTCACGGCCAAAAAGTAATCTTATCCATCGACTGTAATAAAAAAAAAATACACACATATATTTATATTTAGTTTCCTACTACAATTCATATAAGTTTGTGTTGTATTTCTACATCCATAAAGCAATTAAATTTCTACCACCATACTCGCAATATATTGTAACCAAATATATGTTGTTATCCACTGAGTATCATGGACAATTCACAGGTATGGTGATGTTATATGCTGGCTAATATTTGTAACACGGTAATAGAATTAATTCCAAACAAAAATAAATTTGCTAAAGACCTACATTCCATAAAGCTGAGGCTCGATTTCCAACTCATTTAAACGCTCATGTAATTCAGGATCAATTGTTTGAAGGTATTCATAAATCTTATTACATTTCCTGAACACAGGAGTTGCTTTTGCAACCTTAAATAAAAATTCGGATAGATTTTAAACACGTGGAAAAAGAAAATTCATAGTAAACTGTACAATTATAACAACACACCTCGGCTTGATTATTTTTGATTAATCTCGCAAATTCAAGATCAGATCCTTGAGCACGCTATTATATTCAAGTTAATAAATAATATAAAATTTCTTGATTCGATAATTCTGTTTTATCCAAACACGTCTATCATACCTTTACCGGCTTTTTGTTAAAAATTTCATCATTATATTCATAATATTCTTTTGCCGCTTTCATTAATGCAGAAAATAAGGCAAAAGTATCATGTTCAACGTACTCTGCATTTAAAGTTTGTTTGATTATTGTATCTTCATTATTTTCCACCGCATATCCGTTAGAACTAGGAATACTCTCTTTATCAACAACCCATAGGATTGGGGCTAAAAGTTCATGCATTCCCTGACGATAAGATACATCTTGATTCATTTTACAATATATGAAAAGAATATCCAACAACCGACTTTGGCTTAAAGGAGTGCGGAAATATTCATTATCTGGAAACCTAACGAAATTAAAGAATTCAATATTAAACTAATATGCTGAATACATAATTTATTCTACTAACGTTCGTTCAACATCTTGACGAATGATTTTTCTTAATTCAGTGTCTTTAAAATATTCTTGCCATGGATTCTATATATTTTAAAATGATTAATATGACTGATAACATTCAAATACGAACACTACTTTCATTGATAAAATTGATAATACGTACTGCTTGGTCTAAAGACAACGGGTTATTTATATTCAAATCGTTTGCGCTATTGCTATCATTCTCAGGACTAGTAATATATTTTTGTCGAAGATCCGTGTAATGTTGTCTTTCTTTATGGAGAGCCAGAGGCCATGTTGCATTGTCTAAACCTGGAAGATACGCCAGGTATAACTATAAAAATTTTTCGAGCTGTCAAATTGTTGTTGTTGGTTTCGTGTAAAAAACAATGAAAAAGTACCTTCCAGCAGACAGATCTTAATCCTTTCGAACAAATATTTCCCTCAACCCCTTTTTCTCGTAAAGATGTTAGAGAAAGCAATGGGTCTTTAAAAATAACATCCCACTTTGCTCTGAACAAATAACAAACTTAGATTATTCTTCTGATTAAATTCAAGAAAAAAATCTGGTATAAACATACTTGATTTTTTCAAAAGACTGGCTGTCCATTTTAATCGCAATTAACAAGTTCGAGTAAAAATGTGCGTTAACAAAAAGGGAATAGGGGACACTGATACACACTTAGCATGTGACATACTGGTGGTTGTACAAATGTCGTGTATTTAAAGTCATTGATAATAATATAACAGACTCTGCAATGTTTTCCTCACCAAAAAGTCCAGCTTTATCACCAATGTCCCCGATTATGGAAGATCTTTTTTCGGACTCTAATAGTATTCTCACTTCAGATGAACCACTTTCACCCGCGTTACAGCCTCAACGTAAATACAGCGCATTATATAAAGCAAAACCCACTACACAGCTTTCGTTAGATGTTTCTTCTTCGACAGCATACAGCTCTTCTTCTGCTGACTCTTCGGTAAAGAGTTTCAACGCAAATTCAAATAAATTAGATGATAACATTAATGGAGAGACTCGATCGAAGGAAAATTCTGTAGACGATTTACTTATAGGATTTATGAATAGATCTAACTCAGCTACCTCAAATGATAAGTGTTTTCCGGCTTTTAGAAGTGGCAAAGGGTTCATTAATGGTCAAAAGAGAACGATTTATAGTGAACCAGAAAATATTGGTTCAGAATGTGAAGTTGCAGGAAGCATAGGTATGCGTACTTGTACACTTTATTTTAAAAATTTATCATTTCTTGTCAACAATTTTTTTATCTCTTAGACTCGGACAGTTCTATAGAGTGGATCGAAAGTCATGCAATGAGTAATGGTCATTCGAATATACCAGTTATTCCGGTAGAGGAAGAATATTCGGGATATCGTCGCAAGTATGGACATGAAGGTTGAAGGTGTTTTCATCTTACTTTTATTAAAAAAGATAATATCAAACAAAAATAGAAAATTCAAAATAGACAACTGAAATTTTATTGAATTTAATATTAGATCCGCAATCTATTAATTGGTCTCGACATCGAAAACATTTTTTCATTCTTAGTAGTGCCGGCAAGCCAATCTATACTCGGTAAATTTAGACAATTAACCATGTTTATTATCGTTAAGGATGTTATTGAATTAATAATTTTATATTATTCTCCTGGATAGATATGGAGATGAATCACGAATATCAGGTTATACGGGTGTAATTCAAGCTATTGTTTCTTTTTTTGTTGATGCTGAAGATTCTATAAGGTTCGTCTAAAGAGAATTGGTAGTTTAGTGTAGAATATTAATCATAAGTTATTAATTAACGTTGTAATTTTGGGATAGATGTATCAATGCAGGGAACCACAAATTTGTATTTTTACTTAAGGGCCCATTGTATCTCGTGGCTGTTTCAAGGACGAATGAATCAGAAACTCAGGTATTAAACAAGCAATGTTCATTATGTCTATTCGGAATTTTGACTTAATGAAGTAATTTTTTTTACAGCTTAGAGATCAGTTGAGTTATTTATATAATCAAATTTTGAGTGTTTTAACGTCCACTCAATTAACAAGAATTTTTGAGCAACGAATCAATTTTGATTTGCGCCTTCTACTTGGAGGTTAATTATTTTATATTAATATCTTAGATTTGTTGTTTATTGTGAATTAATAAATTTCTATACAGGTACTGAACCGTTTTTGGATAACCTTGCTACTTCCATGAGTGATGATCCAGGATTCATGTTGGGCTCTATTCAATGTGTTAGGATGAATAAAGAATTACGAGATAAAATTGGAAATATTTTGCAGACAGTAAAATCGAAGGTAGTATATAGTAGTTTGCGTTTATTAATAGGTTTCTATTATTGACTCATTTTATTATAGGATCTTTTATATGCTATGTTAATAGCCAATAATCAGTTAATAACATTGCTAAGACCTAAAAAACATAGCCTTCATCCAGCAGGTAAAAGGTTGAATATATGAATTATTTATCAGCCAATGATATTCTTTTATAATAATACTTTTTTCTATAAAGATCTTCACTTAGTTTTTAATATGGTAAATGGCTCTTCGACTTTTCGGTCAGCCGAATCATGGACTCCAATATGTCTTCCAAAATTCAATAATAAAGGGTTCCTCCACGCCTATGTGTGCTACATTACTGGGAACGTATGTTTGCTCTTAATTTCTCCAGATAAAGACAAATTTTTTGAGTTATCTGACGCTAAAAGTACGATAGTTGAGGTAGGTTTAAAATTTTTCGTTCTTTAAAACTTTGCAATGGCTTCATATTTATATTTGTATATTATTTTAGCAACTCACTATTTGTAATGCATTACAAGCGATAGAGGAGGTATCACAAAGTGAAGGTTATTCTATAGGTACGTTTTTACTATCTAGACTAATTTTGTCTATTTTTATATTCTGGTAATTATCTAATATATCATACTTTATCATTGTTAACAGCGGATGTTGGTGCAGCAGGTTTACGTCATTTTATATACAAATCAAGGAAACATGTACAATATACATCACCAACATTTATGGCACCGTATAACGATCCTCATGAGAAACAAAAGTACGAAATATTTTTTTTTCTTTTTTTTTTTCTTTATATAGTTATATATATATAAATTAATTATTTTATTTTTTAAGATTATTTAAATTATACAGATACACACATGATCGTATGCATTCACGAATTCGGCCACTTAAGGTACATTATTATGTGAGTCCGTCAGAAACTATATTAGGATGGGTATGTTATATTATTAATTTGTCCTTCATAATATATTATTAATTTAATAACGTATATAACTCTAATTAAAGATAACCTCAACATTCGAATTATATGCCGCATTTGGTCCGTTAATATCTAAGTCGGCATTGACCAGTTCCTCCCATATATTGTTGAAATGGATAAAAAAAGAGGAGGAAAATTTATTTATTTTAAATTCACAAATATTTTAATTAAAGGATAACATCTATCTTTGTGCGTGTATATATATTAATGTCTTACAAGGATCGCTTTAATTATTAAGGAATTACTTAATTACAGTATATTTAATAGATAATGATAATTTTTTTAACAAGTAGAAATACTACTATATTTTACCGTATATTATAATATATATATTATCCCTAAAGCCCCTTGAAACTTGCAACCAAATGGAACACTAACCTAAAAGATATAGTATTAGAATAAAATGCATTTATGAAACAAGAGAAATCACCTTTAGTAATTATCCTAAAATAGTTAACAATTAATGTGGCATCTGATTTTCAACCTACATAGATACGCTTAACAAATAATCAAATTATATGTATATAGGGGCAGAATTTCTGATAAATTATAATATTAATTAATATATTGCTTAGTATACTTTCATATGTTTTATTTTTTGTTTGCTATTGTTTTTTGTAATTTTAATTTATATTATCAGAAGCGGATTGGAGTTGATGAATAAGGAATATAAAAGGTATTTATTATTTATTGTTATTTTTTTTTAACTCATTGATATTTTGCTTGCAATAGATGAAATGGAAAAATTCGGATATTTTTCTTTGGAAAATTGGAAAAATAGACAGGCACATAGATAGCGAAAAGTGAACATTAAATAATAGTATTGAGTAGCTGGAAGGAACTCTCATTTTATGGTTTAGAGCTCGAGATATTTCATCCCTTTAAACGCCCGCTACTCATAATAATACTATATTATTACAGAAGTTATTATCTTCCATGACTAGAAAATAATCCTATTATCACGCTTCAACTTTTTAAATTTATTTTCACTAATTTCGAGCTTAGCCTTCATATCATCCAAACTGCTAAAGGGGCGTTTCAAACTTATGTCATGACGCTGAAGCCAAAGATTTTAAGAGTTTTTAGGAGGTGCCGAATTGATGAATATTTTTTCATCTACTATGCAAAAAAACAGAGAACATATCAGCCGGTACTGCAAATTAAAAAAGGATGATTTCAAATTAATAAACGTACCAGATGCAAATCGTGCTCGGCTGGCATATGTGAATCCATAGAAATCTTGAAATTGTTTCCTAGATACTAATGCACTGTCGTTTTTACGCTTTATATTCATGCTTTCTTTTGATTCCGCGTTTGTTAGGAATAATAAAGCCCAATCGTCTACGGGAACATCCGCTGTAGCTTCGGAGATCTTTAAGAAATCCATTAACAAACAATTAAACGATGCATATGATGCCCATTATAGGTGAAGAACTATTACCTTTTCATAGTGGTATTTTTATTGTTGGACAATCAAGAAGGTCCCAGTTTCGTACTTAAGAAATCCAAAGACATCATAAGTGCTCCAGGTATATTTAGGAATACACAATTCATATATTTCTCATTCTCAACATCAGACAATCCAGATTGCCTGATATTGGTATAACAACACAAACTCACCTCCATTTCATCCATATTTTTGTTCCTGTTAATCTCAGTAGCCAAATAACATGATTTATGTTTGAGTTTGATGTGGCATCTACATTTCAATTTGCAAGAAAATAGTTATAATACCTGGATATCGATGTTGTAATTTACACAATTTTACATTTTCAGGAAGAGTAACATAAACTTCCTCTGGGAAGCCACGAGAAAATTTTGCGCCTTTAAGAAGTTCTTTCAGCTTGATTTTCTCATATCATAACAATGGAAGAGACTGAGGCGTAATGCCATAACTTTGCATTGAAATCTTCAAAGTTCTTCCAATATTATAATCAAACATGGATTTCCAATACTCCATTCCAGGATGTTTAGACTTTTTGACAAGTACACTTGCCCATAAGTAAGGCAATCAAATATAGCAACCTGTAGACTTTTCTTCCATATTTAAAACTCCCATTGAACTGAGGTTCTGATAGCTTATTTCTCCATCGTCAATTTTAATCTTCTCATATTTGTCAACATACAGTTCAAATAAAGTTTTTACAGAGGCTCATCCAACCTCTCTGAGTTCTAAATTCTAATCGATACTTACTTTCAATAACACATTTGACATTTATCATTACATCCTCAATTTTCATCTGATAAGGATTCCTTTCATATTGTTCCAAATCTTCTGAAAACTTTTCGTAAAAAGACTCCAAGACTTTCAGATAATGTTGTTGATATTAATTCGAAATAAGGATGACAAATGGTATAATCATCATCAAATTCTTAATCGAATCCTTTTTATTAAGGAGGTTTACTAATGGGAGGGGAAGTGGCTGATACATAGAATACGTGATATATCTTTCCATAGCCCTTTAATAGTTCTGGCCAGAATAGGCATGAAAAAAATTCTTCTAGATATATTACACAACAATTTTCCAATAAAGTTTAAAATTTAAAGTAATTTAGATTGTTTTTATACAGTTTGTTGATCTCATTGATATTAAGGACCAGAATTAATAGAGGATTAGAGATAGTTAATTTTTTTATTTTCATAAAATCAGTATATATAAACTTTAAGAGCAATGGCTAAAGTAAAGTTTGAAATGTTTGGATAACAATTGCAATGTAGACAAAAGCTAAGAAAATTGAATTTGTCATATTCATATTAAGATCAGAACTCAGAAGTATTTATATAAAATATATATTAAAAGAGATGTATGCTAATATTTGTATTTATGTTATTAGCAGGGGATATGTGATATTAATGATGATCATATTTATAAAAACATCATAAATTTCTTTATTGTTAGAATCCATAATGCATTGGTCGAGTATTTCTTCAATTTTATTAAAAAACCTGCTCTTTCTTATTTTAGATTTATCAGTTAAAATAAAAATTAGATAAATACTTCTATTTTTTTTTTTTATTATTTTTTTTTTTTTTGATGTTGAAGCTGTACCATCATTTATTAAGTAAAGAGAGGATTACATAATATAATCACTTCTAATTATATATAAGTACTCCCAGACTGCAACTGGTCTAATCATCCACCAACATTGCCAAACAATAAATTAAAACTATTAAATAAATTGTAACTATCTAAAAATAAAAATAAAAACTAAAAATAAACAAATTAAATAAAATAAAAGAAAAATTAAAAATTTAACCTGACTATAAACCATCCAATTAAAAATTAAACTAATCATATGGGCCGGTTTGACTCTATCCGATTTTGTCACATAAAGTGCATTTTTCTTAGTTCACAGGGTTGAATTATTATGATAATTGTAAATCTGTAACACAATAAAATAAACCAGTGACAAGAGCTGATCCTATATCAATCATAAAATCCTGATGATCTATATTTTTTTCAATGTATTTCACGTCTTCAAAGTTCATTGCAAATTGGTTACAGATTGGTTTTGAGGAATCGGAAAGGAATCAGCAAATCTAATAAAAAACATATTACGTTGTTTATAACAAATAATAAGCTATTATACACTTTATAAAACGTTAAAAGAACAAGAGGGCACTGTATGGTTTGTAGATTGCAAAAAAATTTGTAGCTAAACTTTCAAAATACCAACTTTTGCTTGCTCAATAAGCATTAGTTTATTAATTCTCACTTTCTTTATTATAGGCTTTAATGAGTAAATAGTAAACAACAGAGAACAACAGAAGATCTGGACTTTTTTTTAAATAATTATTACATTTACATAGTTTTTATTCTATTTTAATTTGTTGTAATCCAATTTAAATAGTTTTTGGTTTAAAATAATATTTATGATTATTACTCTTAATTAATATATAATTTTCATGATTTTAAACTTGTAAATTAAGATAAAATAATATTTCTTTTTTTATTCCTTTGCGCAAAGTATTGTTAAATGTTTCGTTATATTGATCATCATGTGAGATTGAACCAATAAACATATTTTAACATGCTACCCCTTGTTATCACATAAGTGATATTATCGCATCACGTGGAGTCAAATCGGCCCATATATGAACTAATAAAATAATAAAAACCATAAAATAATTAAATTCAAACCTTCATAACAAAATAATCCCTTTAATTAACTTGATTAATCCCTAAATAATTTCTGTAAGAATGTAAGAACAATTTAATTTGAGATAGTACGTATATGTGCGGAAGCTAAGAGTTCAATTAGAATGTTTGGATATATCCTTTGATCGAGGCCCATATTAAGGGCACCACAGCTGCTTTACGATCAATGCTACAGTCAGTTCAGAGAGGGAAAAGTGTCAGAATTAGTATATGTAGATCATCATATACCTCGCAGTCATCATTTTCTTCATAAAGTGTTATGTCTATTCTTATCAGAGAGATGTTGATAATTGAATTTGATCATGCTAAGTTGCTGGTAATCTTGCATGATCAGTTGCAGATGATATACTATTATCACATTTGTACATGATGGATGTTTTGTTAAAGATCTTTTCACCTAAAAAAAGACATTGTTTCATCTTTCCCATGTTAAATACTTTTATTATTTTTACTATATCTGTTAAATTAATCTATAATTCCATTTCTTAACAAATTTCTATTTTAAAAAATATTAATAATAAAATTTTATCCATAAAATTTAAAATTCTTGCTAAAAATTCTAATAAGCTAATCAACTGATTTAGTTAGAAAAATTAAGAAACATATAACTAAAAAGATAATAAAACTAGAAGATTTATTTAATTTTAATTATAATGCAATATAGTTTATTATATTTATTTGTAAATAAAAAAAATATCATTTTAATTAGATTTAAATAAAAGTTAATAAATAGATGAGATTTATTAGAAATTTTATATTATTTTAAATCAAAAATGATGATTTTATATGATCATATAATATTATATAAAATAAATTTAAATTTTGCATAATATAATATTATATAATTTGAATTTATCTTATTATTTAATATATGGGCGTGCGTCAGTAGAAAAGGGGGAAATCAATTTTTTTTTCAAAATTTATTTTATTGGACCACTTTGCTAATCTTGATCATGTGCACAAAATTAGCTTAATAATCAAAATTACAAAAAAAAAGTCAATTTCCCCCTTTTCTACTGACGCACGCCCATATAATTTGCAGTAAAATACCAGTTTTTTCCAAAATTTTTTACTATTATCACTAGTCGAAAAAGGAATATTCGGCCTCCAAAAAATCCAGCCTAGATTCAACCAATTTTTAAAAAAATTGACCTAAATTAGTAATGATATGCAACTCAATCTATATTTGATTCTGATTCGATCCTGCCGAATGATGGTCAAATTGCGTATAATAAAAATTAAACTATGTTCGGCCTCACACGAATAATGGCCAAATTGTATTTACTTTTCTATATTAAATAATGGTTATAATATATTTACTATATTAATATTATTAAGTATAATAAAAAACAATGATACAATATTTGTTAAAAAATGTTTAAACAATTTGAACTAGTATAAATATTATATTAAATCAACGCAAATGAAACTTTCTATTTATAGGAATAATGGCTAAATATTCTCTGGCATTAGATTGAACTGATTTTTTGTATTTTACAGGTATAAACTAACCTAAAATATTGTGTATTGGGATTATATTGTCTCTACTGCTCAAATAGAAACTATCTTCTCATAATTTGACATTGCAAGTTTTGACATCATCGTCAATACTGAAATGGAATCGGGATGTCAAATTTGCCAGTTTGTACTATTTGATGTAAGCCAATTTGTGTGTCAAATTATGGGAGGATAAATGAACGCTATGTTCAAAAAAAAATTGGATTTGACCTGGATAAGTATCGACGCTATTCCCATCACAATTAATAAATTTAGCTAAGACAAATGAGCTCTTAATATGTCGTATTGCAGCAGCAAATCCAAAATTTTCTGCACTGATTTGACATCTTCCATATCGATTCGCTTTGTTGATAACAATCATCAAATTGGGTAAATTTTCCGTGAACAGTTTTCTGAATATAGAATCTATATATGTATCCTTATAATATTCAATAAGTAAATCGTAGATTTGTTTATCAAGACAAATATCTTCAGATCACAGTGCTAAAAATATACCTGGAAATTCCTCGCAACCAGTAATTGGTAATTCCAATATATTTCTGGAATTCATCAAAAATTGATACATTTCATTTGTTGGAAATTCAGAAAGAGAACTGACAGAAGGTCATTTATTGAGTAATTTGATGCCGATTACTTCTGAACTTGAGCTGATAATATCGTTTATTTGTGTTTTAATTATCAATCGACGCATTAGTTCAGGTTCAATTTGGCAGTGGCTATTAGGCAACGATCCTAATAAATATTTTATTATTAATCTTTGCTTAATGGAATAATATAATTCGAAAAATTGACACAGCAAATAAATTTAAATTTGAATTACCTAATACAGCATTCATTTGTCCAAAGCTAAAGCATCAGAACGAATATAGGGATCTATAATCGTAAGAGTACTCACATAGATGTAATGATAGGTGGAGGTTTGGCATTATTTTTTCTTTGCCATAATGCTCTTCGATCAATTTAATTATCTTTACTAAAAGTTTATGAGCTTCTTTCATATCGTTAATCTTCACAATTTGTCTAACCAAAATTGTACAAACTCTTACAAAATACGTAAGAATTTTGTGATCTTTATTCAGAAGTTGATTCTATAACACAATAGTGGCATATATTAGAAAAAAGTTGCGCCATTAGTCAGCGGTAAAGTTAGAAAAACCTTCACCGCAATGGATTTTACCAGAAATTTGTCCCAAATCTGATGGTAGCTTAAATTCACTTATTTTCTTTTGAATTGATTGAAGAACTTTTCTGTTAATACATCTTCATCAATCCATATTCGTTTTGTTATCTATTTTGTGATTCCTAGAAAAAAGCAGTGCATCAGATCTATAACAATAAACTGAATCAGATCAAAATACGAGAGTCTTAATATTTCAGACCACCTTACGCCATTCACTTTGACAAATCTCTCTCTTTTTGCGTTAGATTTGCATCATCGCCATTCCAAAGCCTTTTGACGATGCTCTACTGGATCTTTCATGATAAACCAGTCGCTCATATCCGCCATGCCACCAAAATTGCGATTATTGGCCCTTTTTTCACATCGATAACATGATGCAAGGGTAGAGATATGCCCGCATAATTTTCAAGCTCCAGAAATATCACACGAAGCAATTATTAATGCAGTTTAAATATCATCGGGAAAGTTATATCAGTTCAGATATGTGGTGATCTGTGATTTTAGCAGATTGCCGCATTTTTTTAATGCAATTTTGTTAAGAATCTGCGCAATACTGCAGAAATTATTTTTTATTTTTTTCAAAGATTTTTTTATGAAAAATTTGTGATAATCTCCAAAATTGCAGATTTTTAAAAACACTTCGTACAAAAATCTTTAAAGATTTTCACAATTTTCTTCTTTAATTTGATAAACTTTGCATGATAAACTTTGATAAGCTTCCAGTTTATTTTCTACACTTAATTTCCTTTAAGACACTTAAACTTTTTATTCGCAATACTTTAAGGAAACAATTTTTTTCAACATTTTTCATAAATATAATTTTTTTTTCAACACCTTTCAAAGAAATAAATTTTTTTCAACGTCTTTCAATTTAAAGTCTAAAAATACCCTAAGAAAAAACTTTTTTTTGTAGTTTTTTAAGCTTTGAAATTATTAAATAGACTTGCTATCTTTTCTATCTCCCTAAAAGAATCATTTTATAGACCCTCTACAAGGATTAAATGTACTTTCTACAGTGTTCTGGGCATACGAATCATAAACGAACGTTAGCTAACGCTAGTTTTCAAAGGTAACCTTCAAAAAAAATTTTTTTTATTAATTTTATTTAACAAATGTCCATTAACATTCGATTTCCTTTTTTGTAGGTCCGGAATACTGAAAAACAAGTTCCGGCCTCCATTTCAAAGGTAAACTTTGAAATGTTTAATTTACTTTTATTTTGACGAACGTCGCTAACTAAGGTTACTTTGTAGCCGATCAGCTTCTGCGGTGTCATATGACCTAGAGATCGGTTGATAATCTAAAAAAATTCCCTTTTTTCTTTACTAGGGCTCTTCTGGACTTTGGAATTGTCGAAGAATGAGTGAACAAAATTTATTTGTTTCAGCATTTCAAGCTGATTTTTTGCTGAAAATCTTAGCCGGACTCCACATTTCGAAGGTATGGCCTTCAAAATAATTTTTTTTTTTTATTAAATTAACTTAACGAACGTTGATTAACATTCGTTTTTTTTAGGTCTAGAACACTGAACATACGGGCTCGAACTCTATTTCGAAGGTAACTTTGAAAAAAAAATACCTTTTTTTTTATTTTTATTTTCAACGAACGTTAACTAATGTTTGTTTCATTTTTCTTAGGTCCAGAACTCCAATTCGAAGCGGACCGAAGTATTCAAAGATGGAAATGATTTTTTTTATATATTTTACAAAATGTTAATGTTTCATTTCGTATTTCTTTTTTTTTTAGGTCCTGAACTTCATTTCGAGGCGGACCACTGTAAGTAAAAAAAAAAGTTCTTTTTTTTGTATTTTAGCGAAACGTTAGTAACATTTCGCTTTTCTTCTTTTTTTTAGGTCTGAAACTCCATTCCGAGGCGGACCACTAAATAAAAAAAAGCTCTTTTTTTTTGTATTTTAGCGAAATGTTAGTAACGTTTCACTTTTCTTCTTTTTTTTAGGTCTAAAACTCCATTTCGAGACGGACCAATTCAAGTAAAAAAAAAAGCTCTTTTTTTTGTATTTTAGCAAAACGTTAGTAACATTTCGCTTTTCTTCTTTTTTTTAGGTCCGAAACTCCATTTCGAGACAGACTATTAAGTAAAGAAAAAAAAATGATTTTTTTTTCTTTGTATTTTAGCGAAACGTTAGTAACATTTCACTTTTCTTCTTTTTTTTAGGTCTGGAACTTCATTTCGAGGTGGACCACTGTAAGTAAAAAAAAAGCTCTTTTTTTTGTATTTTAGCGAAACATTAGTAACGTTTCGCTTTTCTTCTTTTTTTTAGGTCCGAAACTCCATTTCGAGGCGGACCACTGTAAGTAAAAAAAAAGGTTCTTTTTTTTACTTTTATTTAAACAAACGTTACTAATGTTCATTTTTTTTATTTTTTAGGTCCAGAATTTAGAGACGGACCAGTATTTCGAAGGTATAATATCTTCGAAATTTATTTTTTTTTTTGTTTTATTTAAACGAACGTTACTAATGTTTGTTTTTTTATTTTTTTTAGGTCCAGACGTTCCATTTCGAAGACTGGACTTTATTCGATGATAAAGCCTTCGAATTTTCTTTTGTTTTATTTAACAAACGTTAATGAACGTTTATTAACATTCGTTTTTTCTTTTTTAGATCTAGAGTAACCATTTTCGAAGGCCATTTGAAGGTACGACCTTCGAAAAAAAATGTATTTAATTTTTTTGTTTAACAAACGTTGCTAACGTTCGATGTTTTTTCTTTTTTTAGGTCCAGACGAAGCCCGGACTATTCGAAGGTAATGCACATTCGAATTTTTTTAAAAAAATTGGTTTTTTATTTATCTAACGAATTCTATTTTTTTTTTCTTATTTTAGGTCTTGGACGCTCCATTTCGAAGGCCGGACTTTATTTGAAGGTCAGCCTTCGATTTTTTAAAATTTTTTTTTTTATTGTTTTTATTTTACTAACATTCGATTTTTATTTTTTTTTTATTTTAAGTCCGGACCAGAATATTTTGAAGGTAAAAAAGACTTCGAAATTTTTTTTTATATATTATTTTATGAAGCGTTACTAACATTTCATTTTTATTTTGTAGGCTCGTGCTTCCTGGATGCCATAGTAAAAGGAAAGTGGAAAAATGACGAAGAAGAGAGCCTTCTGAACAAGATTTCGAAGGTACTTTTGAAAATTAATTTTTTTTTGTTTTGTTAATGAAACGTAAACTAACATTTTGATTCTTTTTTTTTGTAGGTCTACAGTTTTCTTTAGGAGTGATAAAATTTTAACATTTGACGTGTTTAGTTGGATCGAAGTTAAAAGCTGTTTGTTGGAATCGAACCAACTGGAACACTGTGCAAACCATTAACAACAACATAATTTGAACGTCTGTAAAGAAAAGAAAAGGGGACTTTTAATTAGTGCATTTAGTTAGCAAATAGGATAGTTTAGTATACTATGTACTTTTAAATTTGTAAATATCTTTAATTAATAAATTGATATTAGTTAATATTAAAGTTAAAACACTGCCTAATTGTAAATTTGCATTAGTGTTTTTGAAAAATTTCGCAGATTTATTTTTGAAAAATTTCGCAGGTTTTTTTGTGCTTGCAGATCTGCGCAGAAATCCATGAAATTTTTCAGTGCTGCGCATCGGCATGTCCTCTGATCTGCGCAGAAATGTACTCTGCAGAATTGCGCAGATCTGTGAACTAAAATTTTTCCCAATGATCTTTGCCATTTGGACATTCATTAGTGCGATTAAGATTTACGCCTTCCCAAAGTGAATCTAATTCCGTTATTATTGGCGAAAGATAATGATTAACTTTATGCAATTTAACCTCATCGGGCCCCTAGTAATATGCTGAGTATAAGCACATTTTCAGGCTTAAATCGAACATCCTAAGGTAGATTGCATATTACTGCGTATATTACACCTGTACTGTAAATTGTTCTTTCGTAAGGCTGGAACCAATCCAAATTCATCATTAATCCTAGATGAGCATCAGTCTTGTCTGGTCGGAAAAAGTTATTTGACCTTTGTTCAGTCGATTCCTTAAGATTTTTCTATATTTGGCCATCATAAATATCTGATAGAACATTATCAATTATTGAATGACGTGTCCAATGCCGCAGTAATTCTTCAAATCCTGGCCGCTTGAACATACTAGAAAGCTGCTGTTGTATACTTGAGACTGGATAAATTAATTCAGGAACAATTGATATATTATTATTTAAAGAAATTTTCTTCCCTAAAGGAGTACGACATTGTTTTAATCTCTTTGTAGCCGAATTTAGAAATTCAACATGGCTGCATTTCATAATAGTATTATTATCTTTTGATATTATCTCCTCTTTTTTGTATAATTTGTGGCATTTTTGGCAGGTTGCAAACTGCGTAAATCGATCGAAAAGTCCTAACTGTTTTCTTAGCATGTACAATAAATTTGGGAATGATTCATAATTGATATTTTTACATACTTTCAATATTATTTTAATAAATTGTATTAATTCTTCAATTGCGGTATTTGGTATGTTATGACTCGACCTGAACTTCATAATCCATATCAAAATCTCTTTAATTAATTCATCTGTTGGTAATTCTGAAATATCTGGTGTGTCTGAAATATCTGGTATGTCGAACATAGGATGAGAGTAATTCTCAAAATTATCTGAAAAATCATTATTTTCATCATTAGGAGAATCTTCTTGTGTCGAAGATTCACTAGTGTAGATATCATCTGTATCATATTCAGCTGGCACATTATAAGAGGAATCTTCAGCAACTAGCTCAACTTCAGTAATATGACGAAATGTGCCTGGTTTTGCCCTTTTTTTTGCGTGAAAGTAATATATATTTCTGTTCTTCATACGTATCATTATTAGAATGTATATCAATAGACATTGTCGTATCTTTTGGTTCTGCTAATGATATTGTCGAATCAATCAGTTCTATTAACTCTTGAGACGTTAGAGCCTTATCACGATTTAATAGTTCCAAAGAAGTCATTTGCTCATTCATTTGCTCATGTTCCTCCTTCATACGTAGATCGACCATTTTCCCATTACAATGGCTGCAAAAGCACAGAACCTTCTCTCTTGATTTTCTGATCGTAAATTCAGTAGATGTTTGTTTAGAGGTCGATGAACTAGGATTATTATATTCGTCTATGATATTAGCAGCAATGCGTTTTCTTCCCCCTTTTTTCATTTTTTGATAAAAGTCAGATATGATAAAGTTGTAATATGATTTTTACGTTGAATAAAGTTATAATATACTTTGTTATATTTAATAGTGATTTTTTATTAATATCAAAATTTTAGTGATGTCGAATTTTTAGTGATATTGTGATTTTTTTATTAATATCAAATTTTTAGTAATATCAAATTTTTAGTGATATTTTGGTTTTTTTATTAATATCAAATTTTTAGTGATGTCGAATTTTTAGTGATATTGTGATTATATTCTGTTTTAAAATGATATTGATAGTATAATTAACAAAATAGACAAATTCGAATACGAAAAATTAGACGTAAGAAGTTGAATAGAAGATTAAACGAAAACTAAAATTTAAAAAATAAAATATATACCCTACCACGCATTCAATGCGATTTAACTGTTTAATTAATTGAAAGTCTAGTTTGATGCAAAAGTTTAAGTCTGATCTGATCATTAACAGCTAATGATTGAAAGTCTAATTTGATATGTTTAATATATGTTTAATTAATTAAAAGTCTAATTTGATGCGAAAGTTTAAGTTTAATTTGATCACGCCTATTAAAAGTCTAATTTTATACAAATGTTTGTGATCGTTAATTGTTAAAAGTCTAATTTGATAGTAAAGAAATAGATATAAATAGTGGTCCAATTTCCTCGTTCCATACAAAAAATTGCCCTTTTTTCTTTTTTAAAAAATAATAATAAAAAATAAAAATAATTTTAAAATAATAATAGCTCGTAAGAAACCATCAAAACTAAATGCTTCTTCACCAAATATTGCTGGTTTGTCTACACCATCACCACATACAATATCAACTCCTCCACGAAATATTGCTTCAACACCAACACCAATTAATACCACCGTTTTATCTACATCACAAAATATTATCACATTACGAGCGTAAATACTAACTAATACTACACCACAAAATATTGCCACATTACGAGCGTCAATACTAACTAATACTATACTACAAAATATTACCACATCACGAGTATCAATGCTAACTAATACTACACCACAAAATATTGCCACATCATGAGCGTCAACACCAACTAATACTACACCACAAAATATTGCCATATCACGAGCGTTAACACCAACTAATACCACCGCTTCGTCTATACCACAAAATATTGCTACACCACGAAATATTGCTTCAACACTAATATCACTAAATACTAATACTACAGCTCCCTTTAGACTCGTTGTTTCATAAGATATTTTAGCCTCATTAAGTCAAACTCAAACTCAATCTCAACGAACTTCTGATATTATTAAAAGATATCCTAATATTAATGTACCGAAAAGTTACTATTTACATCACGAAGAATGAGCACCAAGAAATGTTCAACCGAGTAATGAAGAAGTGGGTAAACTGAATTTTTTGTTATATTTTAATATTTATTATATTACATCTGTTCATTATGATTCGATACATATCCTTATAATTTAAAATAGGTAATTTAAAGCTAGGAAATTTAAAAAATAAAACCCTTTGACTACAGAATGAATTGAATCAAGAAAAGGTCAAAGTATTAGAAATGAAATGAAAAATAAATAATTTGCAAGACCATGTTCGTAGGATCGAAAAGGAGAATTCTTTACTATGGCAGTTTAATGAAATTTTTGGTGATGAATCGAGCCAATTATGTGAAGAGAATAAAACTCTCCAAGAAGAACTTCAACAGCTCAAGCAACTTCACACACCTCGAAAGACTATCGATTCTCTGCAGCAATATTCACCAAAACGCCCCAATAAAAGATTAAAATTAAGAGAGAAATCGCCTGATGAAGTTGCCGCTTCAGCTGCAAGAGTAAGAATTTTACAAGACTATTTGCAGCTGAATTGTGTTAATGTATATATACAGCTTTTATTATTACCTCTTATTGTTTAGGACGAAATGAAGAACCTCTTGAAAGGTCAAATACCTGAAGAATATCGGTTGGATTACGGCAAGACTTTTAGTGAACAGATAGCAAAAATATATGAAAAATTGATACCTGAATTAAAGAGGTTGATGAGTGAACATTATAATCTGTCTGTAATCCAATTGTCAAACTGATTATGATCGATTCATAAGAATAAAAGAGATAGATAACAGAAATGACTATCAGGCCAATTAGATAAAGTTGACCGTAGGATGCATGTAAATGCGCGATTGTCTGAAGTGAGCAGTATTTTATTTTAATGCACTTCTTTTTAGTCATTTGAAATTAATCTTTATATATTCGATAGAAAAAAAATAGACAAGTAAAGGCAGCAATAAAATTATACAAAAGAAATAATGCCAACATAAAGGAATTCGATAAAGATGAATTATTACTAATGCTTGTACAGAATGATTGTCATTCCACTGAGTAATCAGATTCTGAAGACGATTCAAGACAGAAATTGCCTGATAATAAGCGATTCTTGCATGTATACGATTGGTCATGGTATTTAGACGAGGTATTAAAGTGATTACTGCTCCTAACCTATTTTAATATTTATTCGATATTTGTTTATCTTTGTTTTAATACGTATTAGACCCTGAAGCAGAATATATTCAACACGCAAAAAAGCAACGGGAGTGAATTTATAATGATGATATTTACTTCATGTCTAGTAAACCTCTCAAGAATACGCCTAAATAGACGCTCGATAAAATGAAAATGTACGAGACAGATAAAACAAATGAAACAATTGGCATTAGCAAATATGTCGACATGGTTGATGATTTGATTCAATCTTACGAGGATTGTGTGCCAATAGAACCAAATTTAACAGAACCATATTCAGATTTCTTGTTAAATTCAGCGGAAATGAATTCAACTAGACTTGAAGATTTGGATGAGATCGGTAAAAGTTCGATAACAGTAAGTTGAATTATTTTAATATTTTTACGTCGCAAATATCATTAATTAATTTTGTTTATATCATATGTTGTATCATATTAGCAACAAAAAGCTAAAAAAAGTGAAAAGAAAAAGAAAGAGCTATGAAAGACGAAGAACTCCATGAAATCTTCAAAGCAGACAGACGAATATTATTAGTATATTTTATATTTCTTTTTTTGGTTATATAATTATGACTGGATATTTTATATTTTTTTTTTTGGTTTATATAATTATGATTGGTTTATGAATCTTATAGTTATTGTACGGTTGATCATATGTGGGTTGGTTTATATAATTATCTTATATTACTATATACTATATACGTCAATATATATAAAATAAATGGTTTTTATTTGCTTATAAAATACAAAATGATGCTTTATTATTCGACCTTGAAAAACCTCTAGTTCGACTTATTTATCAATTATATTCGAATTACATACAGTAGTCGAATATAGTTTTTTTAGAGTCGAATAAATATGTAATAATGTCCTAATATAGGTAAAATGATGGTCAAATTTTCTTTTCAAATTTGAGATGATTGGCACCCCCTAAATGCGCCAAAAAATTGGCTTTAATTTGACATAGGTTAGATCATCATTTAACCTATATTCGATATGGTCAAATTTAGGCCAAATTGTCCTTTTTCGACTAGTGAGTTTTTAATTGTTTTAATAAAAACGTTACAAAATATTTTTATTTCTTTAACTTAATACAATAAAAAAAATCATTTTGCAACAGTTTTTAATCATTTTAAAAAAATGTTACAAAACATTTTTATTTCTTTAATTTTATACGATAAAAAAACTGTTTTACAACAGGTTTTAATTGTTTTAATAAAAATGTTATGAACATTTTTATTTCTTTAACTTAATATGATAAAAAAACCATTATTAATCATTTTAATAAAAACATTGTAAAACATTTTTATTTCTTTTAATTCAACATATTAAAAAATCATTTTGCAACAGTTTTTAATTATTTTAATAATAATGTTGTGATATATATATATATTAATATGATAAAAAAACTATTTCACAACAGTTATTAATCATTTTAATAAAAACATTGCGAAACATTTTTATTTCTTTTAATTTAACATGTTAAAAAACTGGTTTACAACAGTTTTTAATCATTTTAATAATAATATTGTGAAATGTTATTTCTTGATCATTTTAATAAATACTAAAAGACATTGCAAACTGGCAATATTTTTTTAACGTTTTTATTAACTTTCTGTGTAATTTTACTAACTCAGGTATAATCAATTTAAATCAAGTTGATCTGAATTGATATTTTTTATAAGTTGAGTTAAGTCAAATCTAAAAAAATTGTTATTTTGATTTGACTTGACTAGACTCAAATTTTTCAAGTTGAGTATGATTCTGTCTAATAATCGACTTAACTCAATTCGTTCAGAGTATTAAATATATCATAATCTTTTATATAATATCCTATATACCTATACTAATAATAAAATTAGATAATTTGATGATCACATTCTGCAGGTCAAGGTGGATATAGCTTCTGATAAATTGTTTATATGATATATGAACTAAATATCAATAAAAGCATATATAGATCATTAAAAAAAAAAAAAAAAAAAATTAGATATTAAATATAAACCATTCCAGATTTTATTTTTAAATCAAAAAAATTTGGTTAAGATTTATTATCAAATCTATATTACTTTTAGCTGTATAGTAAATAAAATTTATTATATATTTATAAATAATGATTTAGTTAAAATAAATCTATTACTTTCATAAATTTAAAATTTATTTATTTGGCATATTGATATATAATTGTCTAAAATAATAATTTTTAATTTCTCTATAAGTAAATGATAAATGAATTGTGAAAATTTAAAAAAATATCATATATTTAAATATTACAATCATATTATTAGTAGTTTTTTGTTATTCAGTTATACTAATTATTTTTTTGAGCTATAAGTTTTAACAAGAATAATGAATTCTTTTTTAATAAGAGTATTTGTAAAATTTTATTAGATTTATGGATTTAAAAATTTTTAAAAAAAAAAATTATTTAAATAGTAATTTACCGATTATTTATTATATAAAGCATAGTAGATGTTTTATTTTATTAAATTATTTGCTATATTATTTTATATTTAAAATTAATTTAAATCTAATTTAATTATATATTTATATATCTGGCTATTAGTAGAAATTTGGATTCCAATAATCCATATAATATAAACTAATATAATTCTAATTAATTTATAATTTAACAAACTATACTTTAGTAAAAGAACTGTACCATTTTTTTATTGAATTATATATATTGTACTATTCTAAATTGTTTTTTTAGCTATTATATATACACATATAACTTAAAATCAATTATAACCTAATTTTTTACTATTATACAATATTTAATTGAAGTATTGCATGAAAAAAATGACATTTGACATGTTTATCTTTGCTGAAATAATTAGTGATATTAATTTTCAAATGGAAACTTTAAAAGTAAAATGGTTGATAATTGTTTGTTTATAAAAATAAAAAAAAATTAATTTCTCAAAATTTCACTTTGATTAGTCAAAAAAATTACATACAATGTTGTTCATATTTTATTCTGTTTCAAGAATATATATGTAATATAACAACATATCCCAATTGAATTAATCACTTTAAATGAAAGAATTGGTAAATATGTAACCCAGCTATTTTCAATACATGATTCCCGCATTCTAAAAATTCCTCTATTTTCTCATTTTTTTTTAAATAAACAACAAAATAAATAAATAACAATAATGAAATTTTACATGGATAAAATACAATGTATTCCCTAAAAAGTCAAAATAAAGTTGGGAGGAAATCCAATTCCAAATAACAAAATTAGATCTTCAAAAAATTATGATGATGATTCTTTTGGAAATTCTTTTGTAGAGGTCCTTTCGCATTGATCCAATATCCAAGCAGCTACAAACTTGGATTTTCCAATAACTCGACTAGCACTTTTTTCTACAACTGTTATTTCCGGTGGTGATGATACTATAATGTCTGGCAATATTGTAACTGAATTTTGAGTACGGGATGGATTATTTATGGATATTGTTGTGGAATTACTATGACGGTTCGCATTATAATGTTCTTGAACAAGATCATATTGTTGACTTGCATCATCATCTTTATATGAAGGTGGCGGTGGTAAAAGGCTAAATTCACATTTGTCATGCTGATTAGGTGAATCCATCGTACAATCCCATGTTAAAAAAGTATGATGCGAATGAGACATTTGTGAAAAATGTGTGTCAAAAGCCTTTTCAGGATTTGTATCCCTAGAATTATTTAAGAAAATTAATTAATTTAAAGAAAACAAATAAATTTAAGTACATAATAAATAAAATAAGTTACCCATATAGAATTAACAATGTACATAAAATCATTGAAGCAAGAGGTAATGTTGTGACCAAAACAGCAGCTAATTTAGAAATCCAATCGATAGGAAATAATAATTCAAGCTGAAACGCGGCAATGGTTGCACCAATGGCAAATAGTAAATATTTAGCACATAAAAAACCATTTACGATATTCATCTAATTACCGAAATTAAGTATCATAATAGCGAATTAAATATAATTTAATATAAATAGAAAAATAAACCAAATCTGTGGTAATCACATACCCTTGTTATAGACCTTCTCATCAATCTAAGACGACCATACTTTGTAGAGTCCATTTCGATATCCATCAATAGTCCGATGCTACCTTCCGCGAACCTTTTCATTTTTCTACCAAAGTATGCAAAACAAATGGCTATTGAAATCCAACTGATAGCATAAACTATATAATGCGCACGAATCATTTGTGTTTCAAGATGGACAAAATGAGAATCCTCATCAGGTCTCACTTTTAGTACTGAATGAAAATATCCTGTAAGTAAAGCAAAGGTGGCAAGCGATGGAAAGACTAAGAAAGAGAATATTCGGAAGAACCAGATTATACTATTATGAGATGGCATGAAAATTTGGAATGGTCTTTGCGAGTCAGGAGTTGCTAGAAAGTAACTTGAATGAGGAACAGCAAGTAAACTTGATTTGCGAGAAAATTAACAATTAATTTGTATTCTTATTATTTTTTTTTAAAAAAAAGATTATATGATGAAGATTACTTACATTCCAAGAATAAATAATATCACTGAAACCTGATCACAGTAAAACGGTATGTCATATAAAAGTTCCAAAATCATATATTCTCCCTCAATAAGATTGCTAAGTATAATTATGTCACTTATAATTCGAACTTAAAATGAATTAAGAAATATCGTTCTAATAAGATTAACTACCATATTATCGAATTCTTGGAACAACAAAATAAACTTACTTGATGCATGTAGTGTTTGCCATAACAAGTACCCGTCTAAAAACGCGACTTTTTGTGATGACTTGATATAAAATCGTCTTTTTAACCACAGACCGCCCGCGGTAATGGCCAACATGACAGCAAGAACGATTGAAACATAATAAATCACATTATAAAACACATTGTCATCACAGTTTTTTATGTAAAGGTGAAAACTGTAATTCAAAATAATTTTCTTAGCGTCCACAGAATAATGAAAAGAACTGATTAAAGAAATATACTAAACCTACCGACAATTTCCCTCATCAGATAAGTCTTGCGTGGAATTGTTCTGCATGAGAGATCTGTTCACATTAGCTGTGGCACACTCCTTTATTCTTTAAACCGCTGTACAGTTAGTCTTTTTCTTTGATATTTTTTTGTTGGTTTTTTTTTTTTAAAAAGAATCAACGAGGGTGGTTGGTGGTAAACATCAAAGAAAAATACGATCGTTATGCGGGAAAGGATGGTATAAAAAATTTTTCTTTTAAACATATTCTCTGCGGCGGAAAAAAAATATTGCGAATAAATTATGGTTACATCTAAATTAATTTAATTGTTGGTTCAAGTTAGTATATCCACATTGGGAATACAGAACACGTTTACCTCCACGTTGTGCATCGATCAGTAAACAATTCGGGTGATATTACACAAGTATCACAGATCACATTATTATTATTATGAATGTGATAAGATGATAAACTTTTGACTTTATTTTAGAACTCTTCTTTACCTACTTTTAAATATGCAAGAAATTGAGGTTGCTCCTAGAGACGTTTTTACTCACTACATTAATGTCAAAAAAGGGCAAACCATATTATGGTGGTTTTCTACAAAAAAGAAAAACATTTCGTTTGGCTTATATCAGAGAAAAGGACCAGCTGTCTCTGCAAGAAATGTTTTTATAGCTGCATCTACAGCAAACTCAGCTACAGAAGCTCTTACACCTATAGAGAGCGGGCATTTATCACCCAATCCAGTAAGACAAAATAATATACCTACTCTATCAACAACTAAATCTAGAACGAGTTTACATAGCGTTGCAAGTGGTGTCAGTAGAACTTCTATGGATACAAATGATACCGACGATAATGAAGAAACATCTGGAGAAAACAATACCGAATTAGGTGCTACACTGAATGATTCAACTTCTGCCCATTCCCTTCAGCCCACTAGTCCTGTCTTTAATCGCGGACGCAAAAAGTCAGTGTCTGCTCAAATTATTAATGATCCTGGTTTGAAGGAAATCTTACCAATTGAACATTATAATTCAGCATCTACTACGATTAAAGGTAGTTATCTAGTGCAGGAAGAAGGGACTTATTGCTTATGTTTCGGTAAGATATTTTGTAATTTTTAAGCGCGAATTATTATTATTTATTATTAAATTCAGTATTATTTTATTTTTCCTTTAAAAAAGATAACTCGTTTTCACGCAATACTTCAAAGGCGCTGACTTTTTTCGTAGCATTAAAAGACGGTAAGTATTATAATATGAGAATTTAAAGAACTAGAAATTTAGAGATTATTTATTAGACGGTAAGTAATGCTTTTAGAAACTATATTATCAATTATAAATAGGAGCAGAAAGGCAACAAGAAGAATCTCAGCCAGAAGTTAGTGGATGGATGCTGAAAAAAAAGAGGAAAAAAATGCAAGGTGAAAATTAAGTATCCGTTTAAAGTTAATCTACAGAAAAAAAATACGTATTCATTTTTTTTTTCCTTAAACAGGATGGGCAAAACGCTGGGTACAAATAGACAATGGGGTGTTATCATACTATGCACATCCTCACGGACCTTGCCGTGGAACGATATACATTGCGCTTTCTGCAGTATCCTCTAACACAAATTTTTGTTCAATTAATTTGGATTCTGGAACTGCTACCTATCATTTGAAAGCACTTACAAACGATGATTTTGATAATTGGATGAAAATCATTCGTAAATATGTGAATATATCAAAAGAACTACAACTTAATGATCCAGAATATCCAAAAATGACATCTCCTCGCCAGTCCACGGATTTTGAAAGAAGGCAAAGTTTATATATTAAACGTCAAAGTTTATTATTAGATAAAAGGAGTAGTTTTCATAGAGATCCACAAAGTTTTTTCCGACTAAATAATAAATTAGACGAAGATCTTGGAAAAATATATGGCATATTTAATAGCATGGATAATGGTTTCAGAAATGTAAAAGAAATATTGGATCATTTTAAAAATTCGGTCGAGAATCTGGCTTCTCCAGGAAATACTCGTCAAAGTCCAAATGCTGAAGGGAAATTCCGTTTAAAAAAATTTCCACTTTCGTTGCAACGAGGTAATTAAAGACTCGGTTTTTTTTTAAAAAAAAAATTCTTATTTTACATTAGTATTTATTTTAGGTTCAACTACATTAGATCAATCATCATCGTCACAAACTTCAACTCCAATGTCACTGGATCAAATTTATGAAAAGTTATATACGACATTTTCAACTTTGAAGACGGATAAAGAGCAAGCTTTTGAATTATTACGAGGCGAGATTGAAAGATGGAAACAACTTGATAATGCATATCGTAAACTTGCAGTTGAACATGCAGAGTTACGAAAGATTTTATCCGACAGGCAATTTACAGATGTCCCCGAACAAATGCAACAAGAAGTGTTATTATCCGAAAAATCTAATTTTGATGAAATGGGAGAAATAAGGAATAATCGAGCAGGATCATTTAGTACGATTAACACGGGTTCTGCCGAAGTATTCTTTGATGCTGAAGATATTGAATTAAAAGATACAACGACTGATAGTGATAATGAGATTATCGATGAAGAAACCGAAGATGAAGCAGGCTCAATTACAGAAGAGACGATTGAAGAGAAATCTACTGATGGTGATAATATTATTAACGACAAATCTACCGTTGACAGATCAATGACAATTCGAAGGAGGAAATGTTTACCATCGCCAGTATGCGGTGAGGATGTTAGTCTTTTGTCTATCCTTCGAAAAAATGTTGGTAAGGATTTGTCAACGATAGCTATGCCTATATCTCTTAATGAACCTCTTAATGCCCTACAAAGAATGGCAGAAGAGTTGGAATATAGTGATTTGTTAGATAAAGCAGCTACTACTGATGATTCTATCACTAGATTAATTTATGTGTCAGCATTTGCAGTTTCAGGATATGCATTTACTCAATATAGAGCACTTCGAAAACCTTTTAATCCCCTTCATGGGGAAACTTTTGAATTAGTTCGACCAGACAAAGGTTTTAAGTTTATATCTGAAAAAGTTAGCCATTATCCACCTATAATGGCCTGTTACGCAGAGTCACCAAATTGGAAATTTTGGCAAGATACAAAAGCTAAAACAAAATTTTGGGGTAAATCAATGGTGAGATTAATTTATAATTAAAGTTCTTCCATAAAAATTATATCTAAAAAAACTTTTATTTAGGAAATTATCCCATCAGGTACAATACATGTTACTATTCCAAAATATAACGATCATTTTACATTTTCAAAAACTACTACATGGATGCGTAATATGATATCTGGTACAAAATATTTGGAACATACTGGAGTGATGAGAATTCAAAATCAAACAACAGGAGAAGCATGTGATGTAACATTTAATCAAAGTGGATTATGGAGTAACGGACCAAAAAGTGAGATTGTAGGAGTATTATACAATGCTAAAGGAGGTAAGTGTGGTAAGATAGTAGGAAGATGGACTGAAATAATATTTCATGAAATAGGACAAAATCAATTAGAAGTTATTTGGAAAGCCAACCCTCCAATATTAGATCATGAGCAATATTATGGATTTTCACAGTTTGCAGTTGAATTAAATGAGTTAACATCGGATTTAGTTGATATATTACCAAATACAGATACGAGACTTAGACCTGATCAAAGATTATTTGAAGAGGGTCATGTGGAGAAAGCTGAAGCTGAAAAACTTCGTGTTGAACAAAAACAACGTGACTTTCGTAAATATTTAGAACAACAAGGTAAATCCTGGGAATCGCAATGGTTTAAATTTGAAAATGGTGAATGGGTATATAAAGGTGGCTATTGGGAGGCAAGAGAAAATAAATCATTTGAAAAGAAAATTGATTTGTGGTAGAGAAAAAAAGTATATATACAAAAATATTAATTTAGTTATTTATTTATTTATAATAAAAAAAGACTATATTATTATTTATATAAGTCAATCATCTGACAAGCCAATATTTACCCTGACCTTTGCATTCGTTTCTTTTTTGAGTAAGTTCTAATGGTGTACCTTACGTCATCTAATCCTAATATAACAAATTGTGGACATCGGGAGTTTGACATATTTGAATTTTATTATAAAGTCAAGCAACAAGTTTTGACAGTCATAGGTAAACGCAGATATCAACAGTCCTATTGGGTAATTCAAGGTTTTGTGTAGCTTCTTGTTCAATTTGTTTATAATAATATACAGTAAGTAAATTTAGTAATATTTTATAGGTGCCAAATACAAATGTATTTTATAAATTACACATATAAATATATATGGCACACGCCTATTGTGCTTCAATTTTCGTACAACACGACGAAAATAAAGTCCAAAAAATCCCCCAAAAAACATTTGGGTTCTTTGGGCAAAGAACATATTCAATGTCCCATATGCCAGAACCACTCTCAATTCGACAAAACTTTCTACCTTCCGCTGAGCGGCTCGGTTCAACTTCTGATATGCAGTCTTTTGCCCACCATGTACAAACTCTTTATCAACTCGAAGTACCAAATGAAAACATTTATCTCGCACTATCAACTGACTTACCTGTATCAAACCTAATAGACACTTTCCATGCTGCAGCTAAAAAGATTGACCTTTGGCTTGAATATGCTAATGTTGCTATATTTGCTTTAGAGCTTGACGTAAAGGAAGGAATGAGTGTAAAAAATGTTAGTGAAATGGACGTCTTAATACATAAATTTGCTCCAAATGTTGACTTACTTCAAGAATTGTCACAGACTGTACTCGACAACCTGAAGCAACCAACTGATGAAGAAAGGCGTAAAGACGTTAAGGATACACTTGATAGAATTCAAAGTGATTGGGTTGATGTAAGAACTTTCTTCGGAAGGGTTAAGAAAGAAATGTCTGAGTCAAAACAAAGACGTGAACTAATGGAAACAATGGATCAGATTTTAGCTTCAATAGAAGAATTAAATACTAGTATTTTCGAATACCAGGAACAACGTCATAGCGGTTTAACTGACAGTGAATTTCCATTTCCAAAACTTAGTTCAAGTCCAACTTCACGAAATACACCTGCTGCATCGTCAAATTTTAATAACAATTCTCAAAACGAGCTTAGCTCGCGTGCTGATGTTGCACTAATGAAACTTGATTCTCGTTTAGAACCATTATCAGCACGTATAGAATATTTAAGATCTCGTTTATCAGCACCAAATGCCCCATCAGATCCTAATGGAGTTTTATCAAAAAAGAATAATATTTTAACCAATAAATGGGAAGCGTTGAAGCATGAAATGGATTCTTTGAGAGAAGAATGTAAAGAAGATAAATGGTTAGGAGTTTTTAAACAGGTAACCGGTAACGCTACTCAAATGATGGATTCACTTGAAAGGGCCGTTAAACAATGTAAGGACTTTATCATTAGAGCTACTAGTAGATCGGATTCACCTTTAAAACTATTTCAACAAAACAGGGGTGTGTCAAAATCTTATTCGAGAGATTCACAATATCAACAACAGCAACCACAACAACAATCCATAGCTATAACTCCAAAAAATTTTCAAAGACTTTATAAAAATTTTGATGCTAAAAGAAAGTATTATATTCCAACTGTAACTAAAATGCTTAGGATGCTTGCTGATGGGATTAATAATCAGAAGACAAGAGATTGGGACGCAATTAAAAAATATAAAGCGATGAAAGAACGTTGGGATGTTATTCTTGATGGTGTTACTGAAGTTCAAAAGGAAATGCCAGCATTAGAAGCTGTGCTAGATGCTTCACTTTTCTCAAATAACTCTCCACCATCTTCAATACCTTCTTCAATTGCTTCTTCACCTCCAATGTCTCCCAATATGAAACCATCTAAAGAAAAATATACGCCAGAATCTAGTTCACCTCCGAAAGGTCAAAGAGCACTATCGCCATATCGAAGAGTATTGTCCCCATCGGAATATGAACGTTCATTATCTCCACCAAGAAATAATACAGGATCTCCTTTACGTTCAAAATCTCCTTCACCAAGAGCTGCAAGTCCGGGAGGAGGTCGTTCTTATTTAGCTCCAAATGGTAGGTCTGTAAGTCCCCCTCCACTATCAGATCGTCATCCTTGGAGTTCGCAGTATAATCATTCGCCTTATAATTCACCTTATGGACCTTCATACAATAATAACGATCATGGTAATCCTTATTACCGTGAACGTGCATCATCTCCTCAACCGAGAAATGGGCGATCAAAATCTTCCACGAGATCTGAATCCCCTATACGTTCTCCTACGACGGGTAGACCAACGACACCTGGTGATCGCATGCATCCATCAGCTATTCCACGTCCTGTTACTAGTATGGGTTTAGCTTCTAGGTCGACTTCACGTGCAGGAATGAGACCTTTCCTCCCTCAAGCAAGTACACCGCAACCTGGCATGACCGCTTCTTTATCACGTTTAAGCATGGTTTCTCCACCCCCAAAACGTCAACCACTGAGATCACCAACTCCCTCTTCAGTCACAAGCAGTTTATCAAGACCTATAACTCCTGAGGGTGATGAGCGCCCAATGACTCCATTAACTGAAACATTGTCAAAGATGGCAATTGATTATCATTCCCAATATACCCCACTTAAAAATGATCCTCTTGACGTTGAGGTTGCCAAGGTAGTAAATTCATCCCCATTATCAGTTAAAGTAGAACGTGCTGGAAGCGATAAATATTACTTTGGGAATGAAGGAGGGGGTCGTGACAGGAAAATTTATCTTTGTCGTTTAATGAACTATGCTTCAAGTAAAAAAGTCATGGTTCGAGTTGGTGGAGGCTGGAAGGATTTGGATATGTTCTTACTGGATTACAGTCTTATGAGTAGAGATTAAAAAAAATCCCCCAAAAGTAAGCTTAAATATATTCTTTTTATTTATTCTTTTTTATGTATAATATTTATTAACTTTGGCTTTATTGGTACATGTATTAAAACATATATAGATAGATAGATATGTATTATTATTGTTTGTGTCACTGGACCTTATTTAAAATTTTTAGATTGTCAATTTGTTTTATTATCTTGTTTTTGAACTATAAATTTTTTTATATCTTTGTATATATAGAATTTTTTTATTGATATCTATTCTTTTGCATTTCTTTATGTGACACTAGATATTTTTTTTTTGTTCTGTGATTCTTAAACTAATAATACATATTCCATTAAAAAAAAAAAAAAAAAAAAAGAAAAAAAAGAAAATATGGAAAAAAAAGAAAAAAAAACTTTTTTTTTATTTTTTTTTTTTTTTTTTTTTATATTATTTGATTTAAAAAAATATATATATAACAAAGTGTGAGAATTATTATTATTTATTAAGATAATATATTAGTATACATCAAATAGAATTATTACCAATTTTAATTGATTTCTATTTCATAAGAAAATGATATTATTATTTGTCATATTTGTCATTTATTACTCTGGAAATTTTCAAAAAAAAAAAAATTTGAGTAATAAAATATATAATATTAATAAATCAAATTATTATAATAAAAAATAATCAATTATATTATTTAATTTATATTCTTTTATAAATTAAATAAATAAATACTTTTAAATATTATTTTAAATTTTAATTTAAAATATATATTATAATATTTTTATTAATTATAATAATTTATGCTAATTAAAAATTAAGATATTAATTACAAATGCTTTTAGTAGTTTTAAACTTACAGATATTATATATTTCTACTTAATACTTTTTTTTAAAACTATTTTACTAGTATATTATATATTCCAATTTTTTTAACTTTATTTAGATTAATAATTAAATAATATAACTAGTAATTATTTTATTGATTTTTTTATTTTTAATAAATTTTTTCTTATTCTTACTATTAGGAATTAATATAAATACTTTTATTATTAATTATTATATAAATAATTATTAATTAAATTTTTTTTTTAATTTTTAATATAATATATTATCTTATTTTAATAGTATTATTTAAACTAGAAAATTTTAATAATATAATTAAAAATAATGCTATAACTGCCTAGTTGTAATAGAACTTTAAAAAATTCTTATATATGTAGAATATTAAAATATTTAATCAATATAGAATAATTTTAAAATATAAGAATTTATAAATGCTTAATTTTATTAATAAAGTTGCAAATGAAACTTATAAGTTCAAATAAATAGTAAAAAATTAATTAAACTGTTTTGCTAAAAGTTTTTAAATAAAAAACTGAAACTTTTTTAAGTTTTAACAAGTTTATTATTATATTAAATATAAATTATAATAATTTATTATGTAATATATATTACAATAGCAAATTGGAAATTTTATCATTTTTTATTTTAAAATTTAAATAAAAATTTACATTTATATTATATTTTATTATATTTTTACTTTTAATATTATTTTTTCATTTATTAAAGGAATTTTATTTTATTTATTTGCTATATTATCAATTAAATCATCTTTAAGAATTTTACTAATATCTTTTAAAATCATTTTATTTAATAAATCAATATTTTTTTTTAATCTATAAATTATTAATTAATATAAATACATTTATTATTTGAAATAAGTTTACCTAATATTATATATTTATAATATATTTACTTATATAATACAATTATTATTAGTTAAAACTATAATAACTTTTTTAAATTTTTCTTCAAATTTTTTATTTAGCTAATAATTCAAAAACTTTTTTATTTAATTTTATTTCATTTAATTTAAATTTATCTTTACCTTTTTTTCATAAAAATCAAATTTTTTTTCAGTATTTAACTTACAATAAGTTATTATTTTAAATATAAATTAACTTTTATTTACATATAATATTTATTAGTAAATTAATTTAATATAAAAAATTCTTTTTTATAGCTTGTAAAATTTAAATAAATTGAAAATAAATAATAAGTAATGCAAGATAAAAAATCAAAATCTAATGATATATATACAAACTCTAGTAAAAGTAATAGCAATTAATTTTTTTAATATAATTCATAAATTTTATAATAAAGCTATAAAATTTTTTTTTTAGAAAAAAAAATCAAAAATACATATGGGGTCTTTGCAATAGAAAGGTACGAAACTCAAAAAAAATTTTAAATTTATTTTATATGCTAATTATGTTTTTTATATTAAAATAAGTGTAAATTTAATATTAATTAAATTTTTATTTTTTTTTGAGTTTCGTACCTTTCTATTGCAAAGACCCTATATATTTTACTAATTAGTTAATATTTAATTTAGCCTTTATTTGCATTAATATATTCTTTAATTTGACTTCATATACTATTATCACAAATAATTTTATTATTAATAACTATATTATATTTAAGAATACTTTACTTCTTTTTAAATAAATTAAAAAATAACCTGCAATTTTTTTTTTATATTGCTATTTTCTTAATATAATATTACTTCAAAAAAATCTGAACTTTTTATTAAAACTAAATATTTAAGTTTTAAAATAAATAATAAAATTTTATTATTAAAGGATAATTTTTTATACTATTTCAAATATTATAAAATTTATTATTTTGCAAATTTATTATAATTAAAAGCTTATTAATAACTTAGAAAATTATATTAATTAAAAATACATATATTCTAAAGTTTTTTTGATAAAAATTAAAATATATGAAATAATTATTACTTTAATTTTAACAGTATTTTTTTAAAAAATAGCTTTAATTTAATATTTAAAATAATAAATATTTTGAATTCTACTATTTTTTTAAAAAAAAATGCATTATTTATAGAAATATAAAAAATTTTCAATTTAATTAGAAATTTCTTAAAATTTTATTTTAAAAAAAAATTAATAGTTTTATAAATAAATTTAATTATAATAGATATCATTTTGAATAATAAAATAAAATAATATTTGTATTTAAAATTGCCTTTTTTTATTGCTTTTTAAATTATCATTTTATTATTTAATTTAATATAATAAATAATAATCTAATCAGAATAATAAAGAAATTGTGATCAAATTAAAAAGCAGTATTCTTATTATCATTATTTTTGCTAAAAATTATATAAAATTTTATTAGTTAATAGATTCTTTATAATTAATATTAAATTTAAAATTAGAATAAGTGGATGTTTGAACTGATATTCTGTTAAAAGTATTATATATAGAATAGAAGTGATTATAATTTAATCTAAAAATGTTAGTCTTAATTATTTTTAAAAAATTTTAAATTATAACAATAAGATTTTTATAATCTTAATTAATTACAGCATATAAAAATTTTGTATTACAGCACTTTTTTAAATTATGGCTAACATCTTTGGCTTAATCCTATCTTATTTAATAAATATATATATATTTTTAATACCTCAAAAAAAAAAAAAAAAAATTAAAATTAACAGTTTTTTATTATATTTTTTATAAAGTTTTAATTGTAAATATAAAGCATTTTATTTTTAAAAATTAAATTTCAAATTTTATCTAATTAATATAATTATTTTGATAATTTTTAAATATAATTTTTTTTAAAGTGAATTTATTTACCACACTTTGCGTTATAATGCATTCTTTCTTTTTTGTAAATTATTTATATTAATCATTAGTTTATACACCGCACCCCCTTAAAATAACAAATGATAAACATAAAAATATATATAAATTTGTAATGCAGGATGCGATAAATACATTATTTCTTTTTTTTAATAATGAATTTATTTTAAATAAATTAATAAATTAATATATAGATCAATAGATTTTTGTATTCAAAAAATTAATATTTTTATATACTGTAAATAAAAGAGTCTTGTTAATTTATCCCCTCTTCTTTGGTTAAATCACCTATGTTAAATCATCTTTTCTCTTATAAAAAATTTATAAATTTATTGATAAACTAATTTTTATTAGCTAATTTTTATTTTTCGCAATAAATTTTATTTAGTATATAATTAATTTGCATCTAAAATGATTTTATTTAAGTGATTTAACTTGGTAATTTTATATCAGATATTTTATTTACCTATATATTATTATTATTTGCATCCCACATGATTTATATGCTAATCATCTTAATATTTATTTATTTCAGATAATTTTTTTTTTTAAGCATACTCTAATAATTATTTTTTCTTTAAGTTTTTTTACTTCTTTATTTAACTCACTTAAGGTACATTTTTTTTATTTTTTTTTATTTTACTTTTTACATTTTATTCCTATTAACTTTATTTTATTTTTTAGATCTTTTAGTTTTTTTTGTTTTATATATTTTTTTTTAACCCTTTCAGAAAGTAGAAGTTTAACGTAGCTTTATTGTATATAGGAACAAATTACATTATAATAAACATAAAGTAAACCTAGTTAATGCCATGATCTGCAACCATACTATAGAAGTTATACCAACCATTATCTAACAAGAGACCCATTTGTAAACTTCAACCTACAATATACTTTTAGTGCAGGTAGGCTTCTTTCACTATAGTAAGTAACCACTTAGCCAATTGATCCTACAATTATAGGCAAAACATGCATTTTGTTTTAGAGGTAATGCAATACTAGAACTATATAAACACTAGTTAAAAAAATTATTTTACATTTTTTTTTTGAATTTTATAAATACCAGTTTCATCATAACTCCTAAAATTTGATCCTACAAAACTAGAAGTGCTTAGTGCATACTGGATATGAAAAAATTGGTTGTATGAATTTAAGGATCCCTATATGACCTTGGCTAACCATATGCATAATGGCTAAATCAGATCAGGAACGTTCTTATAGGATGAACTCACATTCTTTTTGTTTTATAATTAAAGTATATCCAATCTATATAATCCAGATTTTGTATTTTTTAATTTTATTTTTTATATTTTATATTTTATTCTTTTTAAGTCTTTCAGTTCTTCTTTACAACTACTAAGATATATTTTTTTTTTGTTTTTTTTTTATTTTTATTTAACATATAATTTTTATTCTCTACTAACTTTATTTCTTTTTTATTTATAGATTTGGTTTTATTTAGTTTTCTATTTATCTCATTTTTCATCTCTTTATTTGTTCTCTTTTTATTTTTTTATTTTTTTTATTTTCCTTTTATTTTTTTTTTTATTATTTTTATTTCCTTTTTTTTTTTCTTTTTTTCATTTCTATTTTATCTTTTTTATTCCTTTATATTACTCTTTATTACTTTAATTTTTTTTTATTCCTATTTTATTTTTTCTAATTTTTTGTATTACCCTTCATCAGTGTTGGTATGAGACATTGTTCAAGAGAACTTGGACTGTCCCAGACTGTCCCATTCAAGAACATGTCCCTATCCCATACTAATACTGCCCTTCATTCTTTTTTTTTATTCCTATTTTATTTTTTTTTATTTCTTTATATTATATTTTGTTCCTTTCAATTTTTTTTTTTATTTTTATTTCATCTTTTTTATTTCTTTACGCTACTTTTTATTTTTTTTATTTTTTATTTTTCTTTACTCTATTTTATTTCCCTTTATTTTTTTTATTTTTTTACTTTTCCTTTGTTTTATTTTATTTTCTTATTACTTCCTCTTCATTTTTTTTATTTCCTTTCATTTCTCCTATATTCTTCATTTACTTTCATTCTTTTTGCTTTTTTTCATTTATATATTTTTTAACTAATATATTCTGTATTACTTATTGTAAACCTATTTCATAAATTTATTTATTAATATTTTTATGTATTTTTTTTTATTATTGTAACTCTTTTTATTATTCCTATTAAAAAATTTAGCATTTTGAATAGTGTAAGTTTATTAATAAAATATGTAATCTACTAAAAATTAATAAATTGTTATGCATATAAAATTTATTACATTATAAAAAATTTTAAGTATGTTTATTATATATATTTCAAAAAGGATTTTATAATTTAATACCATGACATTGCATTGCCAGTGTCACAGATATGCAGATCATTTTCTTTTTAGAAAATTTATATAACTGACCTGCATACAAAATTTTCATTTTTTGTGGGATGCAAAATTTCCTTTTTTGAAAATTTGTGTAATATTTATAATTTCACATTGTATCAACCCCCTAGCTTTCAAAAATTATTTAGACAGAATTTTTCAATGAAAAAATCTTAATTGTCATCTTATTCATCATATAGTTAATACTGGTCACATTCTGTAATTCTGATCAAATTACATAACATTATACAAATTTCCAAAAAAAAAAAATTTTGTATCTTACAAAAAATAAAAATTTTGTTGCAAGTTAGTTACATGAATTTTCTAAAAAAGAAATAATCATTATGTCATGTGATACCAGTGATATATTGCTATGATGTTGAATTATAAAACTCTTTCTAAAATTTATAATATATTAAAATATTAAAATTTACAGAAAATATTTAATCAATCAAATTTAATAAATTTAATAAATTAATTATGAGTAAAATTACCTCTTAATGATTTCACTTTAGATGCAAATTAGTAATATTCTATTAAATAAATAAATTAATTTATTATTAAAAAATATTGATTTTTTTTAATTTTAATCAATAATTTAAGCTATTTAATAATAATTGATTTTTTGAATTTTTAAAAATTTTAAAAAGTAGTAAAATAAAATACCAAGTTTTTTTGATTTAATGTTACGTAATTAAAAAACTAATTTATAAATTTATATTGAATTTTCTGTTTTTTAATAATTTATATTACATATTATTTATATTTTAAATTTTTATTTTAATTGGATTTAAATTGATTTAATAAGAGTAATTAATAATTTTAAAAAATTTTAATAGTATGTTTGTTTTAATACATACTGTATATATAAAATTATCTTTTACTGTTATATATAATTAAATCTATTATAAATCTTTATTATGCATATATAATTATACAAAATTTTATTTTATAACTTAAAAAAAATTTTATATAATAAATAAACTTTAATAAATATAAATAATTATTAATTAATATTAAAAGTTATAAGTTAAATTTTAGCAAATTAACATATAATTTGCATATAACATTTAATTTTTAGCAAATTTAATTAATTTTAAGAGTAGTAAAATATTCATAATTTTATACAGATCCTTTATAATCTTTATATTAAATATTTAGGGTTCTTTATATCTTTTGATAATTTTAAAATTTATTTAAAAAAATATTTTTATAAATCTATTTATTAAAATATTTATAAGATAGTAAATATTATAACCTAATAATTAATCAATTTAAAAATACTAAAAAAAAATTAATTTTTAAAAAAATATTATTAAAAAAATAATTAAAAAGGAATAGATAGAAATTAATTTAATTTTAAAATACTATTTTTATTAAATATTAAAGGCTAAACTGAATCTAATAATAGGCGTCTTTACAAATTATATGATTAGGATCAGATTAGAATTAAGATTAGGATTAGTTGAAATTAAAATTAACATTCAATCTTACTTCATAAAATTAATTATAATTGAATTTATTAAAGTATTAAATTAGCCAGAATTTAGTTATCCATTATAAATTTAACTGAAATTAAAATATTACATTAAAAAATTCATAATAATTAATTTTTTATTTTTAATTTTACTCAGTAAGCAAGATTGAAATTACATATGAAATTTCAATCATAATTAATTTAAGATTAATTTTAATCTCAATTACATTTTTTGTGAAATCAGATTAACTTTTAATCTCAATTTTAATCTCAATCATATAATTTGTGAAGACACCTAATGATATTTATAAATATATTTTAATAAAACCTATAAAATGTAAATTAAAAAATTTTATTTAAGATCTAATTTACCTATAATTAGTAAAACATTATTATATAAATTTAGGAGAAATTATTATTATAAAAATAAATTAAATAGGTAAAATTTTACAAATCAAAATTATTGATCATCATATTATAATATAAAATCATATGATTAAATTAAAAAAAATATTAAGAATAGTAATAAAAAATTTTTTTTACATTGTAATTTTAATAAAATGTTTAAAATTTTGATATCTATCATATCCTGAATATTCAATATTTAGTAAGAATTAATTTATCCATAAAAATTATTCAAATATTATTATTAACTGTTAAAGTAATAATTTTTTAGTTCAAAAAAAGCATAACTAAAATACAAATAAAAAACCTAAAATAATCTGAAATAATTTATTTGTTATTTATATAAAACCTTTTAAAAAACTGTTATTATCTATTATTTTGGTAAATATATATTATTTTTCTTTGTATTTTATATTAATATCTTTAAAAAAATAATAATAATAATTTGCAAACTAATACTAAGAATTTATATGATATATTTAAATTGAAAATCAAATAAGAATATACTGTATATACCAAAACTTTTATTATTTAAAATCAGTTTACTGGTCACTCTTTATTAAATAAAAAGAAATTATAATAATATATAAATTAAAAATAAGAAAATTTATTAGAATTATATAAAACAAATAATTTTAAATATATAAAATACAGTTAGATTTCTTTACAGTTACATTTTACATAGTTATACCTTTATATAACTTGATCAATTTTGGTAATTACTGAATTATACTGATCAGTTTTAATATTAGAACAGTTTCAGTTTTACAGTTTACTGAACTAAAACTTTTGGTAAATTTACTGATTGGTTTTAATAACTGCAATTTTAGTATTAGTTTTGTAATTTACCAAACTGAATTATTAAATTAATTTATATTAATTGCTGATTCAGTTAAAATTGGCATTTTTTTATATGTAAAAAAGGAGTTAAATTTAACAAATTTATGATAAATACCAAAATTTTAAAAAGGAAATCTCATAGATTATGCACTAATTTTAAATAAAAGACATATGATAAATAAATAAAATCTAAAGATTAAGAAAATGAAAAAAAAATCATTTATTCATATGTAAAAAAAAAGAGTTTACTATATATATAGGCCAGATTTTAGCTTTTGAAAATAATGAAATTTTATATTTTACTGTATTTTATTATATAATTTATGTTTAAAAATACATAAATATTAATTTTAAAATAATTTTCTGGTCTCTCCTGTCAAGTACTCTCTGCAGCTTCAATTGCTTAAAGTATCATTGCATACTTCTAACTTCATGAAAAGGAAGTAATCTAATTTGCAATAGTAGATTTCTTTGGTACTTTATTTTCCTCTATTTCTTCTTCTTGTACTTGTTCACTTCACATTTCTGCAGCTGTCATTTTTTTTTTTGAGTCAGCAGTATCTGCATGAAATATTATTTCAAGAAGTTCCTTGATGCGTATAAGTATTTGTTTTACTAGTTCTCTAGTTTTTTGATTTTATTATAATACTTAACCAAAAATAAAAATCTTTAAACTAAATCAAAAATACTTATTAATAATTTTATTATAAAAAAAGGGTGATGGCTATAGATAATTAAGAATGTAATGGCAACTATAATAATAATAATAACAATAGTAAAAATAAAAAAAATAAAGAAAATCTTTTATGTTTCAAATCTAATTTTACTTCTATTTCATTTATTAGATCAACATTTATAATTCTCTGTATTACATAGTTAGTATATTTATAATTTTTTTTTAATTATCAATTAAAATTATTACTTGTGACTAACTTACTAATTCATTTATTTGATTTTTTAAATTTTCAATATCATCTGAAAATAAAAATAATTCAATTAGATCTTTTAATTCAAAAATTAATTTTTATTAGAAAATTCTACCTTGATGATCGATTTTTGATATATTTTAAGATTTTTGTGAGTTTAAATATTTTAAAATAATAGGATTTGGCTTGATAATTATTTAATTTTTGATAATCTTTTGAATTTTACTAAAGAAAAATTTATTCAACTTATCAAATCTTGGTAAGGGTTATGCATGAATATATCCAGTTTCTTCACCATCATATTAGAATATAGATGCCATCCAAATTATTTTAAGTAAATCCCAAATTAATTTATACATTTTGACAGTCATAATTCCCAAATTCCAAATGTACAAATTGCAAAATTTATATATATAATTTGTAAATTAATTTGGGTTTGTATATTTGGACTGTTATAATCCCAAATTATTTTGGATTTGGGTGGCATCTATATATTAGAGTTTTAAATTTCTGATTTGGTTCCATTTTTAGTTTCATTTCTAGTTCCAAACTTGGCTCCTTACTGAACACTTTTTGGAATAAGATTTTATTGAAAACATTTTCAGAATTATCTTTTAACTGAAAAATATTTTTTAGTTAAAAAACTTTATCTAAAAATATTTTCAGTTTAAAATGTTTTTTGAAAAAACAGTTTCAGTTTCATTTTTTGATTTGAAAATAGAACCAGAATTAATTTTTCAAACTGAAAATATTTTTTTGGTAGTGTTTTTTAACTAAAAATGTTTTTAGTTAAAAGTATGATCTGAAAATATTTTTCAGTAAAAATTTTATTATTTTATTATTTTTTTTTTTTTAGTAATTATTATTAAACTATATATTGTATTTTTAATTAAAGTTAGTTTAAATATTTATTATAAAATTAAAATCCTAACAAATTAATTAAATAATCAATAAAATCTGAATTAAAATATAAATTAATTACAAAAATTAAATTAAATATAATTCAAAATCTAATCATAATATAAAATGAAACTATAATTATAAAATAAAAATAAATTTATATAAAAATTATTAATAAAAACTAAGCTAAAACTTTAGAAATAATTTTATTTAAATATACTTTTAATCAGTTTAATTAAATAAAATATAAGAATTTAAAATTCATATGATAGATTATTTTTATTATTATTAATAAAGCAAATCAGATAATTTTATATATTATATTTAATAATAAAATATTTATATAAAATTTAGTTGATTTAAATATAATTAATTTTTATAATTTTATTATTTGTTTATATTTACTTTATTTATAATATATTAGTATTATTATTTAAAACTAATTCAGATTTTTAAATCAAAATTAAAACTAAAGTTAATTTATTAATAGATTAAATAAAATTTAAATGGTTAAGTTAATATAAATGCAAGCCAATTTTTTATATATAAAAAATAAACAATCATAATATAAATGTACTTTAGTATAATTTTTAATTTTTAGTTAAAATTTATAATCTAATTTAATTATTCTAAATTTAATTATTTATTTAAATAAATTTCTAATTTTATAGTTATAATCTAATATTATTAAACTTTATTAATAAATAAATTGATAAAATTAAATATTACCTAATAAAATAAGATAATTTGAATCCATCTTATTCAATAATTTGTCCATAATTTCATTCTATAAGTTTGTTTTAAATCAGAATCTGTATATATAGTAAACAAAATGTTTAAACTTGAATCAACATAATAAATAATAAACTAAAAAGGGGAAATAGAAATACCTTCATTTATATTTGATGAGTTATGTGAATAAACGTGGTGAAATATTCATTGCCATTAATTCTTGGAACAATAATTTACATGCATATGGTATATGAATTTGTGATATCTAATAATATAAAACATATATACATATTAAAAAAATTCGAAATTTACAAAAAGAATACGAACATATAGTCACAGACCTGTGTAGTATTTTTACAGGCTTTACATTCAAATGTATTTTTCCTAAGATTTGCAATGGCCATTAAACCACATATATCACATACATGGACACGATAAGCGTCTGATGCATCAAACAAACGTTCCTATAGTTTAATTTTTATTGAATGAAGTGAATCATTTGAAAGCAGTAAGATATTTAAAATTGTCTTATAGATATTCATAAATTACCTTTAAGAACATGGCAGTTCCGTGAGAAATCATACAATCACGTTCCATTTCACCAAAACGTAGTCCACCGTCACGACTACGGCCTTCAACAGGTTGACGTGTTAAAATTTGTACGGGACCTCTTGCACGTGAGCTAAAAATTTATAAACATTATATGAGATCATGACTTATTTAAGTATTAGGTATTATATTTAAAGTACATACTGAATTTTATCATCCACCATATGTTTTAACCGTTGATAATAAGTTGGACCTAAAAATATTTGTGCAGCTAATTTGCGTCCCGTATGTCCATTATACATTACTTCAAACCCTCTTGATTGATATCCTTGTAATCTTAAGCTTTGGGAAATAGCTTCAACTGTCACATCTGTGAAGGGAGTTGCATCCCCTTCCTGTCCCGTTAAAGTGGAAACCTTCAAGCAAATTACAAAATAAATAAAGTCTTAATATTAAATATAAACGAAATTAACAATAAATAGTCGTATACTTCGTTACCTTTCCTAACAAACATTCAACCAAATGTCCAATGGTCATACGACTTGGAATAGCATGAGGATTAATGACAAGGTCCGGTGTAATTCCTTCAGCTGTAAAAGGCATATCTTCTTGACGATATGTAATACCAATTGTTCCTTTTTGTCCATGTCTACTTGCAAATTTGTCTACAAATATATAATTAAATTTATATCAAATATGAATAAAAATATTATATTAATAAAAATCGATTTACCTCCCATCTGCGGTACTCTTGTGCTTCTGACTCTCACTTTAACAAATTTCATTCCTTCAGCATTTGTTGTCACCATTACTTGATCAACAATACCAGTTTCTGTACTTCTCATTGGTGTAGAAGCATCTCTTTGAATATGCGACGTCAATCTTTGACCAAGTTCTACGGTCTCGTTCGAAAGTGGAGTTACTTTTCCAATAATTATGTCGTCACCAGATACTCTTGTCCCAGGAGCAATTAATCCATCGTCTTCCAATTTTTCATATGTCCCATGTTTAAGGCGGAGAGTAGTTTCTCTTGTCGGCTTTTCAAATTCTTCAATAGACAGCATTCCCTATAAATAGAGAGATTCGCACATAATCGTCATATTAAAATAAAGTGTGCACCATCTTTCTACTTACCACTTTCTTTTCTTGATCCATATAACTTCTATAGAAAATACTTCTAAATAAGCCTCGATCAATACTACTTTGATTCATAATTACGGAGTCTTCTTGATTGTAACCACTATAACAAAGAATGGCAACAATAGCATTTTGACCTGCTGGTAATTCACGAAACCTTAAAAATTCCATTGCCCTGGTTGTTACTACAGGTTTTTGCGGATAATACAAAATGTTTGCTAAAGTGTCCATCCTTAATTGATAGTTTGTTACGTAAATACCCATAGCTTGTTTGCCCATAGCAGATTGATACGTATTACGTGGGGACTGTTTTGAATAAAATGGATTAAAATAGTTCGTAAAATAAAATCTGTTTAAAAGTTTATACTTACTTGATTATGATCTGGAAAAGGAATAATACTGGCACAAATTCCCAAAATCATACTAGGATGAATTTCACAATGAGTCCAAGTATATATTCTTAAATTTGTTTCACTTTTTACACGTGCTGCTATGTCCCTTTCATGCGCTTTTTCTTGCTTTACTTCACCAGTTTCATGGTAAACTCTTGATGCCGCTAAATCTTCTGGTGTCATACAAATCATGACAGTTTCTTCTTCTTCGGCATCAATATATTCTACAACACTATTTGAAATTAATTCTTGCCACCCAAACGATGTCTTTTTCCTTTTGCGTTTTCGCCTAGATGACTGTTCTGGATTTTCAATATCCTCTTCTTCTAAATCATCATCCAGATTCTCATCATCATCAAATAATTCTTCATCAGATTCTTCAACTTGTCCAGCCTGACGATTTTTCTATAATTCCAGATGAATTAAATCGTTATATCAAAATAATAGTAATAAAATTAATCACAAAGTTATTCTTACCATTTTATATACATCCAATTTTTGAATAAGTCCTTTTGTTATTTTTAAGCGCTCATTTTCAACGATAAACAAGGGCCGGCACACTCTTCCAGCATCAGTATATATTCTTAGCTCTTTCTCCCGAATATCTCTAACAACACTAACTTCAGGGCTCACGTCAACAGTTCTTCGTAAACCTTTAAGAGTATATGACAATTGTTCAGGAGAAGAAGATATTCCAACCCATTTACCATTGACGAAAACTTTTGCGTTGTCTTTGATATTTGCAGGATCAAACTGCTGATTCAAATTAATCATTCCATATTCTTCCAAAAAATCAATAATCGGTTTTGACGCGCTTCCAACGGAAATGTACGACATTAAAGATAAATTTTTTACAAGACCGCAAGCCTGTCCTTCAGGAGTTTCAGAAGGACATACCATACCCCAGTGAGTATTATGTAATTGACGAGGTTTTGCAATTTTCCCATCTCTTCCCATTGGAGTATTACATCTTCTCAAATGAGATAAAGTGGATGCAAAGGTGTATCGATTCAACACTTGTGATACACCAGCTCGTGACTGAATTGAAATTTCTAAAATAAGTACTGTATAGATTTTGCATATATAAATTTAATTCAAAAACTTTACCTGCATAGCTTTTTTTTGGTCTCCCCAATTTCCCGTTGCAAGAGAATATTTTAGACCATTTGTAATTGTTTGCGCTTTAATCGCTAAATTCAAATTGAATTCACGATTACCATCAATACACTTGATAAAAAAACAAAGTAATTTGAGTTAATAATTTTCCCATTTGTCAAAATAGATTTCATGATATGTCACACAAACCTTTCTTAGATATGCTGAGACATCCTTTGTAAGCTTTTTGAATAACATACGAAATAATGAAGCTAAAAGTGGACCTGCCAAATCCATTCTTTTCTTTCCATAATGATCTCTATCATCTAGTTCACGACGCCCAAGGGCTGCTAACAAAAGTCTATGGACCATATAACCAAGGAAGAATGCTTTTCTTTTTTCACAACCATATTCGGTTGAAACGTGTGGCAACAATTCTTTTTGAAGAATATCTTTTGCATATCTAAAGAGAATGTAGAATGAATTATAAAAATTGAAACCCGTAAAAAAAAGTAATAACGTACTTTATACGTTTGTCTCTTGTTGCCCCTGTTGCAGTACCTCTACGGCCTATCCAGTCAGCTGCCACCTGTTTAAATGAAATTATATTAAATAATAAATTCGTATGAACCAAATACATAATTATGATATTTAATTTAATTAACTACCTCCATACTTTGGACAGCAAATGCTTCTTCTATACATGGTTTTAGTGCTTCTAACATTTGGGTATCGTTTTGGTCATAACAAACATATTGTAGAAAATCTTGATCGGAAACAGCGCCAAGGGCACGAAAAGCAATAACAACAGGGACATCTTTTTTGATGTAAGGCATAGTAGCTTGTATAGATTGTCCAGTAGCCTAACAAGAAAAAATGCTCATTATCGAGAAATAATAAATCTTACAAGAAGTTTATAATGAATAAACACTTACGCCTTTCTCGGCTGTTTTTGCTAAAAGCTTAATCATTAATGAACTGATTAATTTGGATCCCTTTTCTATAGCACTTTTAATTTCAGCTGTGAATGAATAAGGTGAAGGTGGTGATTTTGCAAAAACATAAACAGTGTTTGATGCCATTCTTTCTTGTGCGATCAACACTTTTTCAGAGCCATTTATAATAAAGTAACCACCCTGGTGAATTTAAACTTATTAAATGAAAAAGAAATTTAAAGTAAGATTCATAATGTAGAAAAATGAGTATAAACCTGATCATAAGGACATTCATTCAACGCATAAAGACTCTTGTCATCTAAACCGTGTAACACACAAAATGTTGATTTTAACATAACTGGAATCTTCAAATTCAACGAAGAATTAAATTAATATAATTCTTAAGAGAAGATTATTGTTACAAAATATAGAATCTACCTTTCCCACAAACACTTTATCATATGATGCTTCTTCAGGATCATATTTTAAATCATCTTCATCAAACATTTCATTTAATGTTGCTTTTCCTCTGTTTTCTGGCGCTCTAGGATCTGCTATCATTGTCTCCTCCTTCATGTTAACATAAAGAGGGGCAGCATATCTATTTGATAAATTTGTTTAGATGAAATCATATATATCTCGATTTGATATTTTTATCTAAACACATACGTTAAATTTCTAAGACGTGCTTCTTGCGGAAACATTGCCTGAACGCTACCATCAGCCTCAGTCATAGTAGGTTTTGATAAATATACTTGACCAAATCGGATATAATATCGTTTCTAGGAAAATATAATATCGATATCATATTTATACTCTCAATATTTCAAAGACCAAATGGTAACATGCATAAAAACATACTGCCTTATCACCTTCCCCTCCCTGGCTTCCTGCAACTGTTTGCAACACAAGATTCTTATTTTCATCAACAATTTCTTGCATAGTATTTTGCACAAATTCATCAAATGAATCAAGTTGCTGTCGTACAAGGCCTTTGTCATGAAAAAATGAAGATATGACCGTCCAACAATCCTCTTGATTTATATCAGGTTCCAATTCAGAATCAGCTTGATAAGCTTCTAAATTGAATATAATGAACTATTATTTTCACGGAATTCAACAAAATGAAACAATTTTTATAATATATTGAGTAGGGTAGACAATGTATGTCGCGAAAAATGATAATTTTATTTATTTAAAATTATATCTTAAAAAAGATTTTTGTCCAATATTGTTTATATTAAATCAAGATCTATTACTAAAAACTTAAATAAAAGAGCCAGTGTACGCTAATCACATTAAGTCTAAAGATCTACCAACTTCTAACGTTGAAATAAAAAAAAGAAATTTAAACTACCTTCTCCTTCAAAGCTTTCATACTGCATTTGTTCCACATTTTCAAATTCACTCTGATCAAGCATATTAATATAAGAATAATTGTCCTCCATGGTGCTCAAAGAAGGGAAAGTAAGAAGACAAAATAAAAAAAAAACCAACAAAAATAAAGATGGTCCTTCAATATTGACATCACATGATTTAGTATCTTAAAACCAATAATGTTTTGGTCGTTTGCTAGAAGATTCGTCAGTATGAATAATCCGTGATATATCTACTCATTGACAACAGGATCGTAATTGACGACTAAAAGGATGAACTCTCTAACAAAATTATTTTTAAGTCAATCATGTGTAGCATCCAAATACTTTTCACGAAGTTTCTTTATTCCTCCCACTTCGATAAAAGCTAATTCCAAATCAGTTTCTCAAATTTCTCATCAAAATTCAACAAAAATTCCAAACGGTTTTTATAAAATTACTCTACGACGTTCTACGATTGGGTTACCCTTAAAACTTCGAAAAGTTGTCCGAGCTCTAGGTTTACGTCGCTTACAACAAAGCGTCTATCACTCTCAAACTGCTTACATTGCCGGTATGATACTCAAAGTGAAAGAAATTTTACAAGTAAACAACGTTAAAAGAATTCCTTCTCCTGAAGAAAGAAAAAGGGCCGAAAAAGGTTATGTTATTATTAAAAAACATAACTCTAACTTATAATAACACTGGTAGAGACAAAAACTTACAGCATAGTCAATAAATAAAAAACAATTTATAATGAAAGATGAATTGTAGTTTATAAAATTTAACAAATAACGAAATTTAAATTAATTCGATTATATGGGTAATTCAAATTTAACATCTATCTTTGCCTGACGCGCAAGTTGAACAATTTTTGATAATTGCACAGATTTAGAAGCAGCATCATCAAGATCATCAACTGAAATAATACGTAAACCTGACTCTGCAATAAGTTTCTTCGCAGCATCGACTTCAGTACCTTGCAATCGAACAACAACTGGCATTGTTAACTGTAACTGCGTGGTAGCTTGAATTATACCTTGAGCGATAATATCACAGCGCATAATACCTCCAAAAATGTTTACTAAAATTGACGTAACGTGTGGGTCTGATGATATGATTTTGAATGCTTCGGTAACTTGTTCAGCTGTTGCTCCCCCACCAACATCCAAAAAATTAGCTGGTTCTCCTCCATTAAGTTTAATTATATCCATTGTAGCCATTGCTAATCCTGCTCCGTTTACTTAATTCGCAAAATTTATTTTAAATATAAAATTGTTAAAGGGCGAAAGGACTGCATTGCAATGACGATATCTTACCTAAGCAACCGATTTGTCCATCTAATCCAATATAATTCAAATTATATTTGGCTGCTTGAACTTCGCGTTGATCTTCTTGAGATGTATCACGTAAGGCATATACATCCTTTTGACGGAATTCAGCATTATCGTCAAAGTTAAGTTTTGCATCCATACAAAGAACTAATTTACAATAACATTATTTTTAGCTATATTATATTAAATGAGGTTGTCTAAAACATTTACCTTCGTGATCAGCAGATTCTGCCATAGGATTAATTTCAACTTGTGTACAATCTTTATCAATAAATAGTTGATAAAGTCTTTGTATCATATCGGTTGCCTAACAAACAAAGAATATTTTAAGGTATTTGATAATAAAAAATCAACATTAACAATATACCAACTTCATCAAGAACTTTTGGAGAAAATCCCAATTTTTCCATTATATTTTTAGCATCCTCCCTTTTTAAGCCCACGTCGATATCGATTGGTAATGTTAAAATAGCATCGGGATTTTCCGCAGCCACGCTTTCAATATCAACACCACCTTGGGAGGAAGCTACAATAACAGGTCCTTGGGATTTTCTATCTTGTAAAATAGCAAAATAATATTCACGACGAACGAATTTACGTTCGACGATAAAGACCTATAATATAAAAAAAGATTTACGTCAACAAACAATAATTTACGACATACGAAAACAAGACTGGTTTCTTTACCGCATTACATATTTTTCCAGCCGCACCAGTTTGTTTTGTTATAAGTTTATAACCAAGCATTTGTTCACAGAACATTCTAGCTTCAGCAGGACTAAGAAAGAAAATAAGGTTTTAATTTAAATGAATAATGAAATGTGAATTAATTCAATTCATTTAAATAGTAACTTACGAAAAGACTGCCCTGACTCCACCCTTGAGACCACTTGTAAAAGTACCTTTTCCACGACCACCAGCAAGTACTTGAGCTTTGATAACCGCATCCTCAGTACCTAAACGTCAATTCATAAAAAAGAGTGTGTTATTATTATCTCTAAGCATTTTAATTCGGTCGATTTGAAAAATTTCGTTTCTGAAAATTAAAACCTAGACGACCAATAAAATAGTCCTAAATACTCATACGTGAAATTCGAGTAATATATTAATTATTACAAACCTAGTTTTTGCGCAATCTCATAAGCTTCCTGAGGACTCCTGGCGACTCCACCTTTTGGAGTTTTTACACCATATTTATTTAAGAGCTCCATTGACAAATATTCATGTATTGCAAGACCACGTTTTTGTTGCCCTTTGGCGAGCTAGGGAAACATTATAATTAATACTTTTCAGTGGAACTTACCCATAACATTAAAGTAATTATGATACCATTGAAGCTCGGCCGGTAAAACCCTTAGCAAGAGTCAATGAACGAAGCATTTTTAAAAAAAATTTGGTGTTTTGGTGTTTAGATCTTTAATGTAGATAATGTAGATCAAATTATTATCCTTAAAAAATCCGAATATGTAAATAAACTCGTGATTTTTGTCACACATGATCCATCTTTTAAATATTCAACCCTGAAAAATTTTTTACAAAAATGCCACGGAATTCGCAGTCGGGTTCACCTGTACGTTCTTCCTCACATTCTCGTCATAGTGAAATAATAAGTTTACCAGAAAGAGAGAGAGATAACAATTTTAAAAGAAAAAGAACAAAATCTTTTTCACGTTCGCGTTCAATTTCTCGTTCACATTCTCGTTCACGTTCACCAAAAAAGAAAAAGTCCAAATCAAAAAGCAAGCATAGAAAGCACAAAAAACATCATCCTTCATCAAAAGACGATTCATTTAGTTATAGTACAGATACTACAAATTCTACTGATTATTTTTCAAGACATCATCATAAGTCGAAAAGTAAGAAGAAACATAAGAAACATAAAAAATTTAAGAAACATGAAAAAAAGGATGAAGAAGAACTTCGATTGATTCAAGAAGTTAAAGAATGGCAACAAAAGTTTCGAATGAAGAAGGATCCTATACAAAGTTCAAATAATGCTATACATCAAGAAGAAGAAAAAATTGAAAAGAAATCAAAAAGACCATCTATGATGCCTCAAACACAGAAAGAATACGAAGCAGAACAATCGGTAATTAGAGAGGTTGTAGATCCTGTAGATGGTCGATCGAGGTAATTAACATAAATTTTAAATTTTACAAAATACGTTCGTCCATTTTACTCAGAATTTGACTTGTACTTCAGATTAATTAAAGGATCGGGTGAAGTAATTGAACGTATTGTATCAAAAGAAGAGCATAAAAGAATAAATAGACAAGCAACTATGGGAGACTCATTAACATATCAAAAGAAATGGATGAAAGGTGCAAGATAATTGTGTAACTATTTATTATTCAACAAAAATTTGGACAAACGAATTTAGTACTCAAACGTTCAAGAGTTGTTCCGACATAAACTAGCCCTTAAAAAACTTGGTTATAATACTTTTTGTAATATAATCCAAAAGAGAGGAAAGTAATTGAATCAGAAATTTTTCTTAATTTGGTTTATAATATAAACCGGCTTGTGATTAAAAGTAAAGATAATAGTATATCTTAAGGCTTGAACCAATTTAATTATCTGTTTTATATTACATCGTTTATAAAATTTAGGGAAAGAAACTTTCATATAGTATAAAGTTATATGACTATAATTAGTTTTTTTATTAGCCTTATTTTCCAGCCATTTATAAAATGATTTCTTTATTACAAATATCATATGGATATATTATCATAAATTTTACAATGTTTTAAATATTTTAATTGGGATTTTTTTAATTATATAAGTTAAAAAGAAAAAAAATGTAAGACAAATAATTAAATTGGTTTAGCCTAAAAAAATATTTTTGTATATTACATAACTTTAGTTATATTTAACAATTTTATATTAGGCCAGATAAATAAATAATTATGAAAATTAATCTGACCATAATCCTGAAATATATATATAGAGATTAAAATTGTTTACTAATAGTTATATACAAGGGTTTTTAATAAAATCAGTATGCAAAATTTATACTTAATTCTTTTGACTTAAATTTTTATTGTATACAATCAAACTTTGATATACCGATGCTTCCAGTTTTGGGAAAAAGTATCAGTACATTGAAATATTGGTATATATATGTAATTAGTAGATTATAATGCAGGTCAAAACCTAACTCTGGCTTACACTATGCTTAATTCTGAGTCCAAAATTTTCAAAATTTCCTGAATATATTATGTATAATATGAGTATGATTATAGAAAAAAAATCTAATTCTAGACATAATTAAGAAAAATGCCTAGTTACAATTTTTAACTTAGGCCAAACTTATAATGCCAGCTAGAATTAACACTAGTATAACCAAAATTATCAGTATATCTTAATATACATTACTATAAAAGGACCAGAAGGTAGTATCAGTATATGTTACATCACAAAATTATATATAATATTAGTATAATGAGCTTTTTTTATTAGTAATGAAACAGGACAATAAGGTTGCCTACCTAAACTAATTTTATATTTGACTAAACGTCTAAACTCTAGTTTTACTGATTTTTTAATAATACTTTACTATTGTTTCGCTATTTAATATGATTTACTATAAGTTTTGACATTTGTCAAGTTTTGCTAATTTTTTACTAAGATTTTAATATAGTTTTGTCAAGTTTTACCCTTTCGATATTTAGACAGTTTGCTAAATTACCTAGTTTTGTCCAGCAACCTTACAGGACAATAAAAATTTATCGGTAAAAGCAATTATCAGTATATAGAGTATCAGTACATCAAAACTTGACTGTAGTTTAATTATATCTTTTATTCAAAATAACTATAATAATAATTTTCATTTTGTTTTAATTTTACTGGTTAAAGTCAGTTAAATATTGTTTTTAAAATCCTTTGTAATTATTTTATAATTTGTAATATTAAATTAAATAGTAAATAATTTATCATGTAAATATAATAATATATATAATAATATATATGTATGTATTTATCAAATATTTATTAAGATTTATTAAGGAAAACTCTTTCCTGCAGATCTGTGAACCAAATTTTTCACGGAAGAAAAATATTTTATTTTCATTATGAAGAGAGGTTTTTTTCTATCAAAACCAGCAAAACAAACAGCAGAAATGTCTTCTTCGACCAAAGTTACCCCTACTACTGCTCTAAAGAGTATTCCTTCTAATCGTTTTCACGATGTTATCATAAAATTTATGAGAAAATTCGTCAAATGTAACTCAGGATTTCTCCTTTGCTCAATAATACCTACGGCCCCTGAAGTAATGGAGACTTTCATTGAACTTAACGAGAACAAAGTAATCCCTCAGGACCAGTTGGCAGAAATTATTGACCTAGCCGACTGCTCTCCCTTTCTAGCTCAACTTTTAGCTACTTTTCTTAATCTCTTTCTCTTGGACGACGAATACAGGGAAATTCTTCTCATGGATTCCGAATTTCGCCGAGCGTTGGAAATTGCAAGTAAACAAACTCCCGATATGGAAAATCTCGGGGATCCTATGCACCAATCAGACACGTCGATGAATTTTGATGTTCCTGATACAAATTCAGTAGGATCATTGGATGATGTGGATGACGAATTACTCGCCACACCCCCACGTAATATCACACCTATTCCTGTCACGCCCTTGACCAAATCTCAGAAGCGGAGTGCTAAAAAGAAGGCCCGTAAGGAAAAGAAGAAAGCCTTGCAACTACAATCTCCTTCTGGACTGGATGCAAAATTAGTGCTCACTTTTAGTGCGGAATCTCCTGAGTATACACCCTCTAAACCTTCTGGTTCAAGAACGGTTACTTTTAACCAAAATATTCTTTCTCCTCCTTCCACACCCTATAAGCAGCAGTTGAAGCGAGATTCTATACCACATTCAACTCCTATAGACAATGGAAAGAAGTTGAAACAGAAAGAGACAGACAAATCTTTAAAAAATGGAAATGTTATCATCACTGGTTATATTCCTCAAGATCAAGAACAAGCACAATTATTGGATCTTGTAGTCTATGATATTCTGGCCAAATGGGATAACTATACTCTGTTGGCCAATTTAGGATGATGGAGTAAGGTCGTTTCAGTCAGTACAAGGGTGCACAAGAAGTATCTATCAGCAAGGGTTAGACTGATTCCTGACCATGAGTGCTTGAAATGCTACAACGGAGGGGACTGGACTGTCAACTTGGGAGGAATCCCTGTTAGATGGTTTCCTGCTTCCTGGAACCTTTCAGAAAGGAAACAAAGAGAAAAGTTCCAAGCCGTCGTGCATAATCTACCAGATGACATGACGGATGCCTCTTTATTCCCAAACGGACGCCCTCACCAATTTTTGTTGGACAGTGGCATAAAATCTTTTAAATTAGTTAAAGAAGTTGATGGATCTAAAAAGCTGATAGGTTACTTTGACACTTGGGATCATGTTTCCACTCGCATTAATAACCCCCAGCTTTAGAATGACGTTAGAATCTCTTGGTGCCGTTATTCCACCCCCAACTTCAAGAAATTACGTAGACCTGCTCGAATTGGCAATGCAGACAAATCTTCACAGACACCTAAAGGGTCTAATTTTTCTTTTTCAGGTTTTAATACTAACAACCGCAAGAACGATCATAATAAAACTCCCAAATCTGGACGTTCTACCAAGAAGATCGATCATTCAAGACACGACCAGTCTAAGAAGCCGGATGTTAAACATTTAATAGCTGGGCTGAAGGCATTATTAGAACATTATGTTTAGTTTAGTTGGGAGGGATAGATAGAAGATTCCATACTAACTTCTTGTCATGCTTTGCATTCGCTTTATGTAATGTTTTTTGTTTTATTAGATCGTAGAATTTCTCTTTTTATTTTTCGTTTTCCTTTATACCTTGAACAATTCTATAACTAGACTTCCTATTACATAAACGAGAATAGGCTAGGGATATAGTAATCATGAGATATATTTGTGACCCTAGTGTGGGGAACGGGTAGGCTTGGTTTCAGTGATTTTTTGTATACTTTTCTATCTTTTTTCTCTGAATAAAAGCACTTCTTTTGATTAAAAAAAAAAAAAAAAAAAAAAAAAAAAAAAAAAACAAATATTTATTAACTAAAAAATCTTAATCAGCTAATAACTGGTTAATTAAAGTGTTTAATCAGATATAATTAATTAGTTAAAATATAAGTTTTATATTTAACATATTTTTTTTAATTAGTAATATACATTTCTTTATTAATCTTTATGAAATATATAAAATTATAACAAAAAATATATGATTTGAACTGAAATTCTCTTTAATTTACTATTACAATATTAAATATTATTATAATCAAATATAAAGTAAATATAAGGTATTATTACTTATTTAAAAAGTAACTATATAATTATTAATATGTATATAAAAAATCATATATTAAAACTATAATTATATTGAACTATAATGTTAGAAGAGTGACACATATTACGTAATTATAGATTTTTTATAAAGTCTCTTCCTAATTAGACTTGTTATTCATATGATTTATTGTAATACAATTATTATTAATAAATATAGTTCTTGATTTCAAAAAACTCCTCTCACTTTTATGTATTAAAATTTACAGTAAATAAAAATTTATTTAAAAAATGTATTTAATAATAAAGATTTGTTTAAGATAATATAAAGTAAAAAGATTACTTTATAATGTATTTGAAAGTATTTTTTTAAAAACATTTATTTGAATATTTTCACAAAATTCAAAAAAATAATAATTTGCAAAAAAATTATAATTATATACCAATGTGACTAATTAATATGCATTTTACAATACACTCTTTAGCATATTTTTTGGTCCTTAAACATGCAGACTTTTTAATTATACCAAAATACAATAAATTTTATCCCTTAAATGGTAGAACCTCACAAGCAAATTTGCCTGCAATTTTACCCAAATTTTAGCTCTCATTTATTTTTAGAAATATTAATGCTACCTTAATAAAAATTTTTTTCCAAATCGTTTGAATTTTATATCACGTGATTATGATCATCATTTTCTAGTTTACATATTAGAACGTTTAATTAATCACCGATCAAAGTTTGCACTTTTCATTAATAGCCGTTTTTTAAAAAATTTTGCATATATTTTGGCGAACTCATTGGAGTTTGGTTATAACCTGTCAAACTTTAATAATAAAATGCAGAGTAGTTTATGAGAAATAATTTTTATTATTTGAGTTTTTAAGATTTAAAAATAAGATTTTGAAATTACATAATAACTTAAAAAAAAGAATAATTTTCGTAAAATTCATAAAAAAAATGCAATGTAAATGTTATAAAAATTAACTAATTTTAAATGGAAAAAATAAAAACAAAACTTTATTTTTAGTCATCATCTTCCCTATATGTATGAAAATCTTTAAAACAATTACTTCTTTCCTTATTACAACATAAGGCTAAATCACATTTTATGCAATATAATTGTGATTGAGGTGGATTTTTTGCTGCTTTTTCTTGATTTTTTTTTACTAAATATTTACATCATATACAACTACTTCTTGTTTCTCTCCATTCAGGATAATGACCTTCTGGAAATAATCTTATTATAGGAAGCTCATATTTTGTTGTAACATATTGCTGCTTTTTAGTAGGATCAACGTAAATAAACTTAAATTAATTTGTTAATTTATCAACTTGGTTTCGTGTATGTGGTTTTTTTTCACTTTCTTTTAAACTTTCTTCAATTAAATCCCATACTATTTGTAATCTAAAATCCTTATGATTAATATTTGTATTAACTTTTTTTAATATTAAATATGAATTAACTAATGCAGTATCTAAAAGCCAAAAAAACAGTGGCATCCATATTCTTCGTACTAGTAGCTGAGTTCCATAATACCTTCGTAATTGATCAGCAATATTTACTCTACCCATGAAGTGGTTATAGTCATCAATTATAACAGGAATTGGTAAAGTTTTTTTACTTAAAGTTCCAAAAATTGCTCAAACTTTAGCTGCATTTGTGCTTGTCTTTCGTAGTCAACGTCGTATTCTTTCTATCTGATTTTTATTTTCATTATCAATCTAATGAATAGTAGAAAGCATCGTCACTGGGCCATTGTCTATCCACAAAATGGCTAATGTATTGTTAACAACCACCCCAGAAAGTGTGTCCCAATCTAGTTTTTTATTTACTTTAAGAACCTTTGGAAAATTAGCACTATTTGTACGGACAGTTCCACATGCTCCTATTTTTTTTTCACGCAAGTATTTGAAAAATTTGATACTAGAAAAATAATTATCCATATAGATATTGAATGATTTATCTTCTATTGGTAATTGAGATGTAAGATGATATACTTCATTTCCTACTTTACTTAAATCTGATACTTGCTGGATTTCTGGGTGGGTTTAAATTCTGGAGGTAAAAATAAAAGTATATGTATAGCCAGCATCACAAAGAAAAAGAATCTTGTAACCTTCTGGAGTAAGTTTATTTTCAATTCTTACAGTATGAGCGCTTCTTCCAGAAAATCTTGCAATCATTTCATCAATAGAAACGTTTGAAGATGGTATACAAATTGTTTTGAAAACTGTTTGGATATGAGTTGCTAAAGGATCTACCTTTGAATACCAAAACTCAGGCGGAATAGTACAATCTGAAATATGCATGAAACGTTTAATCTAAATATATCAATAAACAGTTTTAATAAAATTTAATTAATTTAATAAAAATATTAAATTAAATAATAAAATTAAAATACCTGTTCAAAACGAATTAAAGACATAAAAGTAGTAATTTTATGCTCAGGAAATTCACTATCCTTATTCCAATAATCTCGGATACTAGGTAATTTAAAAACACCAGCATATATTAATATTGCTAACCAAATTTTAAATTTTTTCATTGTTAATTCTTTCCAATCACGCCCTTCTCCTGCATTCTTTACATATGCATATTTATTTGTATTTTTAACAATTATTTCTATTTGTTCAAGAGAAAAAAAAAGAGAAAATATAGAATAAGGTGATGGTGAAAGGAGGAAATCTCTAGATAAATTTATTTTAAATTCATGTAAAGGTCTAACATGTTGAAAAACATTAAAAAAAAGTAGAGGTAGAAGTTGTGCAATCTGTTCACCATTATTATTATCTCTTTCACTATTATTATTTCTACCTCCACCTCTACCTCTACCTTTACCTCTTCCTCTTCCTCTTCCTCTACCTCTATTACTACCTCTGCCTTGGATATTCTCTTCATGAATTTCTTCAAAATTATCAAAATTTTCGATATCGTCATCATTTTCGTCAGTAATATTGTAAATATTTCTTGCAAAATCAACAACAAACAAATCTTGCTCATCATATTCAATAGTATCCATGGTAAAAATAAAAAAAATAAGTAAATATAACGTTAGGAATAAAAAAAAATGCAAAACTCCAAAAACTCCAAAATTCCAAGGTTTTGATCAGCATTTTTACAAATTAATTTCCAGTTTAATTTTTGCCAAACAGCCAAATTTTTAACTATATATTTAATGGCCATATGTTGATCAATAATGTGATAAAATTTTATAAAATTCTGGCTTTTATTAAAAAAGTTTTATATAGCTGATGTTACTTTTTTTTTAAATTGCAGGCAAATTTGCCTGCATTACCGTTTAAGGGATATTTATAAATATTTACAAGTCAATATTAAAGATTTTGCAAAAAAAATCCTATATATTCAAAAGTTAGTCTTTGTATAAAATATTTTAAAGCATGAAAGGAAATTCAACACAAATCTTAAGAAGAAATCAAAATAAAATTAAAGAATACCTAGCAACCAAAATTCCAATTCAAGATTTTTTATAAATTAATTGATTACAATCCAGCTGACCTCAAAGTTCAAAGTCCACTTAGGTCAACCAAGCTTCACAAAAACTGATTGAAGAAATTATTGTAGTTGATATTACTTCACCTCCTAATATCACTATACAGAAAAAAGCTGCAGAAGCCATTAATGCAACTAACACAAAGCTTGTCAAACTTCAACAAATTTATAATACTACTGCAGATTTGAAGATTTAAAATAATTTAGCAGAACGTATGGCAACTCTCAAATAAGTTCTGCAAAATGAGAATAACAAGATTAAGAAGTTGAAACATCAGGTAGAATATTAGTGAAAATACAGGACAAAAAAATTAAAATTCTTACTAGTGAATAATGAAGTACTGTAGTACAATATAACACTCCTGATCACCCATCTTTTTTATTTCAATATCCTAATTTACATAAGCATATATATGAATGTATTGAATTTGAAGTTGCAGATAAAAAAAAAAGAAAAAAAATTATTAAAATTAGAACAATCAGTCATCTTTGAGAAGATCTTAACTCAAAATATAATGAGTATCTGTCTTGCACTACCCTTAATAATTATTTGATGCCATCTTGATCAAATATTAAAACAGCAATGACTTACCATCATCTAGCTATAATTGCAAACACCTCTATTTTACAAAATGAAAGAAATGAGCATATTGATGAGCACTATTATCTTACATCTATGAAAAGAGCAAAATAGTTCGCAGCCATATTTCTAATTTACTTTGTTATTATCTTTTAGAACAACAAAGCCAAAATTCCCCTTGGTATTTCTATAGTTGGAAAAATATTTCAGATTATACAAAGTTTTCAAGAAATGGTTACACTACTTGATCATGATTTTTCAATTAGCGTACAGCAAAAACTTATTCCATCAGTTTACTTACTAATTAATCTGAATGATATAAATAATACCTTTCGTAATGATCAACTTTCAATTTACATATATTCACAATACCAAGTTGATACGAGTTTTGAAACTTATATGAATGATTTAGATTTGCTAATTCAAGATAGTTGTTTTAATAAAATATTAAAAGTTGATGGCCAAATAAAACCAATCTGGATTCTTTTGGTTAATAGAGATCTAGACAAAAATCTGTGGTACATGAAAAATATTCATCAATATTGTAGAACATTCTGGACTTTTAACCTTAATTATCTTTTCATTTAGACATATACATCTAGTCACTGTATAACTACTCTATTGAGCGTAATATGGTGACATTATTATAAAAACTGGCTGGCATAACCTTACTGATCGCTAAGTTTGGTTTTCATCTCAATTCTCAGGGTTCGGTCATTGATTTAAAACTTACAATGTAAAACTTTCATTATGTTGGTGAAGCTTTATATGATCTTTGGGAATGTGATCCTATTTTAGAAAACCTATCACTATACAATACACTGATCAAAAGAGTTTTTTATTTAATAATATTAGGGATGCCAAAAGTTCAGTTATAACCGGTCATAACCAGTTTTTGCCAGTTCAATTTCAGTTCAATTTTAGTCTAAGACCGACCGGTTAACCATCAGTTTTATATATAAAAAAACTGATGAAAAAACTGATCGGTTAATTGTAAATATTTTACATTATATCCCGAAAAATATCTTGTTTCAATTGAGAATAACTAAAAAACATGAATTTTAATATTTAAATTTATAATACTTTCCTTTTTGAAATTATAGAGAGAATTTTAATTTTATGCGTTGATCACGTGATTTTTGTATTGCTAAAAAATCTCAAAATCAGCACTATTTATGTAAGAAAAAATTATGTAAATTTAAATGTTATTATCAAATAAAGTCATAATTATCACCTTCTAATAATAATTTATTTGGTTTTGCAATCAGTTTTGCGGTTTAGTTTTATCAGTCAGTTTTGTGATCAGTTCAGTTTTGGCTAAAAACTGCGATTTTAAAACTGAAACTGAACTGAACTGACCGTTGGCATCCCTAAATAATATTATATTTTTTAGATTTGAAAAAGAAAGTATTAATAAATCAGGTGTGTCTTGGTAGCAGGTAGATAATCACACAAAAATATGTTAATACTCACTTGACATTAAGAAATATAATGATCGTTCTTGCTGTTCACTTAACCATTGTAAAAAAGCAACCATTCTTTTTACAGAAAATAATGATTTTCTCTTACCTGTGATAAAAAGAAAAGATGGGCATTATTTAAATCCACTTCATATATTAGAATATTTTAACAAGCTCAAAATACCTGGATATGATGCTCACTATCCTTCTATTAACATAAACACTTATAGTTGTTTTTGCTGTAATGCATACTTCCTAATACTTTTCATGGTTGCTCAATATAAGAAAAATTAACATCCAAAATGACAAGATAGACTAATTAAAAAAAGGGTATTTACCAATTCTGTTGACAATTTTTCAGTTGTACTTGCATATAAATTATACATGAAATTAAAATTAGTTTGAAATGGTCAAAATGGTCAAAATGATTTTGACCTGGTCCTCTCCAAAAGTCAAAATAACCAAAATTACGTCATAGTCATGTGATTTTTATAGTAAACAATAATATTAAAATTTAAAGTTAATGATCTCTGCATCTAGTGATCTGATATTTATGATCTTGATATAGTTTGATTCAGCTCATCAAGAGAATTCTAATAATATGTGTTGCATATCTGTATCATCAATATTGACAGAGTTATTCACATTTAAAATTTGGTATTAAATTATAATTATAAAAATCACATGACTATGACATAATTTTGACTATTTTGACTTTAATTTTGACTTTTGACCTTCTCAAGTTAAAATATTTTGACTTTTGGATTTTAATTTCACTTCATGTATATAATTATCCCATTTTGCCAGAATATCATATACTACAAGATCTAGTAATTGTACTTGTTTGTCTCCTTAAGGATAATATGTGGTAATGATAATATTTCTATTCTTAAGAGAGTTATCTATCTCTTTCTGCTTTAATTTCTTTTTTCTTTTTTATTTTATCTTTTTTACATTTTATTTTTTTTTTTATAATCCATTTTTTTTAAAATTTTTAAATTTTTTTAAAAATAAATAAGTGTTTTATTTTCATTCCTTTTTTTCTTTATTTCTATTACTAACAAATTTTTTTTATTTTTTTTTTTTATTTTTGATTTTATTCCTTTTTTCTTTTTACTTTTCTTTTATTTTTCTTTTTTTTTATTTTATTTTTACTTTTATTTTTATTTTTTCTTTTATCTAGAGGTTCAAATCAGTATAAAATTATTAATCAATTTAATTTAATTATATAAAATCATTCAAATAATCTGATTAACTGATGCTTGAGTTATCCAGATAATCTGATTAATCATTAAAAAAACCTAAAAAAAAAACATTAAATATCTATATTGTTATTTACTTATTATATTGTGTTAAGACCCCAGAAACTTCATATAAAGGTTACCGGTAAACTGGATAAAGTTATTATAAAAAATCAAAAATTGTTATTGCTTAAGTCAGGTAATATTATTATAAACGTGATTTAGGTTATTTGTTAAATTGGGTAAGGGCCAGATCATTATTATATAAAATGGGTAATGATCTTATGATTTATTTTTAGGTTGTTACTATAGTGAGTAACGATTATATATATATTTTTAAAGGGATTACTTTATATATACCATATAAACGTTAAAAATAATCAAAAAAAAAAATTTTTTTTGATTTTATTTTAAAAAATGCGAGCTAAAAGTTCCAAAAATAATTTTACTTTTCCAAGTTTAGAATATTTTTTACCTGATGATGAATACGATTCTGATGATTTTGATTTTTTAGAATATGATTTAGTTGAAAAATTAGATGAAATAAATACAGAACAAAATGAAAAAATAATCAATGAAAAAATGAGAAAAGATAATAATGCTATGGTTAATGATAATGAAGACGATATTATAATTGAAGATGAAGATGATGTTATAGTTGAAGATAATGTTATAGTTGAAGATGTTGAAGATAATGTTATAAATATTAATTTACAGAAAAAAAAGAGAAAACGTAGTAAAAAAATCATATTACAAACAGACATAGATAAATTACAAAATAAATTACATGCTAATAAATATTTTATGGAAGAAATAACACCAGAATTGGTTTATTGTAAATGTGGTAAAGAAATCTGTTTAGATTGAAAATTTAGAAATAAAAATCTTACAACGCATGGTGAATTGAGTAATTGTAAGTACAGTAATGAAGGACAGCAAAGTATTAAAGTTTTTTTTAAACCTAAAAAAATTAGAGTTGAAGAGGAAAATATAATTATCAAAAAAGTTGCATGTAAAGGATTATATGAAGATAAATATCAAGAATATGTGCTTAATAGTCCAGCTGAATTTGGAGAATCAATTAGAACTGATATAGCCATAAAAGAGTTATTTCCAGAAATTATTAAAGCAAATCTTAGACTAAAAAGTCTTGATAAAATGAGATGTGCTGATCTTAAAAATTATTTACATGTACATGCTATATGGATATTAGATAAAACTACTCTTTTCGTTAGAAGTAAAATATGTGAAAATTTTATAACTAGAGAATCGGGTATTTGTGATGAATATGACAAATTAAGAAAAAATAGTCATTTAAATCAAGTAACAAAGAAAGTACAGTGGTTCGCATAAGTAATACACCATACCAATATCAAACGTTAAATTACATATTTATTGATAATATGAATGTATATAAATATAATATTTATATTATATATAATATAGTGTAAAAGCATTAAAAATATAATAAATTTAGTAATATTTAATAAACCAGTTTTACTTTATTTACATAATGTTTATTAAAATCGTGGTGCATCATTTATGCACATTTCGCATTATTATAAAAATTAAGGTTTTTTTTAAAAAAAAAACTAAAAAAATATTACTAAAAAGATCCTAAAAATATTTTTACCATCTTGTATAACCACTTTTAGCATTAATAACATCTTGGATTCTTTCCGGCATTGTCTCAATTAGTTTAGTGCATGTCTCCAATGCCATTTCATTCTAAATTTGAGAAACATGTTCCCACAACGATTCCTTTTCCCTAATTTCGATGTCTAACATTCTAAGTTGACAGTCTACATCATTCCAGAGGTGTTCTATGGGGTTTAAGTCAGGGATTGAGGTGGCCATGGAAGAACCTCAACATTATTATCATCAAACTATTGCTTAGTGAAAATAGCGGTATGTTTCAGATCATTGTCTTACTAAAAGATAATGTCTGAAACGTTTAATTCATAATACTGAAGTATCTCCATGAGGTCTTTATCCAATATTTGGCGATAAAGTTCAGCATCAAGGCCTTCATTGATTCTACATAGGAAACTAATACCACGAGAAGTGAAACACCCCATACAAAAACACTACCCCTACCAAACTTAACTGTAGGTTTGACATGAGCATTTTTAAGTGGCTCTCCAGATTTTTTCCAGCAATATTGACGTCTGTCTGACCTAAATATTTGAAATTTAGACTCGTCAAACCATACCACCTTGTTTCAGTCGCTTATTGTCCAATTCTTAAACCTTTTGGCGAAATTAAGCTGTTTGACTCGATGTTTTTTAGACAAAAGTGGCTTCTTATGCTTTACCCTAGAAACCAAACTATTTCTCCTTAATATTCTACACACGGTGTCAGCACTGACTTCAATATTTTCATTAACTTGTAAAGATTTTGTTAATAAAATGGCGGTAGAACATTTTCCATTGGCCAAACGTCTTATAATAGTATGTTCATAGCGCTCATTTAACGTTCGTGATTGGCCTGAACGTTTCTTGTTTTCCACATTTTCAGTTTCTTCGTACTTCTTTTTAAGCATTAGTATTGTTGTGTGACTTTCACAACCAATTTTAGCGGCAATTTCTTTTGAGGCAAAGTCACGCTCAATCATCATAATTGCCTGCGCTCTTTGTTCTATAGTGAGTCTAGTCTATAGTCTACAAAAAAATATTATTTATTTATTTCGATAAAGGGGTAGGTGTGTAAAGTATTTTTATTATTATTTATCATTAATTATAAAAAAAAAAAATTTTTGTCTAATAATTTTCTTTTTAAAAAAAAGTGGCAAAAGTAACGCACTATGATTTGGAGAAAGAAAATGACATAATGGATTTTTTTGTTACATAGAAAAGTGGGTTAGCTTTTATATGGGGTCTTTGCAATAAAAAGGTACGAAATTCAAAAAAATTTTTAAATTTACTTTATATGCTAATTATGTTTTTTATACTAAAATAAGTGTAAATTTAATATTAATTAAGTTTTTATTTTTTTTTGAGTTTCATACCTTTCTATTGCAAAGATTCCATATGTTAAAGATCTACATATATATTGTTTATTTTGACACTAGTCGAAAAAGGACAATTCAGCCTAAATTTGACCAGGTCGAATATAGGTTGAATAACAATCTAACTTATGTCAAATTGAGGCCAATTTTTTTGGCGCATTTAGGGTACCAATCGTTCAACATTTGGAAAGGATATTCAACCAAAATTCGACTAACATTCAACTATTATTAGTACTACCATTAGTAATTTATTTGACAAATTTTAAGATGAACTATGGTCTAATGATAGTCAATTTTTTACTTAATTGTAGTTTTAAATTTGTGATTTTATTAGATAATATTATATTACAAATTATATTATTATCTATTTAATTACTATTTAATTCTACCCTAATAATGTAAAGACTAATCTATCCACCCAGAGATTATTATACCTAAATGATAAAAAATTTCCAATTTTTTTTACTTTAAAAAAATTTGAAGTAACCATCTAAAAAAGTAAAGAATAAACAGTTAGTAATATTTGTTAAAATAAAGTAAAATTTGAATTTTTTTTACTTGCCAAATCTCTTGTTCAAGTTTTTAAAATCCAAATCAACTTATCTATTGAAGACCGTTATAATAACGAAAGAGATTATTAATTGGTTTCTTTCTTATACGGTATGTTTTATTTACATTTTTGACCCAGCTATTATTAATTGGTTACTTAAAGATTCTCCAGCGTAACAGATTAATAAATATTAAAAAATAAGAAGATTTACTCGCTATTTCTGAAATACAAGAAAAAGAAAAAAAAAGTTAGAACTTTTTTTAAAAGAGCTTCGAAATTTTTTTTAAGGCTTTACCTGGAAGTCTAGTGTCTAATTCAAAGCTGATTTCTTTACAAAGAAGAAAAAAAAAGTTAAAACTCTTTTTTTCAAGTTTTGAAATTTTAAAATTCAAAACTATACCAGATTTCAGTATCAAAATCGGAAACTGGATTCCTATGAAAAAAAAGTAAAAAACATAACAAAATGTTAAATTTTATTAAATTTCGTTAAAAATAATAACAAAAAAACTCACTGAAGGTCTATTGTCTCACACGTTCCAATGTGTCCCTTACCTAAAAAAATCTTAGCGTCCAAAAAGAGTCAAAGAGTAACCTAAAAATAATAAAGAATGAACTCGTTAGTTAACTCACTAAAATAAAAAAATTGGAAACAATAAAAACGCTAGCATTATCTGTTATTAAAAAAATTTTAGGAAATCTGTTTCTAATAGTTCAAAAAAAACTCACTATAAATCTGCGCGTCCAAAGACCCAAAAAACAAATTACTAAAAAAAGAAAACCTCTAAAAATTAGTAGATATTTCGTAAAAATTATGATTCAAGAAAAAACCTACCTGTCCAGAACCGTTTAAAAAAAAAGAGAGAAGAGGTCAGCATATATTCCATTAGAACAGTTAGAACATGTAAACTAAACAGGAAAAAAACTTACTGAAACGAAGTCCCACACGTTCAAAAAGAACAAGAAACCGCTTAAAAAATTAAAGACGAACTGTTAATAAATGTTTATTAAAATAATTAAAGAAAAAGAAAGAAACCTTTTGAAATGCCATATCCAGAAAACCGAAGGAGTCACATAAAAAAGAAAAAATCAAAATATCGCTATAAATGTTTTGTTAAAAACTGGAAAATGTTTTTTGAGTATTCTTTACGAAAGAGAGATGATTGTGGAGGAAGGGAAGAAGGAAGAAAGGAAGGGAAGAGAAATGGAAGGGAAAGAACAAAGAAACGAAAAAAAAGAAGTAAAGTGAGTTGAGAAAAAAGGTTAAGGGGGAGATTAAGGGGAAGGAAGGGAAGGGGAAGATTTCGTGAATATCAATTATCATTAATTAACATGACGATTCATAGATTAATTGTTGATATAATTATTAATGTAGTAAAATAAGAGATTAATTTAACATCCAAAAAGCCGAAGAACAAATTGTTTTAAAAAAAAAAGAAAAAAGTAATTAAATAGCGTTCTTTAAAAAATGAAATAAAAAATTATTCAAAAATATCTTACCAAATTATCGCGTCCAAAAAGCTGAAAATTCACCTACAAAAGAAAAAAAAACCAAAACGTTATTAAACGTTTCATGACTTTCATTAAAAAGTTATTAAGAAAAATAACACCAAATTCTTACCCATCCGAGTATCTTGAAGAACCAGCCGTCTGCAAAAAAAAACTGTTATTAAAAGTTTGTTAAATAAAATTAAAGAAAAAAAAAGATTTCACTAACCGAGAAGTCCACCTTCTGGAGTTTTTCTACGCGTCATCATATTCATAATGTAAACTCCATCCTTTCATTTTCCTTGATGTATCCATCCAAATCACTTAAAAAATGTAAGAGAATGAACTATTAGAAGCGTCCGTTAAAATAAATAATTAAAGAAAAAAAAAAGAAATGAAAGCTTACCAAAATTTTGTGTCCAAGAAGACTGAAAGGACTATCTAAAATAAAAGAAAAAAAAGCATTAGGAAACGTTCTATTAAGTTATTTAACAAAGGTATGAGAGAAATAGGGAAAGGATAAAGAAAAGACAAAGAAAAGAAAGGAAAAGGGAAAGACGAAGTAAAGGGAAGGATGGAGGATAAAGGAAGGATAGGACGAAGATAAGGGAAGGATAAAGGGAAGGGAAAACGAGGGAATGGGAAGGATAAAAGGAAAAAAAAGGATGAAAGGGGAAGCATCGTTAAAAGTTTAAATCTAAACTTTTAGATGGTGTATTACGCGTACTATCAGTTCAATTATACATGATTTGTAACGCAACGCTCAATTAATGTACATTATTTGACTATGTCGAATAGATATCTAACTGTAAATCATCACTAATTGAGGTCGATTTTTTTTGATTTTGGTCGAATATGGGCCGAATTTTATTAAGGCCGAATATTCTTTTTTTGACTAGTGTGAAAAAATGAGATTAAACAGATTTGTTTTAATCGACAAATACATGATTTACTGTTTAAAACATTTTGGTGCGTTATTTATGTAAGCCACTTGTATGTATTTAAATTAACTATTTAATTTAAAAACTTTAATCTAATTTTACATTTATTTTTAGCAACGAGCAACTGGAAAAAATATCCGCTTTATTCCAAAATGGTATCTTGAACATCCTTTAAGTAAATTACTATTTAATACAAATCTTAAATCATTATGGTATCGGCTGATAATAGTGATAATGATGCAGAAATTTGGTTTAAGTTGGCTCAATTTGGAAAAGATGGATTATTTAAAGGAGAAAAAACATTTCAAGAATTAGCAGCATTAATGGTACAAATACAAGAAAAGAAGTTACAGGATAAAAAAATGATAGGTCTTCATTATACTGAATATTTAAAACAATTTTTTTGTTTGTTATCAGAAAGTAGCTGTGAATATGAAATCTTTAGACAAATGTTTGCAGGAATGAGCATTAGATCTATAAGATATATACGAGCAAAAGAAAGTGATATCATATCTAATTCAGAGTTAGTATATGAAAATATACTTAAAGTTGCCCAGTTAACTAGAGCGCTTAATTAGAATGGACCTATTGTTAGGATGACAAACTGTATAAAAATTCGGCCTAAACTTACATATTCAGATGAATTAGGTTGCGTTATAGGGTCAACTTTAAAATTATCAGAAACTTCAGTTGAAACATATGATGATATACATAAAGTTGTGAATATTATAAAGCAAAAAAATGCTATTGCGACTCAAGTTAGGGTAGTAGTACTAAAGGTAATATGAAATTAATTATAATTTTTATATTTGAATATTTACTTATAACAAAAGTTAATAAAGGTATTTATTTATATTTTTAGATTTCAATGGAAAAAATTCTACCTTTTGTAATTGTTATGTTGCCAACAAATGAAAAATTAAATGCTATGAAAATATACAATCTTTTAATGAATGTATTAATTATATATGTCACGAGATGCAGGTATTAATCTAGTTAGTTTAGGATCAGATGATGCTTTTGCTAAATTTAATACGTAACAATTAATAATGAATTGTGAAAAGGCTGAGAATTTTTTTGAATTCCATGATAATTATTATAATGTATATTATAAGATAATTAATATATAATATATATATATATTTTTTTTAAAAAAAAAATTCTGAAATTAATTAAATTAATATATGCAGATGCCAATATACCAGAATTTACCTATTATAATTGGGATCTGTTCAAAATCCTGAAATGCAATATCCTGAAAGGTCAAAATCTCGACAAGATACCCATTTAACAATAAAAAATATATATATTGATTATATTAATAATGTATTACAAGCTTATGTTTACTATTATGGTTAAAGAACAACAAAATCATATAATTATATCATATTGTACCAAAATGTGTAAATTATACAAATTAGTTTAATATTTTGTGTTCTTTCTATAAATGTAGCAAATTCATAGCTTGTTTAATAAACATAGCATATTGAAAATTCATATAAATTTTTTTATAGGGTTATAGTATATGTGGCATCATAACTAATAAATTGTTGCTATTAATTATTGCATATTATTACTTAATAAATTTGACTTACGCGTAACAGGACCCAGAAATATATATAAAAGAGTCAGGTTTGAGTTTGCGTACAATGAACCATAAAAACCATGTAGATCTTTCCTTTTGTGAATAATTTTAGATAGTGCTGGTCAAAGATTTATTTCTTAATTTAGAAATTGACTAGCACTATCGTAATTCTGGTCCTGAAAAAAATGCGTACAGCTCATATAAAAAATTTTTTTCGCCACCTGACCCCTATATATATATTTTTGGGTCTTTGCGTAATTATAAATACTTATTTTAATCATATCTTTAACGAAAATTTCTTTATATTTTTTTTTAGTAATAAACTTATCTTAAAAATGGATGAAGTCTGTAAAATTGTACCATCACAAAAGGGTAATAATAAAATAAATGTCCGCGGTTACTTGATGATAAAAGAACAAATAAGAGGAGATAAGTATTATTGGTGTTGTGAAAAGAAAAGGCTGGAAAGTTGTAGAGGTCACGCAATAATAACATTTCTTGATGGTTTATATTATCTTAACAACTTTGTTGACCATTACTACTCACCTCAAGCTAGCAAGGTAAAGGTTGCAAAAACTATAGCTCAAATTAAGCAACAAGCATGTGAAACAAGAGATAAATCAGCACAAGATGATCATCCATATATGCTAACTGTTAATGCCTTCGAACAGTAATTAAGCGTGTTAGAAAAACAGAAAGACCTCCACAACCACAAAATATTAGAGAAGTTGATGTTCCAAACTCACTTCATTTAACATTAACTGGAGATCCCTTTCTAGTAAAAGACTTTATGATTGGTGCAGATAAAATTTTATTATTTACTACCAAGACAAATATTCAACGTTTATCCCAAGTTCCATATTGGTTGATGGATGGAACCTTTAAAACAGTTCTGACAATATTTTGTTAACTATATACCATTCACAGTGATAGCCAGTGACCCAAATGACCTCAAATGACCCAGATGACTAGTCACATGTCATTTGGATCATTTCAATGTCAAATGACCAATGACATGGTCATTTATTTAAACCAATCATATTGTACAATTTTTATAATAGGACAATCATAATGGAACATTTTTAATAATTGTTTTCACTATAAATAAAACTGCCGATTATTTCCCTATTTTATTACTTTTATTGTTTATGAACAATGGTTTATTTAACAATGGTTTTTTTTGATTTTTCATTAAACGCAATTTTAATTATTGTACATGTCATTCAGAATCTAAATTAATCATTGCATTTACAAAGATGGGTGATTCTAAACTATTATTAAAAACACTATAAAGATTCCATTTCGCAAGTGAATCATCTGCAGGATGAATAGTACGATCTACAGCTATAAATTCTGGACCTGTCTCATCACTATCTGAACGCTCAATATTTTCCTCTCTAACCATGCCCATCCAATTTTGAAGCATACGCACCCAATGTTCTGTTGAGCCGATAGTATCAGATTCATTCTCATTTTCGAAACAAGATGGTTCTTCTATGGGCTGTTTATAAGTTTCTTCTCCTTCGTCACTAACTTGAATCATGTCATCATCTTCTTCAATCCCACTATATTCGCTATCTTCACTAGAAGTTTCATGAGGTGTATAGGAGTGGCAATGTGATTTCTTTTGTAAAGCTTTTCAGATTTTTCAATTGCTATTTGTTTGTTTCTATGCAAAATATCACTTCTCAATTGACTCATTCCTAGTACTTTTTTATGCTTTAAATAAAATTAAAATTAATTAAGAAGTAATAAATTATAAAAACACTTTTTTTTTACATACATCAAGCCGATTTCGCCGTTTTGAATGTAAAAATCCCATATTTGACCAGAGCTTTTCTACCGAAGCTGAATTAACACAAATTCCATATAAGTGAAGAGCAAACTGTGATAATTCTGGTGCATCTCCCTTTGCTAAATCCCAAAAATCTATTATATTCCCACCAAGCTGATTAAATGTTTGCATATCAAAAGGATATTTCTCTCGTTGATATGAGAGATATTCTCGTAAAATACGTTGTGGAACTTTATTAAACCAGACTTGATAATAATAATTAACCCATTGACCGAAATGTTTATTAAAAAGTGAAACACGATACTGTAGATGAAAAACTAGAGACAAAAGTAAGAGAGGTTGCTCCCATTGATTCCAACGACGTTCAAGACGGGTGATCATGTTTTCAGAAAATTTTTCATTTGAATGATCTGAAAATACCTTAATTACCCATCCAAAAGCAAGAACTACTTCATATAGTCGTGCCATATCTTTTTGCAGTTTATTTAACGCAGCACAAAGTGGTAAAATTAAAGACTGAAGTTCATATAGATGGCTCCAAAAACTTGAATCATTAATGATGGAGATAATATCAGAAGAAAGAAATTTTTTTGTGGTAGTTGATGTATGTCTTTGCCTTTGAAAACCACTTCGAGATGTAGAAGGACCTTCAAGACGTTCAGGAGCAAATTTTGTAGCTAGTGTCTAATTAAAAAATGAAAATAAATTAATTTTTTAATTATTAAGAAGTAAGAAACTGAAAATTCTATTGAAAAAATTACTTTAAGTGCTGCTTCTGTTTTCAAAATACTATGAAAACAAAAGTAATAGCTGTTCCATCGTGTCTCACCAGGAGTTATTAATGCTATTGTTTTACCATACAATGACTTTTGCTCATTTCTTAGCAAACCCGTAAAATAAGCTGATGAATGAAAGTAACTGACAATTTTAATAGCCTTTATTGAAGTTTGCTGATAGATATCTGACTCCTTAAAAATTTCTCCAACTATTAAATTTATTTGGTAAGCCATACAAGGTAAAAAAACTTTGTTAGGATATTCTACCCGCATAATCCTTCTATTAATAATTAGAATTTAATTTATTTTAGAAAATTTTATTTAATTAAAAAAATTTGTGTAAAAAATTATTACATACCGTGCAGCAGCATATTCACCTGCTGAATCAGAAACTAAGCAGTTAATTTTAATTTTCTCCTTCTCAGCTTCTAACATTATATTTTTAATATGATTGATCACATTTTCAGTTTTTGATCTTTCATCACTAATATCTTTCGCACCCCAAATAAGAGTTTCACCCATTGATGTTATAAAAACTACACCAAACAAATGTTCCTGTTTAATGTTAGTCCACCCGTCACACGCTACAGTTACTCCAATTTTATCATCTTGTGCTCTTTTTGTAATTAATTGTTCCAGGATTTTGGTTGCACATGATAAAATTTTAGTGCTCATTTTTTTTCGGCTTGGCAATTTCAAAGCTGGAGCAATAAAAGTAAAAACATCTTTTGTTTCTTGATTTTCAAAAAAAGTAAAAGGTAATTCATTTGAAACTTGCATACGTAAAAGTAAAGTTTCAAAATATGGTTTATCTCTTTTTGTTAATGGCCGTGATATATAATTTGTAATAAGAGATTGAGTGGTAATAGTAGATCTTGATAGATCTACCATATTTTCCTCTGTCTCTTCCTCTTCCTCTTCTTTCTCACTTTCTGAATCTTAAAAATTTATAGTGTTAGAACTTAATAACAATTAATTATAAAATATCTATTGCATTAAAATATATTAAATAATTAATACCTGATTTATCAATTATGTCTGCATTTTTTTCTTTATCAAATTTTTGTTTTTTAATTACTTTCTTAATATCTTCCAGAACATTTCGTGCTAAAATTTCAATTCTTTCACTTTCTGGTACTTGATTATTAAAATTTGCACATTTTATAAGATGTCCTCGGCAGAGTTTAGCTTTATTTGAAACAAAGCAGCCAACTTTAATTGAAGCTACAGATAATGTATATTCCTTTATACAAAAATTACAAACTGCCTGCTTATTTGCTGTTTTTTTTGGTGGGGCTATCAATATAAAAAACTCTCTAAAATTATGTGGTCCTTTGCCTATATTTGCTAAATTTTGTAACAAGATTATTGATGTGACTTTGAAAAAAACATTTTAGAAGAATTTTATATGCACTATTTTTACTATAAAAAGAAAGATAGCATAAATATTTCTCATGCTTTAATTTAAGATTTATCAAGAAAGATTATCATATTACATAAATTTGATTGGTTTACATAAATGACCTAGTGAATGACCTTAAATAACATCAAATGACCTCGGATGACCTTGTCATTTGAGGTCATTTGTCATTTGCGAAATGACCAGTTTTGAATAACCCAAATGACAGAGTCATCCAAAAGTCATTTGAGGGTCATTTCAAAATGGGCAAATGACCAGATCATTTACCCATCACTGACCATTCATGCCCCTGTTGGCTCAGCAAATTCAAGGATTCTTTTTCTAGTTTATACATTAATGACGAGTAAGTCAGAAGGAGTTTATAGATGTTTATTTGAAGAATTAGTTGATTTTGCTGCAGAGAACAATGTTAATTTACAACCTTCCACTATTCTAACTGATTTCAAACAAGCTTTGATTAATGCATCACGGCAGGTATTTTCTAATATTAATAATAAAGGATACCTTTTTCATTTGAGACAATCTGGGTGGTGAAAAATTCAATCATGTGGACTTGCAGTCAGATATGGTAATGATGAGCAGTTTAGTTTGATGTTGCGACATTTATTTGCTCTAGCATTCTTGCCATCACAGGAAATTCCAGATGCCTTTGATATGTTAAAACTTGTAATGCCACCAGAGGCAAATGAAGTTACTCAGTGGTTTGAGGATAATTATGTACACAGAAAAATACGTCGGCATCTTCGAAATGGAAATACTATACGATCAGCTCCTTTATTCCCACCAGAGTTGTGGTCGGTATATGATTCAATTAAAATAGGTGTACCACGAATACAAAATATTGCTGAAGCATGGCATCGTTGATGGGGAATTTTGGTTGGCCAAAGTTATGTTGGTGTTTATACAATGATTGAAGAATTACAAAAAGAACAACAAAATGTTGATTTTCAAATTGAGTGTATTTTACGTGGTGAACAGCAGCCAGCAAAAAAAAAATCATTAATTAACAGAGAAAAAAGATAATAATGATCATTGATGACAAGGAGAATCATCCAGTTATGGATTATATTCGAGACATTGCACATAATCTTACATTATAAGTAAAATTAAAATTTACAAATTGTTTTTCTTATAATTATATATAAAGTTCTTTCATATATTACATATAATAAATAACAATATAAAGTATTATTATGCAATTTATAATTTACGTTAATATTTGTCTTTGTGTTCACTTAATATATAGTTTCGCAAATTATTTTTAGTCACATATCTATCAATTTAAATATAAATAAAATTAATGGAATTTATATTTTAATAAATATTAGAGCATCTGTTCTGTCGAGATTTTAACCTGTCAAGATACTGTATTTCGGTATTTTGAACTTTCTGATATTTTGTACTTGTCAGAATTTTGTGATTTTGTGATTTTGTCAATCGGAATTATGAGATGTTGGTCTTTTGTTTGTCAGTTTTTAGACCTAGACCCATTATAACCGTACAAGACGTTAAATATGCTAAAAAAACAGCTCGTAATCAACTTCATTCAGGTGCAAGATTACTCATTCTTGGAAATAATATAATACTTTATTGGCATCTTTTAACTTTTGCTCAAGCTAAAAATCATGCAATTTATATTCAAGATGTTGTCAATGTTGATAAACAAGATGACAGTACCGCTTATAGATTATTTCATTTAGATGTATTAGAACAAATATATCAGAGTGAGCTAGAAAACAACAAAATGCAATCTTTATTCGTTTATTTATTTGTATTAGGTATGTAAAATAATTATTATTACAATATTTTATAATCTATATTATAGTTAATAAACTATTTTAATTTAAATAGAAGATCTATTTGATTTCTATTTGAACTGTAATATTTTTTATAAAGAACGAATTATTATGGCTATGCGTGGATACTTTTTTTTAAATATATGGGCCGAATACATAGAAAGTGCTAATCAATTATATAATTCAATATTTTTTATTTCCAAAAACTTTATTTCTCCACAAAGTTTTAAAATGTTTACTAGTTTAGCAGAATCATTAATACTTTTAATCATATCTTATCGTAAATTTTATTCATTATATCCTTTATATCTCTGGAAACATGGTACTGAAGCTATAGAACATCTATTTGGCATATCACGCCAAATAACAAATAATTTTTCTTTTTATAAATTTTTTAAAATTCAACAACATATTGCTTATTAGGATAAAATTATTAAACAAGGTATACAAATTCAAAAGGAAAAGACATCAGCATCAGGTATTGTAAAGTGTAAACTAATAAACTAAATTTATTTTTATGTAATTATGTGTAATTAATAATTAATTTTATTAGGTTATGTATTTGATTTTAATCCAAATTCTATGTTGAATGAAAATATTAACATTTTGTGAATATGGGCAGATGATAATGCTATTTATGATGCGATCAAAACAGCATATAATGATGCGACTAGATTTATTAAAACATTAGAAATTAAACTGTTAAACAATAAAATAATTCCACATTTTTATATTTCAACATCATGTCAATCAATGGCAATTTCTGATTTTTTAAAGAACAGTGATGATGTTTTTGATATAGATAACGTTAGTGGATTAGATTTTAATAATGATGAATTTAAATTGGACAATTTGAATGAAATTCTTTTACCGGTGTAACTTCAGAAGTAGCACAATTATCGCAATTAGTAGATTTAACAGAATCAGAGTTGAAACAAATATCTGATATATCAGATTTATCAAAAGTGGAACAAAATTATATTTTAAATACTAACAAACTATCTTCATTAATTGAATTTCAACAAAATGAATTATTTTATATATACAAATGGTTTGATGAATATATCGCAGATAATTCAAGCTCATATATCTCATAATGCATTTTCACGATCTGAAAGGCCTTGTAAAAACTGTATATTAAATGCAATTCAATCATCTAATAATCAAGAAGAATTCAATAGAAATTCAGCAAATTTGTTAATTTCAGAATTTTTCTGAAAAGATGGTACTTCAGAACCAACAATTAAGTCACAAAAAGAAAGATGAACAGGAAGAAAAAATTTGGAAAATATTGGATTACCTCAATACATTAATAGTATATCTGATATATTAATAAGCTCTTAACAGTAAATGATTTATTCTTATTATTTATTGATTTTCATTATAGCCCCAACTATTTTTCGTGCAAATGTAACTGATAATAATCCATTAAGAGAAAACAGATTTATTTTATTTATATTAAAGGGAAGTATATTTTTAGGAAAAATATTATTACTATATAGATCAATATCTATGCGGCATGCTTATATTTCTTTTTCCCAGGACATAGATTCTTTATCTTACATTTCAGTTGCTACATTTGCTAATATCAACGGCAATTTATTTTCTCAAATATGTAAATCTGGTGGTAATATATTTGCTCATATAATTCCAAAGCAAGTTATTTATCATTTTGATAACAGTTGCTTGGATGTAAATAATGTTGCAAATTTACCCAGTCGTCTATGTTTGGAAGGAAATTCTTGGGAAATCTTTAATTTTTTTTTATAAAAGCATGTAATTAGCGTTATGGCAACAATATTTGGTTAATAATTAGTAATAAAATCATAAAATCAGGTTATAAAAACTAAAACAGGTTATTTTTATTTTGGGTAACGCCCATAGGAAAGATTTAAGGTTACTAATAAACTGGGTAACACTATTAGTAAAATTTTGGTTTAACTTGGGTAAAGATCATAGTAAATTTTTAATTTTTGAAATAACCTATATATATAGTTTCTGGAGTCCTATTATGTCGTTATAAATTAAAAATTATTTTATTTATAAAATTAGTTACTATATCTATATAAATTCTTCAAGATTAACAACAAAATTATTTTTATTAAAAGATAAAAGGAAAAAAATTGTAAGTTTTATAATGAAACTTACTACTGTATTTCAAATTAAACATTCTTATATATTTTTTAACTGATACTCTATAAAACAAAAAAATATTAGATAGTATTTTTTTATTAAAAACAAAATATATAATGAAGTTTACAAAAGAACTTATTATAATTACTTAATAAAAATTGAAATCTCTTACAAAATAATATAAAAAACTATCTAAAAAATAAAACAAAAAGCTGTTAGTAAATGTTTGTTAAATAATAAAAAATAAAAAACCTTTATGTCTAAACTTTAAAGATCTATCTGAAGATCCATTAACTTACAAATTAAAAGTAATTAAAGCTTTATTAAAAAATTAAAAAAAATTCATTAAAAAATAACTACCTAAAATCCTATCTAAAGTACCATCTAATACCTATATATAAAATGAAAAATGAACTATTAATAAAGTTTGTTAAAAGATAAAAGTAGCACTTAAAACAAGTAATCTACTGAAATTTCATACATCTAAGGAACCAAAAAGTTGTTTAAAAAAAGAAACTGATTTCTATTAATTTTTTTTGTGTGTAGTATTTTTATTTATTTATTTATTTATTTTTAATGAATAGTTTTTAACTGTTTGGTTTTCTTTATTTTTTAAGCAGCTATTTGACCTTATATAAAATTTTGATAAATAAATTAAATTTTTTTATTTTTTATTAATAAACCCTATTAATAATTTGTTATTAACAGATAAAAAAAGATCAATTATACAATATGCTTGTAATAATATCACAATATTATATACTCTAATTCAAATAATCAAATTATCTGATTAATTGATCATTAATCAACTGCTATAATCAATTGGATGGATCTGGATTATAATGATTATAGATTGATTGTTATTTTTTACATTTTACCATTATTATTACTAATAATATTAAAAATAAATATTTTAATTTTAAATACAATAAACTTAAATTTTAATTTTAAATAATATATTTTACTTTTCTATTTAATAAACTTTGAAGAAATAAAATCATAAATATTTTGTAACATAAAAGTTATTTTATATTACAAAATTTTTTTCAATAGAAAATTTTTTTTTTGTTTTATATGAAAATAAATTTTTAAAAAATTAATCAATTAAAGTCAATTAAAAATTAGCCAATTGAAAATATTTATCATATAATAGAAATAAATAATATTAGATTTATCTGAAATAAGAAATAAATTCATTTTAAAATTAATTATTATATAATTAAACTTTTATAAAATTATATTCTATATAGTTACAATTTCTTATAAACATTTATTTTTGTAAAAATAAATTTAAATTATTTTTAATATATCAATTTGGTTTATAATGTATAATATTTATAAATATTATCTATATACAATATATTGTATAATAAAAAAAACTGGAATAATAAAATTAAATATTTTTTTTTAATGATTATATTAAATTATATAAACTTTTTTTTATTTAAAATTTAAATATTATCTCTTTTTATTAATGTAAAATTATTAGGAAATTTACTCTTCATTATTTTTAATAATAAACTTATAATATTTTTTTATTAAATTCACTATCCATCATATTTAAAATTATAGTTTTTAAAATTAAATTTTATTTTTCAATTATAATAAATTTTTTCAAATTATTAAAATTTTTTAATATTCTCTTTTTTATATTATTTTTGACAATTGCCTATAAATTTTTATTAGATTTAAATTAGAATTATTTAAGAATCAGTTTATAACTTCTAAAATATTAATTTAAAAAAATTCATTAATAATGTAAACTGGTATATTTATAACCATTATTTTATTAAAATCTTTAATTAGTATAGTGATATATATTATATAATATCAGTTTAATATAGGGCTCTACCTTTCTATCTCCAAAATTTTATATAACCAATTAAATTATAATATAAAATTACATGATTATATATAAATATAATATAAGTTTTTTTCTAACTCTTCTACCTTCTAAAAAATTATATAATAAATATCACTGCTGTTATTATTAAATATTTTATTAATTTATGATATATAATTTTAAAGAATTTTAATATAAAATTTTATATTTATTATTCAATAAAAATAAAACAATTTTATTTTTTATTAGGTTAAATAAATAAAATTATTAGTTTCTTATGACCAGATGAATTATGTAATTATTCTAAAAGAATAAAAAAATTTATTTTATTTAATCATATAATTCAGATTTTATTTAATTATAGTCATAAAAAAAAATTTTTTTTTCACCTAGTGATCTAAGCAAAAAATTTATTAAATTAACCAATCACCTTTTAAAGATTAGCTAAATTTTTTTTGAAAAATAATTTTTTTCCAGATAGTCAAGTTAAATTTAGTATTTTTTTTTTTTATGAGAAATAAAAAATTTTATTTATTTGGCTTTATATAAAGTTTATTTTATATAAAAATTTTTATTTTATCTTTTAATATAAGACAAATTAATTTTTTTTCTTATACTAATATTATACAGTAATTCTGAAAAATTGAAAGGTTATTTTATTTAAAAATAAAATTAAACTTTAATTATTATCAAGATAATTTTATATTCATTTAATTCTTTTTATTTATAAGTAATGGTTAGTATTAAAATAGTTTTTAAAATAATTTTTTTATATCTATAATTAGTCAAGAAGTATTTTAAATTATTATGTAAAATATTTTAAGATTATTTTTATATAATTTTTTAATTAATATTCTTACTAAAATTGAGGTATTCTTTTAAACATTTTGCAATAAATTTTTAAAAATTCATCAATTATTTTTTTAAATAATTACTTTTGTTTTAACTTAACTTCTTATTACTACATCAGGAAGTTTTAAATAGGCATATAAAGTGTTGATAAATGCTATGTGTTGCTCAATACCAAAAAAGTATAGGACAATAAACTCTTTGTAAATCAACACATTTAAAAACATAATAGGTTAACATGTAAATTAACACTTAACAGTTGATAAACGTGTATAATCAGTTTTGTCAAATGTGCAAAACAACATTAGTTTAGTTGAAAAACACCATATATTTTAATTGAAATACATATTAATTAACGTGTTTATTAATTATATTGCAAATTGTACATATTATTTAACTAATCTAAATATCTAGTATAAATCTATATAGTAAGATGAAACTAAATTGATTATTGAGCAATAATACTACTGTATATTCAAAAACAATAATCTCAGTAGTCCTTACTACCAGATTTTTATGCGTTTATAGATTAAATATTATGTGTAAAAGGAAATGAAGCAGAGTAGGTGAGCTAAACAGATTTTTATCACTGGTCAAAATCAATTCTATCAGGTATATATTGGAGACTTATATATCGGTGGCTAATCAGATAAATATCAGGTATTTTTACATATCGGGTACCTAATTTATTATACTTTAAAATATGCCTAATTACTAAGACCCTGATATCTAAACTATTGGTCACCGATATGTTATTTAATATATATTGGGCACAGTTCTATCTTACACATATCGGGTATCTGATATGTGATACAAATTTTAATACGTTAGATTTCATATTGTATAACGTATTAAAAAATTTTTTAGTTTATAAATTTTTCTTTTTAGAAATTTTTAATGTAGTTAAAAAATTTTATTGTTTTATTTGTTGAATGCATTATCAAGTTATAAAAATTTTATTATTTTATTTGTTGAATGTATTATCAAGTTATAAATTTTTTATAAAGTGTTTAAAAGTATAATTATTATTGTTAATATTTTTATTTTATTATGTATTTTATATTTTATTACAATAACATATCCGCCGATTTTTGGAATTAACAAAATTAGCCTAAATTAAGGAATTTGATGATAATTAGATAAAAATTAAGTTAAATAAGTTTCACAAAAAGGATCACTCTTGTGCTACATGATCATATGACACAAATATCGAGAAATTACTTCTACAAAAGTAGCGTTAAAAAATTTTTTTCTTTCATAAACTCCATATTAAACTCCCCATCAACTTCCCCATCAAACTTTTCCACCAGTTTTTACATTATGTAAGTTGAGAATTTTGGCAAGTATATTAGTAGTTATTTTACATTAAATATAACTTGGAGCTATTTTTTTATTTTTTTTTCAATAGTTTATAAAAAAAAATTTATTTAGGCAGCAAAATTATTCAAAAATAATCTTTCAATAAATAAATAATTCTAAGATTAATAACGATGTTTTAGTGAATTTAAATTATATATTGATTAGTTTATTTAGTTAAAATCTATTTGATATTCGTTATTAATTATTTTTCAATCAATTTTTTTTCGTTAAATCATTATTCTGGTGCTTATTCTTACTTTTTTTTAAATAAACTAATTTTATAATATTTTTATTCCTTTTTTTAGAAATTTCTTCTACTGGTTTCAGGTTAAAGAGGTAAATTTTTTTGGAAAAGGTCTTAAAAGTTTTTTTAAGTATTTTTTGGCTTATTTTTTCTTATGTAGGGACGGTTTTGATCGATTTTAATTGGTACTGCACCACATAATTGATGATCGGCAAATTCCTCAAATCGGCGCATATGAATTAATAAAAAAGTTAGTCATTTATAATACAAGTTTAAGAAAAGTTCGCTCAAACTTTTCTTAATCGTGATCACGTTAGGATCAAAAGGAATAAGGGAAACTGCAACCTAAAATAAAGAAAGAAATGTTAAAATTATTTCTTTGATATTCAAAAAATATCCCTCCCTCCCTCCTTACATTTCAAGTCTGGTTTATCCAAGGAGTCTGGCAATCTGAAAAAAATAAAGAAAGAAACATTAGTAACATTTTTTTAATATTAAAAAAAAAATCTTCCACCCTTTCTAACTTATATTTCCAAGTCTGGTTCGTCCAAGAAGGCCAGCAACCTAAAAAAAATAAAGAAAGAAATGTTAGTAACATTTCTTTAATATTAAAAAGAAAATTTCCCGTTCTTTCTAACTTACATTCCCAAGTCCAGTTCATCCAAAAAAGCTGGCAACCTAAAAAAAAATAAAGAAAGAAACGTTAGTAACGTTTCTTTAATATTAAAAAGAAAATCCTCTGCCCTTTTTAACTTACATTCCCAAATCCAGTTCATCCAAGAAAGCTGGCAACCTAAAAAAAAATAAAAAAAGAAACGTTAGTAACGTTTCTTTAATATTAAAAAAAAATCCTCTGCTCTTTTTAACTTATATTCCCAAGTCCAGTTCATCCAAAAAGGCCGGCAACCTAAAAAACAAAGAAAAAAATGTTAGTAATGTTTCTTTAATATTAAAAAAAAATAACCTGCCCTTTTTAACTTAAGATCCCAAGTCCAGTTCATCCAAGGAGTCTGGCAATCTAAAAAAAACAAAGAAAGAAATGTTACTAACATTTTTCTAATATTAAAAAAAAATTCCCCACCCTTTTTAACTTACATTCTCAAGTCTGATTCGTCTAAGAAGTTCAAAAATCTAAAAAAAATAAAGAAAGAAACTTTAGTAACATTTTTTTAATATTAAAAAAAAAATCTCACACCCTTTTTAACTTACATTCCCAAGTTTAGTTTGTTCAAGAAGGCCGGTAACCTAAAAAAAATAAAGAAAGAAATATTAGTAATGTTTCTCTAAAATTAAAAAAAAATCTCTCGCCCTTTTTAACTTACATTTCTCAAGTCTGGTTTGTCTAAGAAGTCTGACAATTTAAAAAAACAAAGAAAGAAACATTAGTAACGTTTCTTTAATATTAAAAAAAAAATTCTCCCACCCCTTCCAACTTATATTCCAAGTCTAGGAGTCTGGCAACTTAAAAAAAATAAAAAAAAATTACAGTTTAAAAAACTGTAAAAATAGATTGATCATGATAATCAATAATCGTTAAATTAAATTACAATTTTTTTTTAACCTTTTAACCTTCATTTTTCCCTTTCCTTTTGTCTTTCTTCTCCTCTCGTCCCTTTTGCTACTTCCTTTTGTTCCCTTCCTGGCTTTTTCCTTCTTTTGTCTCCTTTTCCCTCCCTTCTTTTTTTATGCGGCCTTTCGGCTCTTTGACGATAGACTTCAGTAGTCTATATTTTTTTTATTTAACGAACAATTTCTAATGTTTACTTTCACTTCTTTTTTTATAGGCAGACAACTTCAGTTCTTTGCATGGCCTTTAGGTAAGTTGTTGTAATATTTTTTTTTCCTTTTAAATTTATTTACTTAACGAATGATTTCTAACATTCGTTTTCTCTTCTTTTTAGGTATTTCTATTTGTTTTCAGACTTTAGAACAATAACGGATTGTTTTATTTAAAGAGATTTCTTGATACGTAATAGGTATAGACCTGACTTTTTTTAAAAATACTTGAGTGATTTGTGGCTATTAGTAGAACTTAGAAGCATGTTACATTGTATTGCTTTATCAAAAATAATTGATCATAAAATGTTATAATATGAAAGATGCGGATTTTGACTTTGCAAAAAAAAAGATAAAAATTTGCAGCATAATTAGTATATGAAACTGAATAATTACCAAATAACCAATAAAATTTGATAATTTTGTTGATCATGTGATTGCATAAATTATTTATTTATCTCCGTTTTTTTTTTACTAAAAAACTTTTTCTCTTTTTAAATATTTTATAAAGGTATTTTTTATTGAAATTTTTTTTTCTATTATCATGTTATTTTTAATACTCTTATTAATATATTTTTCTAATGTATTTCTTCTTTTCACTAATGTTCTAACTAATAACATTCTACTATTGATTTTTTTTACTTGCCCGTGTAAACAAATAGAAAATATATTGTTTATCTAAAAATAAATACAAAGGTATAGAGTTTTTTTTCCATCATATTATTCTTATCACTCTTATTAATATATTTTTCTAACGTGTTTCCTTTTACTAACATTTTTACTAACTTTTACTAATACTTCTATATTCTACTATTAAACATTTTATTCCTTTTCTTTTACTAATACTTCTACTAATACTTCTACTAATATTAACACTAACATTAATACTTATATTTTATATCTTTTTATTGACATTTCTTTTCTATTTTTACTAACCTTTATACTAATATTAATATTAATACTATAACATAAAAAAAATTTTTATTGACGTTCCTTTTTTTTGCTAATACTTAGTAAATTTTTTTTCATAATATTTTTTGTATAATTTTTTTATTATTAATTAAAATAAATAAAACTTTCATATAATTAAATGAATTAAATTACTTTAAATTACGCGTATTTAAATTATAAATTTATTAATATTAATATTATAATTGTTATCTGATATGTACGAAAATTATGTTTGATATGTGTCTATTAATATTCAGGTTTGATTAGCAAATTATAAATATCTGATATATTTCAGTTATATATAGGATACATATCGGGTATATATAGGATACTTATTAGTGGTATCAATAAGTGTCTAATATTTATTATAGTAATATCAGGTACCCAATAAATCTATGATATATGACTGATATATGACTGATATCTAACTACCCAATATGTATGAGATATATGACCGATATCTAACTACCTAATATGTATGAGATATATGACCGATATCTAACTACCTGATATGTATAAGATATATATAAGATGTGTATACTATATATCACCATTTTTCTGCATCTGACGGGTACATATCAGGTACCTAATATGTGTGAAATTATTAAATATCATACACATATCTCACATATATCTCACATATATCTCACACATATCAGGTACCTGATATGTACCTGATAGTATCAATTTTGACCAGTGTACGTATCTGTAGATCTAAAAAACCAGCCAAAAAAATAAAAAAAAAGTTAATAATGGAATGTGTTTTTAATACAATAAAATTTTCGAAAAAAGAGAAATTTCAATCCTTTAAACCTTACCAGACAATTAATCCAAATAGACGACCATCTACTAATAAAAAGAAGAAATGAAATATTAGTAAATATATTGTTAAAATAATATAGTTAAAAAAGTGTTGATTCTGTTACTTACCAAAATTTTACATATTCAATGATCCAAAAAAACTGATCTTCTAAAAAAAGAAATAAAAAAATGAAACAGATAATGTTAGTAACTATTTCGTTACTAAGAAAAAAACCTTTCTTATCAAATTTTCCATATGTACCAAATTATCTAAAAAAAGAAAAATGAACAAACAGTTAGTATAAATATTCATTAAATCAATAAAAAAATTAAAAAAAATTCTTTTACTTACTAGCTTCCTGTATCTAAAAACTTGAAAATAAAACTCACCTAAAAAATGAACATTTAGTAATATTCGTTTAAATTAAAAAATTAAACTCGTATATATAAAAATAAAATTGAAAATTATATATATGGGGTCTTTGCAATAGAAAGGTACGAAACTCAAAAAAATTTTTAAATTTACTTTATATGCTAATTATGTTTTTTATACTAAAATAAGTGTAAATTTAATATTAATTAAATTTTTATTTTTTTTTGAGTTTTATACCTTTCTATTGCAAAGATCCTATATATATTTTTTTTTACTTGCCAATATATATATTGAAATATTACATTCCCAAGATCTGAAGTTATATCAGCCCATCTAAAAAAAGGAAAACCAAAATGTTAGTATTGTTTTGTTAAGAATTGTTTAAAGAATACCCTCACTTACTGATTTCACATGTATAAATATTCTGAAATTACATCTACAAGAGGAAATAAATGAAATAACCAGTAATCATTTTGTTAAAATAGTTATTCAAAAAACACCATATTCTCACTGATTCCCACATAGTCCCTATAAAAAAGAAAAAAATTAACAAAGCATTAGTAAGCTTTGTTAAAATATGAAGGATTTTTCATAAAACTTTTTTTAAAAAAGTAAAAGAAACCCACCAAAAATCCAACCAAAAATCTAAACTTCTAACTCGTCTAAAAAAGAGAATGAATGAAATGTTAGAGGAACATCTCATTAAAAGAAATAGTATATTAAAAAAAAGAAACTCATCTTTCTCTCAAAATTCTCATGTTTCCAAATATCCTTAATAACTGACAGCCTACAAAATGAAGAAAGAATGAAACGTTAGATGTTTTATTAAAAGAATTATGTACAAAGTCAAAATCTGCTTACTGAATTTTACGCGTATTCAAATATCCTGAAGGACTGACCACCTACAAAGAGAAATAATGAAACGTTAGTAAGTATTTTATTAAAATTAAAATATTTTTTTAAAAAATTCACTTATACCAAGTTTTTACACATTATTAAGAGATCTAGTTATCTAAAAAAAAGAGAAATAACGAAATGTAAAAAAATATTTCATTAAAATAAGAAAACCTCACTGAATTTTCCATGTACATATACCCAAAAAATACATTTGTCTAAAAAAAAATAAATTAACTTTTAGTAATAATTTGTTATAATAAATTAAAGGGGAGGGGAGAGAACTTACATATTCAAGATCTGTTTTGAAAAACTGTTTAAATAGAAATATGAGAAAGATGGTAAGAATTAGAAAGGAAAAGAAAAGAAGGAAGAGACAAAAAGTGAAGAAAAGGTGAAGTGAAAGGATGAAAGGAAAAGAGAAAGAAGAATAGAAAAGAGAGAAGAAGAAGGAAAATACGAGAAGAAAAAGGAAAAGTTTAAGTTTAAACTTTAAAAAAACTTAAGTTTTTAACGGTAAATGATCAATCTGCAGATTATTATTAATATACTTAGTAGTAGTTTAATCAGTTTCCAAACGCTAAAATGTTAGTTAACAATAAATTATAAAAAAAGTTAAGTTTTGCAATGAAACTTATCTTTCAGTTACACATTTAGATATTTCATGAACTGTACTTCATGAACTATTCTGTATATACATGCAGTTAAGATTGCTGAGCAAAACTAGGTAGTTTAGCAAACTGTTTAAATGTCAAAAGGGTAAAACTTGATAAAACTATATTAAAATCTTAGTAAAAAATTAGCGAAACTTGATAAATGTCAAAACTTATAGTAAATTATATTAAATAGCGAAACAATAGTAAGGTATTATTAAAAAATCAGTAAAACTAGAGTTTAGACATTTAGCCAAATTTAAAATTAGTTTAGGCAAGCAACCTTACATGCAGTGTTAACAGATAAATGCACTTTCAAGTAAGTTTATTAAAGTATGTAACATCTACTTGAACTTTTTTTAATTCTTGTATATTACAGTAATATTTATTTTTATTGATAATTGAGATCACGCTTAAATTGAAATCATATTCACATTAAGAAAAATTCATTTAAATTTTTCTTAATTCTTGTGATCATCAATTATCAATCATTCTGAATGACATAGTAGAGTATCGCAATAACCTATCTTTACGATGCTTTAGCAGTTTTCATATGATGATAACACATTAAAATCAAAATGGAAATTAGTAAAAACACTAATAGGCCAGACACTTTGTGAAGCATTTTTTAACAAAGCATTTATTAACATTTTATTTCTTTCTTTTTAACAGCTAAAGAGCATGTAAAACTCGTTTAAATGGTCAAAAAGTACTTCCCAATATAGTGTGAAATAATATTCAAATTACTTAAAAGGAGAAGGAAAGGAATAAAAGAGATAAAGAGAAATATAAAAAGACAAGGGAGAAACAGAAATCAACAAAAGAGGAAAAAGGAGAAAAATGACCAAATGGAAATGTGAAAGTTTTTGTTAAAAGTAACTGCAGCACTAGCCGTAGCCATAGCCGCAGTTTGATTAGTGCTAATATACAGTTTATTTAGTAGTGTTGTTTGATATTCAATACTCTATAAATATATATTTTAATATAAATTGTATAAACTAAATCGAAAAACCAGTATTTTATTTTGCAAAACTATTTAAATTAATATACTAGTATGACATAATAAATAATAAAAGTAAATATTTTTACATTTAATTGAAAAAAGTATAATTATACTAGTATTTTCTTGCATTCAATTGAAAAAAAGTATAATTATATTAGTATTTTTTCATGTTCAATTGAAAAAGTGTAATTATACTATTTATTATACTACTGACCAATAATTTTTTGTGTTAAAAACACGTATTAAATTTATCTGTTATATTACATAAAAATATATAAATAAGGGTCTATCTCCAACTGTTGATTTACTTTTGTATATAATAACACATCATATTGAACTACTAGTAAGTGTTAATTAATATGTATTTTGGTGTGAATCAACACCTCCAAAACTTCCTGATGTATATTTTTCTAAAATTAAACACTACCTGAAATTAAGCACTATCTTAAACTTTTCAAGTTTTATTAAAAAAATCATATATGAAATACTAATAAAAAAACTTTCAAAATTAAGTATCTTCTTAACTTTTTAATTAAAATCCTTGCAAAAAAATGGTGTTTAATTTTAGAAAAATATGGTATTATATATTATGAAATATAAAATATTTGTAATTTAAATATTATTATTTTACAAATATAAAATAATTTAGTATTATATTTTTAATTAATAAAAAAAAATTTTATTTATAATTGACGAGTAAGATGAATAAGCCATATACAAGATGTGGGTTGTGAGGCCCAGTCAAATAAAAATTAGAATAAAAATAAACTAAAACATAAATATAATTGCAGATTCCTAAATTATCAACTCTTTCCGTTAATATACTAAACCAAATTTCTGCAAAAAATTTTTTAAAAAAAAAATTTATTATTTTCAACGCGTTTTCTGAATACAAAACACATATAGTCATGACTTCTTCACAAGAAACATGTACATACAAAACATACGACGAGTTCACACAACATTTTATAACTTTATTTTATAGGTCTTTTGCTTTCTCTCAAGACATAAACCTGCACATAATACTTAACAAGACTGGTATAGCCGAGTGGAAAAAAGCTACTCAATGAGAGTACTACGCTAAGCATGCTGCACTTAAACCTATAATACAACAGGTCACAGAAAAGAAGCTTAATGAAGAGCTTGCGATGCTTCTCTCACCACCTTACTTCGACTCTCGCAACCGTTAGGTCTTGGTATCCCAAAAAGCCAGAGTCTCCAATTTTAGGGTGTGTAAACAATGTGTCGAACACCCCAGATTTGGCCCTTACACAGGAGATGGATATGGATATTTCATCACCTGACCCACACCAATTAACAATATCGCAACCTCACACAAAGGCTGTCAATAGCCTAATCAAAACTACGCCTAAAGGCAAAGGCAAAAAGAAGAAAAAGAAGTAAATAACAATATCCTATGATGATATTGACAAAGATTTTTGGTCTCCTGATGACTCTGAGGCAGAGTTCACATAAGCACCTCCTTCTCAGCCACCTCTCCGCCTTTACATGACACGGTCAAGAAAGTTAAAGAGTCTTCCGCACCGCTACTAGACAGTCATGCCGGTAAAGAAAAATGTCTTAAAGTGCAAGATGCTGAGGCTGTGCAAGTCATCACTGGATATCAGACATCCAAGGGTTGCCAGTTCGTTCAAGATATCCTAATATATGACGTTTCTGCAAAGTGAGATAACTATGAATTATTATCTCACCTATCCACTTGGGGTAATGTAATATTGATATTGACCAAATGCAGCGCAAATATAAGACAGTACGATGCAAGCTAGTTATTTCAGAATTCTTCCAGAATTACGAAGCACAGTGGATGGCTCCTCTTGCAGGTATACCTACTCGATAATTTCCAGTGATCTAGAATCTTGCTAAATGAAAAGAAAGAGAAAGATTTTAAGCTGTTATTTATAATTCACCTGAATTTATGAATACAGCTTCACTTATGGTACCTCAATATTTAGCTTTTCTCAGTGAATTGAACGTTAAAATGTTCAAAAAAATAAAATTCCTAGATGGATCGTGTAAGATTGTCAGTTACTTTGAAACCTGGAAACACTTAAGAAGTGTATTAGTAATCTGACCCTCTGGTATGGTAAGAACGTTTCATGGTGCAAATATACTGTAATCCTGATAAAATCCAAAAGATTAGTCTCACTTTCCCCCATTCGGCTAAGCGAAAGAATTAAGGAGATCATGTTAACACCAAATCTTCTAATAAATTGTCCAAGTCTATTCCAGCTACTGGGTCGAACAAGACCGACATAAGAAATCCTAGGATAAAGGATTCAAAGACATACCAACGAAAAGGTAATACCAATTCGCAGGCGCCTAAGAAATCATCGAAGCGGCATAGCTCCAAATTCAAGATCTCCAAACGTGACCTTTATGCAGAAGTCAAGACAATTAAGAAGATCCTGAGTGAATTAACAAGTAATCTTAAATTGAAGTGAAGAAATGATCAGATATTTACTTAGCAGCTTAGATTACTTCTTTTCGTAAAATTTTTCTTTTTTTCTACCTTTTTATCCTGTATACTTTTAATAATTTGTTAATGTTCTTTGGTGGATGATTAGACTGGTTTTAGAACTGGGAGTACTCATAGCAAGTTAGAAGTAATTATATTTGTAATCCTATCCTACTTAATAAATGATGGTACAGCTTCAACACCAAAAAAAAAAAAAAAAAAGATTCCTAAATTATAAATCTAAAAAAAAAACTAAAGAAAACAACTTAACTCTATAAAATATAATAATACTGATTATACTGCTTCCACTTGAGATAACAACACCTTGAACATTAATCGTCTACCAAACAAATAGTACATAAGTACTATTAGTATTGTATTTTTTACTTTGAAACTAAAAAAATAAATATATTTTAAATAAAAATTAGATTATATAGATTATATTTAAATAATTATTATATTAATTTTTTATTTTAAATTAAAAACAAATTTGATCATATAAATCTAATTTTATTATATAATTAAAATTTTAGTTTTTTTTTGATATATACTATATATATAAAAAACTGAAAAATATACTTTAGTAAAAGAATGAATAAGATTACAAAAATTTTAAATTAATATTTTTTTTAATAGTATTTTAATAAATTAAGTAATTTAATAAATTATTCCTTTTTTTTTTAACTTTGAAGGCGTTGGAGCCGCACTCTATTTTATTATGTAAAATAAGGGTACATTATCATACCACTAGTAAAATACAAATTAACGTTGCTTCGAGCCACAAAGGACCCGTCTTACCATCTGCCTAGCACATTACTACTAATATAAGGAAATAAAAGAGACGAAAGAGAAAAAAGAAATATTATAGAAAATAAACTACCCTAAAACAACTAACTAGCTAGGAGTACACATCCCGTCTATGACTAACTTTCTGTTTCTAGTATGCTAGCAACATAAACTAATGAGCTGTTCCAGCAAGTGCTTGATTTTCACCTTATTAAGATTACCCAGTTGCCCATTACCAGACTTACGTGATCCCTTGTTCATGTTAGAAGAAGTTGAACGTCCTGAGGTTTTCTGAGACTGCGTAAGATTGAGCGAATTAGTATTATTTTCTTGATTGTTATTATTACGTGACTTGCGTGATCCAAGAGGCATGCGATTGGATCCAGTAACTACTGGGGAGGAACCCGCCTTCTTGTGGGAGGAAGAGTTTGAGCCTGAGCCTGTAGCCTTAGGCTGTCGTCTTGGCGAACAGAAGGATGGAGTGGAATGTTTGCACCAAGCTAATTCCGTCTGCTTTCACATTTGATTCTTGGCTAACCTACAGAACAATGCATCCCATGTTGCGAAGTAGCCGATGAGAATCCTAATGCCATCCTGTTCTCAAACTATTTTAAATGATTGTAGATTGCTTTCGTTGATGAAGGGACCAGAAGTGCCTTCTGAAAATAGTGACTCAATCGTCATATCCTCAGGGATATTTGTGATTACTGCCTGGAATTTTTCGCATTGCTTTCGTTCTGAAAGAAACCAAGCTGCCGAGAACCATCGTACAGGAAGAGAGCTGAGGAAAACTGTCCAGTCACCATTATTATATGTCTTAAGACAATTATGATTGGGTGTGAGTCTGACCCTTGCTGTTTGGTATTTCTTTTGCACTCGTGTGCTGACAGACACCACTTTTTCCCATTTATTAAGTTCGCTGAGGAGCTGATAATTTGTCCATAAGGCCAGGATGTCATAAACTACTAGGTCCAAGGTGAGGTTCTTGTTGTTCTCCCCAGGTTGGTATCCTGTGATTATGAGGTTATTGTCTCCTGTATTACTCTCATTTTTGTGTTTCTTCATTGTAAGTGAAGCGATTTTATCATCACTTTTATCGCTACGCTTGGCAGTGACAGATGGCTGTAGTGGAGGTTGTGAGAGTATGAGCTTTTAACTATCAAGGGTAGAATCAGGTGATGCAGTTGAAGAGTTGAGTGAGGCAGCTTCCTGTAGGAATTTAGCTTTTTTCGCGCGTTTCTCTTGTTTCTTCAGCTTTTTCTTTTGATTCTTAGTCAAAACTGGTTTCCAGGAGTTAGTGTTTGTGCCAGAGGAAGAAGGGGGGATCAGCTGTCGAGGACGTTGATTGGTGCATCTGATCCATTTCCATATCCAAATCCGGTAAATCTGCATGATCTTCAGGCATATTCGCCGCTCCTGTGTTAGTCAACTGGTCTGTCAACATGTCGATTTCCGATTGGTGCCTTAATGTTTATGCCTCGAGTATCTCATCCACCTCACGTGCAATCTTGTTGTAGGTGGGGAAAACAAGCTGTTCAAGAAGGAGAGAGAAAGACCAGTGAGCCATAGTGGTTACAATGGTAGAAGCTACCACTTGTTGTTGGGAAGCTTTAGGTTTTACTGTTGCTAAGCCTGGGTCTAGTCAATATTGGGGTACTTTGTTGAAAAGCTCAGCTGCTCCAGTCGTGGTCACCATTAGGCCTTCGCAAAGCTGAGGGAGTAAAGGTAAATAGTTTGGAAAATATCAATAAGACTCTTTCTAAAGGAGTTTGCAGTTGCTTTCTTGATTGTTTTTAGTGTTTCTGCGTTCATTTCTGTGGAGAAAGGTGGGTTCATCAGGAAATTTTATAGTGCGAAAAGTTGCGCAAGATTACGCATCGTAATATTTCGTAAGTTTCCAGACCCGCCGCAAGTTTGCGGAAGAGTAATATTTCGTAACTTTTTAAAATATTTCGAAATATTATGATATGCAAAGTTTCGTAATTTTACGGTTCGTAATATTTCGTAATTTTACGCATTCGCAATATTTCGTAATTTTACATAATATTTCGTAAGTTTCCAGACCCGCCGCAAGTTTGCGTAAGTGTAATATTTTGTAACTTTTTAAAATATTTCGAAATATTACGATATACATAATTTTACGGTTCGTAATATTGTGTAATTTTATTGCGTAATATTTCGCAACTTTTTAAAATATTTTGACGATTCGTAATTTTACATAAATATTTTGTAATGTTTCAAAATTCATTTTTGTACTATAAGTTTATATAATGTATATTTTATTAGATATAATATGAATTAAATTATAAAAAATTACAAGTATTTATTACTATATACAGAATATATAAAAGTAAAAAAAGAAAGAGTAACGATACAATTAGATGTAAAAAGAAGAGAAACAGCTATAGTAACGTTGGTATTAGATATAAAGATAAAAGAAATATTGTTAGTATTGTTAGTGTTGTTAATATTAGAGTAAAAAGAGTTAAAGAAACAGTAGAAACATGGATATTATTGTTAGTATTAAAGTACAAGTAAAAGAAAAAAGGAAACGTAGATAGTATTGTTAGTATTACGATATAAAGTAACAATTAGGGTAAAAAACGCGTTAGTATTAAAACAATTAGTATTGATAAACAAATATTTCTATACCTGCAAAGAATAAACTAAAAATAAAAGAAAGAGGAAAAATAAACATGTTGTTGGTATTAAGTAAAAGGAGTAAAAAAAACATAATTAGTATTGTTAGTATCGTTAGTATTGAAGTAAAAGTAAAAAGGAATAAAGGAAATATGGATATTATTGTTAGTATTATGACACAAAGTAACAGAGGTAAAAAGAAAACGAAAATAATTAGTATTAATAAACAAATATTTCTATACCTGCAAAGAATAAACTAAAAATAAAAGAAAGGGGAGACAAAATAAAAAATAAACATGTTGTTAGTATTAAGTAAAAGGAGTAAAAAAAACATAATTAGTATTATTAGTATCGATCGTTAGTATTAAAGTACAAGTAAAAAGAAATAAAGGAAACATGTATATTATTGTCAGTATTACAATACAAAGTAAAAAAGAAGTAAAAAATAATGAAATAATTATTATTAATAAACAAATATTTCTATACCAGCAAAGCAATAAATTATGAAATATATGTAAATATTCTGTATATAATTAAAAAATATTGAACAAAAGGATAAAGAAATAATAAAAAGAAGAGAAAAATATTGAACAAAAAAATAAAGAAATAAAGAGACAAAAAATAAATAGGACAAAAAACGCGTGCAGATTAAATCACATGCAAGGATCAGCCTAATTTTGATTGGCCAGAAAATACGATACTGTATGCACAATCATATCATGCAGATTAATTATCAACAACGCGGGCGTGATATAAATAAATCGTGACTGAAACTTGTGTTCAATTTGTGTTCAATTTGTGTTGATAATTCTGGTAAAAAATTATTAATTTTGGCCAAATTTCGTTAAATTTGTTAAATTTGTGTTGAATTTGTGTTGAATTTGTGTTGCGTAATTTTTTATTTATCACAAGGGGATGATATTTAGTAATTGCATGTACGATATACAAGATTTTTTTTATGATTTTTTTAAGAAATGTACGCAAAATATTTAATCAGAATATAATTATTTTTAATTAAATTGATTAAAAAAAATTAATTTTTTTAAGAAATGTATGCGAAATATTTAAAATTCAATAGAATGTGCTAATAATAAATTGTTTTATTTTTAAATATGATATATTGATATTTATATTTAAAACAATTAAACATGTACATGATTTAATTAATATGTTTAATGATGAAAAGTGTAATAAATTAAATTTTAATTGAAACGAGAAATAAAATCAAACCAAAGAGGTATTGTTCAAATTTTATTTAAAGTGACATTTTACGACTTTCTTTCAAATTTTTACTCATCCCAAAATCAAATTATAAAAATCAAATCTAAACTAATAATGCCTCGCCACACACGTTCACGTCGTTCCCACTATAACGTCCATTGGAACTGGGCTATGATGGATGAACTTGTTGACATACGCCAAGACAGAAACCGCGCCTACCACAATATTAATGGTAGAAGCCGCTATGATTTTTGGGACTCTGTTGCCAATAGGTTCATATGATTAATATCTATAATTTCTTTAAGAAAGAATTTAAATTCAAGGCAAACGCGGCATAGTAGCCTTTATCTTTATTAATCATTATTAACTTGATACAATTTACATAATATAAAAAGAAACAAAAGAAAATAAAACTAACTAAAAACAAAACTATATAGTCTCCTAAGTAAAAATAAAGTAATAAAATTAAACTAAAAAGAATAATCGCATTACACTAAATTTCCCTAGATCTTCCCCCTTGATATATTCCAACCAAAGTAGAAGCAACTATGCTAACAAAATAACGGATAACACGCCCACTATAAAAATCGACATCCCATCCTGCAAAAGCTGTTATTAAGTAGCACCGTTAGATGACCCATAAAACCCGACAAATGTTTAAACCATGGCAAACCTTGAGTCATCGAGTTCTTAATCCAATCAACTTCGGAGTCACGTGAAGTCACGAGATGGGTCGGAGGAGGTAACGAGGAGAAAGGCACATACGACGTGGCAGGCAAATTAGATAGCCGAGGAGTAGTTTTCAATTTAAGGGTAATGTTCATCGCGTCTTCCCATTTACTCTTGTCATAAGTACGCGGATTCCAGATGCGTGTCCTAAGCTTCTGGATGAAATTATTATGTATCGCAGCTACGACCTTCATAGCAGACGTCCTGGGAATAGATAAATCAACAAATAAGTCTACAAACATGGTAGGTAAACAACCCCGGATGAGCGCGTAAGAGGACCAATTAGAAGAAGAGATGGTCCAACAGGAAAGAGAAGAGAGTCGCCTGAGCAAGGGTGTAGGATCCTGATTAGCCAATTCACCAGCTTCACGAAGCTTGGAGAATAAGTGATTTTGATAGGATTGCAATATTTGATGCATGACAGATCGTCGTTTAGAGCAGAGGATCAAGTGCATCAAGTCCTCCATGCGATCACGACACGAACGGCAAGTAAGAAGATCAATATAAAGATCTGAGCGGGTGACTTTTAACTTTTCCAGTAGAGGCAACTCATCGAGGAAGAGTTTAAACTTGAAGGTGTAATGTCTTGCGGCGTGAAAAGCCTGGAAGGAAGCATCATGAGCCGGGGAAAAGTTAAGAGCAAACCAGGTAAGTTTCCAGTCCACTACATAGTCGTCATTGTCATACAGGCAATATACAAATTGAAAACGTTTGAGAGATAAAAGGTCCTTCAAAAAGGTGGCCTGGAAGTGGAGCTTGAAGAGCCGCCTGGGATTAGATTCGCAAACCACATTGTCATACACCAGACGGACAGGATGCGAGGAAGTGTAAGCGTCCACGGGCAAAAGAGGAGCCATATCGGAGTGATGAGCGGAATTCGCAAGAGAATCAGCAAATTCGTTCCAGTAAGAATTTAAATTCAAATTAACCAATCCATTTAATTGAATCAGAATAAATAGAATATTTCGGACGAGAGTTTCTGGGCAACAGTGCAGCCAAAAGTGGAGGAACCTTGTCAGGGATTACCATGTAAGTAAATAAATAAAATTACATTCATATAAATTAAATGTATTTATCGAATATTCAAACTGATTTTGATATTTAGAACTATGTCCTTTATCGTAATGGTAACCCTGGGCGGCGGCTGTGGACGCGTACCGGCCAAAGATATTATCGCGAATTTAGAACGAGATTTTGGGAGAGGTCGGGTAATTATACTATAATAAAATTTATAATTAAGATTTACGTTCATGTTTTAAATTTGATAAATTTGATCAATTTTAGTCACGCGTGACGATCGTAGGAGAAGGAGAAACTTACCTACGTATCGTAGAAGATAATTATTTTTATTTTTTTATTTATTAAGTGAGTAGCTAGGCCCAGTCTGTACCAAATATCGGCTGGAGACTCACGTTTTTTTTGGGCTGTGACTGATACTGACGTCCACGCCGTACAGCCTGAGTACTATTTTATAAAATAGTAGCGAACAAGTATCAAATGTGTATTTTTTTATTAAGTTATAATAAAAATTAGAATTTACTTTAATTTTAACATAAAAATTGTAAATGATAAAAAATTCGTAAATAAAAATAAATTTGTTTTCCCAAACTTAAAAAAAAAGGTGTTTATATAAAAGAAAAGGTGTTTATATTATTTTTGATTATTCAATAGTATCACATGCCCCTTGTATACGTTCTACTGCATACGCAGCTTTAACGATCGAATAGTAATATTAAATTTTTGAAATATTTTAACCGTAATATTACGCAGGTTTACAGTCTCGTAAATTTTCAAAATATTTTAACCGTAATATTACGCAGGTTTACAATCTCGTAAATTTTCAAAATATTTTAACCATAATATTACGCAGATTTACAATCTCGTAAATTTTCGAAATATTTTAACCATAATATTACGCAGGTTTACAGTCTCGTAAATTTTCGAAATATTTCAACCGTAATATTACGCAGGTTTACAGTTTCGTAAATTTGCAGAATATTTTGACCATAATATTACGCAGGTTTACAGTTTCGTAAATTTTCAAAATATTTCAACCGTAATATTACGCAGGTTTACAGTCTCGTAAATTTTCAAAATATTTTGACCGTAATATTGCGTAAATCTTACGATATTGAAAACTTGCGTAATATTTTGACCGTAATATTGCGTAAATCTTACGATATTGAAAACTTGCGTAATATTTTGACCGTAATATCACATAAATCTTACGAAATTGTAAACTTATGTAATATTTCGAAATTTTTCGAAATATTATGCCATAAACTTTCGTAAACTTACAAAATCGTAAACTTACGCAATTTTTCGCCCTATAAAATTTCCTGATGTTGTTATTAATGGAAAGTTCACAAAAAACTTTCAAAAAATTTGGGCTGAATGATCAGCGGGGTTTAATAAATTATTCCAAAAAAATTAAATTAAATAACTAAATTTATAATTTAATTTTAAATCAGATTAGTCTTTTTTTTTTTTTTTTTTAAGGTGTTGATATCATATAATTTTATTTAATAGATTATAAAATGCTAAGCACACTGTACAAAAAATTGAAAGAATACCCTTAATTTAAGGACCAGTTTAACCATCTGCCTGAAAAATTAAAACTAAAAATATATAAAAGAATAAAAGGTAAAAGGAAAACAAAAAAGAAAATATTCTATTTCATCTAAGGAAACAAAGTAAATATTCTACTAATTATTACTAATCCTAGAACTGTTTCTGAATAAAATCCAGCAAAACTGTCTTTAATTCTACAATCTTAGCATGCAATTGTTATTTTGACAGATTCTTTGTGATGGAAGTGCCTGTACTCTTTTTATTCTTATTCTGGCTCTTCTTGTTCTTCCCTTCTGGTTTATTTTCAGATGAAGATTGGAATGAATCCTTTTTTAGACTCCTTATAAGAACACAATTAGATCCAGTTACAAGTGTACCTAACTTGGATCCTGAGCTAACTTTGGTATGTTTAAAAGGTAGATCTTAATTTGATTTGTTAGGTTTACCTTAACTATTAGAATTAGATCACTGACTACTCTTTCTTCACATAATAAAAAATGATATAGTATAGTGATACCAACTAAGTTTTGTTCCATTCCAAAATAATTCCTTGCTAATGATATTTTGTAAATCCTCCTAACTTTCAAAATAAGCAATCATTTTGCATGTACCATCTGGATTTTTAACTTCTTTAAAAGCTTTAATGTAGAGGTATGCTCCAGTGAAATCTGTTCAATCTATCATTTGATCTGATCAAAAAATGAATCATTCAGATTGAGAATGAACAGTTTGCGAATAATCCAGATAGAACTGTCAGATAACATTAGATTGATCAGATATTATACATATGATCAGATTGACTGGATTGATCAGATAATCTGGTCAAATTTGGTAATTTTTTTTATCTGGTGTTTATTTATATTATTATTTTTTTTTCTTCTTTTTCTTTTTTAGGAGTCTTTGACTCTTTAGTTTTCTCCCTTCAGAATTGACTTATATGGCTTGGATGGCTTTGATTTCAGGCAGTAAGTGTAAATTTCTTTTGTTCTTTCGTCTTGAAAATGTTACTAATATTTGTTTCTTTAGGTAACGTCTTTCTGGATTTGGATTTCAGTTTGGACTATAAAGGTAAGTTGGAAGGAAAGGTTTTCATTTTGTTTTGTCATTAGAAACGTCGTTAATGCTCCTTTTTCTTTTTTTCTTTAGAGGACACCTTTCTGGAACCAGATTTTAGCTTGGATTATGAAAAGTAAGCTTAAAGGCAAAGATTTTTTTTTTCTTTTGTCTTTAGAATGTTATTAACATTTCTTTCTTTTTTTCTTTAGTGAACACCTTTCTGGATCTGAATTTCAGCTTAGAGTCTTAGACTATGCAAGGTAAGTTTGGAGGAGTATATTTTTCATTTTTTTTATCTTTAGAACATTGTTAACATTCCTTTTATTTTTTTTTCTTTAGGAAATATTTTCCTGAAATTGGATTTCAGCTTGGAGCCTTAAACTATGCAAGGTAAGTTTGAAAGAGGGTATTTTTCATTTTTTTTGTCTTTGGAACATTTCTAATATTCCTTTTATTTTTTTTTCTTTAAGGAATGTCTTTCTGGAACCAGTTTTTGGCTTGGAGCCTTAAACTATGCAAGGTAAGTTTAGAGAAAGGTATTTTTTATTTTTTTTGTCTTTAGAACGTTTCTAACATTCCTTTTATTTTTTTTTTCTTAGAGAATGTCTTTCTGGAACTGGATTATGGCTTGGATTATGAAAGGTAAACTGAGAGGTGAAGGATTTTCTTTTTTTTGTCTTTAGAACATCATTAACGTTCTCTTTGCTTCTTTTTTTTAGGAGACGCCTTCCTGAACCTGGATTTCGACTTGTATTATGAAAGGTAAGTTAGAAGATAAAGATTTTTAGTTTTTTTTTTGGTCTTTGGAATGGTATTAACATTCCTTTTTTTTAGGGAATGTTTTTCTGGATCTGAATTTCGATTTTGAATATGAAAGGTAAGTTTAAAAAAAAGAATTTTATCTTTGAAGCGTTACTAATACTTCTTTTGCTTCTTCTCTTTAAGGACGCCTTCTTGAACTTGGATTCCAACTAAAATGACTTGGATTTCAAGTAGTAAATAGGAATTTGGATTTTCTTTTGTTTTGGAAATATTACTAATATTTATTTGCTTCTCTTCTTTAGGAATGCTTTCACCAGCTTTTAAATTCTAACGTTTTATTATTTTTATTTCATAGAAGTCTAGACTGATAATTTTGAAGGTAATCTTTTAGATTTTTATAATTATTTAGCAAAACGTTACTAATGTTTCAATTCTTTTTTATATTTGGAAGTCCAGACTTGGAATTGTGTATAAGTAAGTTAGCAGGAAATAGTGAGTGATTTTTTTTAATACAGAAAAAAGTACTAACATTTCTTCTATGTTTTTTTTTCTTTAGGTTGCCAAACTCTTTGGATGAACTGGGACTTGAAATATATATAAATTTAGTAAAATTGGAGATGAATTTTTCTTAATACTTGAAGATTGAAGATTTAAGATTATTAATAAAATTATTTTATTACAATAAAATAAAAATTTATAATGTTATAACCAAAATCTGTTTTGACCCTTGTAATCTATTTCAATCTTGTAATTAATTATGATTCCATGAAATTTTTGCTGATTATTTCAACTTTGTTATTTTTATTTTGATTTCATCTATATTTCAGAGTCGTCTATTACATTTAACTTTTTTTTTAATTAATCAGATATCCATGATACAAATAAATCATCAGATTGATCAGATATCTGATGAATTAACTGGTCAAACCAGTGATACAAATAAATTATCAGATTAATCAGATATCTGATAAACCAATCAGTCAAACCAGTGATATAAACAGATCAATCTAAATCTATTTTTTTTGGATGGTTCACCAGATATCCAGATTAATCAGATTCAGAGCATATCTCTACTTTAATAGATAGAGAGTTAATAAAATTTGTTAGGTGTTCCTTAACTGTCAAAACGTCAGCTGTTAAAGAATCTGGAGAATTTTTAACAAGTCTTTTAATTTGATTTGATTAACTTGAATTAAAATAGTAAATAATTTTATTTTTATTTAAATTTTTTTTTTTTTATTATTAGTTTATATTTTTTTTTAATCATATTTAATAAAAATATTTTAAAATGCTATTATAAAATAATATAAATAAAAAATTTAATTATAAAAATATAAAAAAAAAGTAAATTTTTAAAAATTTAAATTTAATTTTAAATATATTATTAGTAATATTTTAAAAATTAAATTTTATATAGGATTTTTATTTTTAATAATTAATAAAAATTTATATAATTTTTCTTCATTTTAATATTAGATTTTTAAAATAAAAAAATTTATAAAATTTTTAATTTGTGATCTACCTAAAAATTGCAAAATATTACTATATAAATTTGATGCAAAAAATTTAAAATGTTATTTCATGTTATCTTGTGATTCAGTAATCAGATTTTGATAAATCTTAAGCTAATTTATAGAACTCAGTATTCTCTTTAAAATAAAAAAAAAAAATCATTAAAATTGGACTAATAGATCATAAGATAATTACCAAAATTATTTTTTTTAGAGCAGATTAGATTTTAAATTGAGAATCTAATTTTCTTTAAAAAAAATAGTTTTTAGTAATTATCTTATAATTTACCAGTCAGATTTCAAATTTTTTTTTATTTTAAAGAGAATATTAACATTTATAAAATAACTTAAGGCTCATCAAAATTTAATCACTGGCTTACAAAATATATAAGATAATATTTTAAGTTTTTTGTATTGAATTTATATAGTAATATTTTGCAATTTTTAGGCAAATTACAAATTAAAGATTTTAAATTTGCTATAAGAAATCTTTAAGAATATAATTTATTTATTTAATATTTACTTACTACTTATTTATATTTATTTATTTATATACAAAAAACTTATTAAATATATAATCATATTAAAAATAGTAAATCATATAGAATAAATAATATATATATTATAATTTTAATAATTATAAAAATAATTAAATGATTATTTAAATTATAATAATAAAACTTGAATTTATTATTTTAAATAGTTTTTTATTAAAACTTTTTAATTATTTTTAAAATGCAGATAAATTAAATAAATATAAATTGCAATTACATATAATTTAAATATAAATTGCAATTACATATAATTTAAATATAAATTAAAATTATAAAATAAAATAAAAATTTATAAGAATATTATTTAAAAACAATTTTTAAAAAAACCAAAATATTAATAATCATTTTATTTAAAAATTTATTTTTCTATTAATTGGATAATTAATAAATTATTTAATAAAAAATTTTATTTACAAATTTTTTATACATCAAAATATATAAAAAATTAATCATTTATAGTATAATAAAAAGAAAAAAAATATAATTAAAATAATTTTTATTTTAAAAAAAAAAATATTTTATTTATAATTTTATAAATATAAATAACTAATTATTTACAAAAAAAAAAAAAAATTTATTAAAAATTATATCTTAAAGAAAAAATTTTTTTTTAACTTCTTTTATTAATTTTTTTATATTTTAATATTTTAAAAGATTAATTATTTGCAAAAAAATAAAATATTAAGGTATCTTATTAAAAGTTTTAGACAGCTAGCTGAACTATGCTTGCTAGGAGATTTGGAGTGTATTTTCATGTATAGATGTGATATTTGTATATCTTAATAAATGACACGTTATCTAAACTCTAACGTCTTTAAAAAAAAATAAAAAAAAATAATCTTATTAAAAGTTTATTAACAAAAAAAAAACGTTTTTTTTTTACTAATTTTTTTATATATTTTAATATTCTAAAAATTAGTATTTTATAATTAAAAAAATCTTTTATTACTTATATATCATAAGCTATAATATCTTAAATATCTTATAAAATTTAAAAGGTTAGTTAACACTATATCCAAAAGTATACAAAATTTTTTATTATAAATAAAGGATTTTAAAAACTTGTAATATATTTAAAAAAATATTTTAATATATTATTTAGGTAAAATTAAATTATTTAAATAGTAAAATCAAAAGAAAATAATGATTTTTTTTAGAAAAAAAGAAGAGGTATTATAAATAAAAAAGTACTGTAACCTGAAATATACAATAATTATTTATATTTAAAATTTAAAAAATTATTTTAAAAAAATAAAAAAAATGAATAATTAATGATATTTATTAAAAAAAAAAAAAAAAAAAAAATTATTAAAAAAAATATTTTTATTTACTTGATAAATACTTTTATTTCTTTATTTTTTAATTATACTTTTGATATTTTATTTAAAAAACTGTTAATAAAAGATTTATAATATTTATTAAATAAAAAATAATTATTCAATATTTATATTCAGTAATTTTTTTTTATTTTATAATACATTTATAATTTTATTAAACAAAATAATAAATACAATATATAAAAATTAAATTATATAAATAAAAATCCAATATTAATAGTTATAAATCATTTATTATAATTTAAGTTACTTTAAATATGCATTATTAATTATAAAATTTTTTTGTATAGATAGTTATATGTAAAATAGAATGCTCTTAAATAAAAAAATATTCCTGATAGTTTTAGGAAGAAATACAAAAAATCTGCTGCATTGCAATTATTTTTTAAAGTAATATTTATTAATCCTTGTAAGACTTTTTTAATGTTTGTAAATCTTTATTCAAAATCTAAATTTTGTGAAATCCTTAATTTTTATGTAAAATTTTTTAGTTTCTTCTAATTCAGCAGGTAACTTGAATTTCCTTAACAATTGCCTAACTTTAAACCACTTTTATAATTCCTTAGATTCATATTTCAAATAGATTTATTAGTATTATTCTTGTTTTTATCAGAATTATTTTATTTAAAAAAAAGTTGGAGAAAAATATTGGCACTATAATAAAAAATCTTTATTTCAATAATAAAGTAGTATAAAAATATAAATTAATTGGATATTTTATATAATACAATCACATATTATAATTACTATTATATAATAGAATTCAGATGGTTGATATTACTTAAGATTAGAATATGCAAAAATTTAGGTTATACAATTTTTAAAAATATAATTAATTGCATATAATTATAATAAGATGGAGAATAAGTATTTAAAATAAAAAGATATTAACTAATATATATTATTATTCTTATTAGAATAGAAAATTTTAACAATAAAAAAAAAAAAGAAAAAATTTTTCTTTTATAGATAAATAGATAGATACTTTGTGTAATAATTATATAGAAATATATATTATAGAATATTGCATACAGTATATCATATATCTTATTGATTATTTTAAAATAAATTAATTAAAATTTGTGAATAAATAATTAAATATTAATTTATTGGATATAATAAAAACTTGGTTCTAAATTTTCTTATTTATATAAAAAATAAAATATTTATTTTAAATTAAATTTGACCACTTTCAACTATCATACTTTTGTTATATTTAATATATATTATTGATTTTGTTTAAAGTTGAATATATATGTATTGTATATATGTATATATATATATATAGGTTAATGTAAAAAAAAAATTATATAATATTAATATAATAAATTTCATCATTATATAACAGTGATAATACGCGTAAAATGTATGTGCACCAGATATCTATTACCCATGTATCGTTTGATCAACCGATAAATTCACATATGGGGTAACATGTTTAGTTAATACATCAGATATAGTATAGAACAGATATATAACTTGGCAAATACCGGAATTTTTTTGTTTAATATTATCCGCGGGAGAAAAAAAACATATTCTTTGATTATATTAGAGTTATGTAAGGCTTACATGATAAGGTATAATAGAGTTTATTCCAACTTTTCAACATAAATAACAACATAACTAAGTTCTCACCACAAATAACAACATATCTAAAGTAAAATATCAGATATCAGATTTCTCAGTTATCTAAAAATCATTGATGAGATCAATTTAGATAGATAACTTTGATGATAAATCAGAAATCTATTTACAAAGTGGTTGCATGGGTTTGGGGTTCAGACTGAAACGAAAGTACAAAAAGGACTCAATTAAAAAGGATTTAATAAATTGATATCACGACATTAAATATAAAGAACATATGAAAGGTGTATTACAACTTAGTAATAACTAATAAATCATAACAAATTCATTCATTCATATTTCTTCGTTAATCCAACGGGAAGGTTACACATTCCTTAAAACTTTATCGTGTTTAGGTTTTCAAGGCCCTTTGAAAAAAAAAAGTTTTAATTAAACAAAGTAAATTTTACAAATTTTTTTTTCCCTACGGTACATGTGTAATAAAGATAAACCTTTTTAAGATGAAATAAGATAGATTTTTCAGCTGGTAATCATTTGAATTTTTAATTTAAAAGAAACCGAATAACTCCTTAATTAAAAAGAAATTTTGAAACGTGGGAGAATGACGAAATGACATATATTTTAAAACTTTAAAACGATTTAATTAATATTTTAATTGGACAAAATATATTAATTTGTTTTGGGTTATCGATTGAACATCATTTCATTGTGTGATAGGCATAATTTAGTGCCGAAATGTACGGATCAACCATTCGTTCATCAGATAAAAATGAAAAACCTTTTGGACTTTAAGAAGTTAAAAGTATGCAACAAACAACAACAACAACAATAACAACAACAACAACAACAACAAAAAAAAAAAAAAAAAAAAAAAACAAAAATGCATAAAATGAAATGATTCATTTATTAAATGTAAATTAATGAAATCATTCATATAATCATACGCTAAAAATTTAATACAAAGAAAAGAAATTAAGGGGCAAAAAAAAAAAAAAAAAGAATATACTTTAAAAAAAAAAAAATTAGATCGTTTCAAATCCTTTTTTTTTTTTTTGGTATTTTAATATATATCACATGCGGTCACTTATCATTATTAATTAAACCAAAAGAATATAAAAATCACTTATCTCTTTTTAAAATAAAATTGAAATTTTTTAGGCGGTGAAAAGTTAAAATGTGACACTCATAACCAGAAGAAGATTTAAACACCTGTTTGTTAACCATGATTTACCTTCTTTTTTCTTAAGATTAAAATTTTTTTTAATATTGAAACAAGATCGTGTAGCCGAATTTAGAAGCTTCAATCAAAAATATTTTCCCATAGTAGGGTACAATGATGATAAAAAAAAACAATAATAGATGATCATCATCTTGCATATCACGTGAGATGAATAATTTCGGCTGAGATTAAAATCAAGTTATGTTGACCACATGATTCAGAAAATTCTTTTTGATCGATATCAGATATTAATTGATGTTTACGCGTTATTTACAAAAAAAAAAAAAAAAAATTAAAGTTTCTTCTTTTGATTCAAAGATTATCCAATTATGGAACAATGCAGAGAACTTAGATTCGACACTAATTTGGCGTACTTATAATCTAAATGATTGCATTCTTAAATAGTAACGCCACGTTTTTTAATGCAAGTCATTTATATACGATTTTTAAATAAAGTTCAATAAAAGTTACAGTAACTTTTTTTTTACATTGTTCGTACAATATTACCCTTACTTTGTGTAAACATTTTTTTTTTTTTTAAAAAAGGAAACTTTTTATAATTGATAAATCCAATATAAAAAAAGGGTAAGTTCAAAAATAATGATTTAATCCTATTTTAGTGTCATGTAAAAAAAAATTTTTTTTTTTTTTAATGGTAATGCAATCCATGTATTGCATTGCATAAATGCTTATGGTAACATTTTTTATTTGCTATGCATATACACAGCTGATACACAGCTGACATGGTATTTCTGTGTAATTCTTATCTTATCAAAAGAACGAATTTTCATATGAAAATATTCTTCGGGTTTTCCGCGAATAATAATAATAGAAAAAAAAATATTATGCTTTTTTTTTTTTTTAACAAATATTTATTATATTGACATGTACAAATAAGTAAAATAAACAGTAAACATATATGTGACTTTATTACATTGTACATTATTTGAAAAAAAAAAAATAAAATAAAATAAAAATTTAATAAAAGAGAAAGAAATTTCGAATATAATAAATATAATGAATATAATATTCTTTAAGGATTAACAAAATTAAAAAAGGTTAAAAGGATTTAAAAAAGATTAAAAGAACATATTAGGAAGATTATTCTCCACATTCACAAAACTAAAATAAAAAAGTATTCTTTCATTGTGAAATTCAATCTAAAAATAGAATTTTTAGGAAAATTCTTCCTGTAAAAGAATTCGTGAAATAAAAACCGCAGCGAAAGGAAAAACTAATACAAAATTGTATTAGTAAAATGCAATTCATCAGCTGAAGAGAGAAGGAAAAAAAAAAAGAAAATAAATAATAAGAAAGCAAGGGATTTAAATATTGTTCGCATGGGTGTTACAACCTAATTTCACAAAGTATATATTGCTTAGCTAAGAAAACGTAGTTAATCATGTAATCAATTACTCTATAAGCTTATCTAGAAAATTACGGAGTTTGAACTTTAAATTTGATCATTTGTTTTGATTTAAAACTCTTTAAACGATAAAGTTTTAAAGATAAAGCATTTTATTGATATCCCACATACATGAATAAATAAAAGAGATATTAAACAAGTACCATGACAAGTTATCAAAGTTTTACAAATGTGAAAAATATGCACAGACTTTAGGGGAACTGTAAGAGAACAAGATTTGTGTTTTGTATATCCGAATTTAAAAGAATATTTTTGGTTTGGTTCAAGATCATTTTAGATGATTTGGCGTTTATTATATAATAATTTGTGTGGGGTTTTTATTTTTTTTTTCTTTTTTTTTTTTTAAAGTGCACGTTGACGTTAAGTTACACCTTCAAATTTCATTGGTACGTTATGAATAGGGAACTTTGATCAAAATTTCCTTTATGTCGTCAACTGACGAAACTCCTTTGATGACCTTTTTAAGAAAGAAGATTACGTAAAAATTTTAAATGAAAAAGAAAAGTAATTTGTTTTCCAAATATAAAAGATCTGAAATATACAGGAACCCGAACATGTAAAATATAACTACCAATCAAAAGATAACCAAATCGACAATACATCACATATATAATATACACTTCCTGGGGGAGTATTGTACATTGAAAATCTAATTCTGTACCTTACAAAAATGGTAAGTGATTTTTCCAAAGTAGAAAGGACGCGTAGATTAACGATACACATATAACAAAGATATAATGTTTCACGATTTTTAAATTTTGGTAACAAATTTAAATGAAACGGAATCATAAATAATTAATGCAATTAAAATAAATTAGAAAATTCGTTATAAATTTTCTTTTTGGAATTATTCTTTTAATACTTGATTATAAACTTGAAAATAAAGATCGTATTATATTTTCTTTTTATAGATCTACGGACTATCTTTAGGTCGCAGATGTCTTTCTTTCTTAGACGGGACTGATAATGGAAACGTTATTCTTTGTTAAAAAAAAAAAAAAAAAAAAAAAAAAGAAAAAAAAGAAAAATTATTATTATTATTATTATTATTATTATTATTATTATTATTATCATCATCATTTTCGAACCGTATTTCCCTATTTTCTAACAAGATTTATGTGTTACAAAATTTGATAGGTGTCGAAGGTTTGAACTAGATAACTAAAATAGTAAAAAAAAAGAGATAGAGAACCCTTTTTTAGGTAGACTGATTATTTGTTATTATTATTATAATCGAGATTTACAATATCAAAAAAAGATTATTTTATTAAGAGAAAGAAAATTTTTAGACATTGTTGGAAAAATAAATTAGTAAAAATATAAACAATAGCTTACATAAAGAATTATCTAAAAATTAGTCAATTCCATGAATGTATATATTAATAATATATTCCAAACGTGAGAAAAAAATAAAGGTGATGCATTCATTAATAACAAAATTTAAAACAATAACAAAAATTATTTGTGGTAATGATCTAACAAAATTTCGAAAGGTTTATGAAATTTCTTGAAGTGTATGTAACAAGTGTAACTTTTGATTTACGCGTAAAAATTATTATTAAATTTCGGGCGTCACTTAATAGTTAATTTCTCTAAATTATTTGTTGTTTAATTATTTTAGAAATATTAAATTTGGTAATGATAATCAATTAATTTCAAAAATACGTGATCATGTCTTCTTGTCGATCAAACGGTTTACTTCAGGTCCTTTCTATTTTCCGATCATTAAAAATTATTAAAATTATTTTAACTAAAAAAATATATTTCTTCGGAATTTAATTAACATAATTCGGAGGGAAATTTTATTGCAATTTATTTAATTTCTCAAAGAAATTGATGTTAAAAATCTATTTTTGGTTTCTTTCTTAAAGATCAATCGGTAAATCGATAAATTACTTTTCTTCTCTATACACTTTTTACGGTAACTCATATATTATTTCTCGTGCTTTAAATGGAATCCATTTTTATAATATTTTGTGGCGTTATTTCTCATTTCAATCATTTCGAGATTTATGAGACGTTTTGTATATATGAGACGCATATGCATGGTCAACATGTGTCATAATTGTAAATGACAAATCACTTCTTATTGTGATATGACATCATGAAGCATATTTCTTTTTTTTTTTTTCTTTCTTCTTTGAACTTCCGCAGCAACGATACCTCCTCCCGCAGCATGTAATTTCTTCCACTATCTTCCTTTTTTTTTTTTTTTTTTTAATAGTCAAAGAATACTATTCTACATTAAGATAGAAATTTAGTGATATCTGATAATAGATATATCTATAGTCGGTATCTATTGACTTTATTTAGCTTATCAAATATATATATGTATATATATGTATATATTGCTTTATTCTTTATTTATTTTTATTATTTATTTATTTACTTATATACTTATTTATTTATTTATTTATTTACTACCTATTTTACTTATTTATTTATTTATCTTATTCTATTTTTTATTTTATTTTTTATATTATATATTATTTCGAATTATCAAAATTATCTCATTGACACAGCATATGCGGGATATATAAGTGAATCAAAGTGTCCAGCATGTGTTGATGAGGGGTATTTTATTAAGGAGTATTTTAAAAATCAAACTTTATTTTATAAAAGTCTAATTTCAATTTCTATGTTAACACCACGTTATACAGTACCACATTGTTTTAAGTTTTTTGTAAGCATATACTGTATATATTTGATATAATTGTGTTTAAAAAAATTTGATTAAAAAAAAAAAAATTTTTTTTTTTTTTTTTTTTTTTTCATTAAATTAAATTAAATTAAAAAACGAAATGACGTTAATTTAGAATATATAAATGTCATTTCTCGTATCCTCTCCCCCCAAAAAATACAGTTTTTTTTTTTTTTTTTTAAAAAAAAAAATAAAAATAAAAATAAAAAAAAAAACAAAACAAAACAAATTCATTTGAAAAAAAAAAAAAAATTCGCGCTCGATTTTCAAAAGATAAAAAGAAGATCCAAGAAATCTTTTTAAGAAGTAATCTTCATTTCATCATATATATATATATATAATATATACACACATATATATATATTTACACACATATATATAATCTACTTTTTCAACCTTTTTTTTTCAATTTATCGTTCATCCTACCTTTATTCTTTTTCATCATTTTTTTTTTTTTTACTTTCCTTGAAAACAGAAAAAAAAAAAAAAAAAAAAAGAAAAAAAAAAAAGAAAAAAAGTTCTTTTTTTCTTCTTATTATTATTACTATTAATATTATATTATCCTTTTAACAGAAAGATTAAATAATTATTAACATATTATTAGTCTATAAAATTATTTATAAAAAAAACTTTTCCCTTATCTTTGTATCTCGTTCATACACTCAACTGGGAAATAAAAATATTTCGCTTTTTTCTTCTTTTTTTTGATACATTAATACACGTTAAAAATTTTCTTTTTAAAAAAAATAATCCTTTTTTTAACATAATTTCCTTATTTGATAAAAAATTCTTATTTTTTTTTTTTTCTAATAATCTTTTAATCATTAATAATCATGGAATACGTCTTCGTTGACGACTTGCACCGATATAAAAGATTAAAAGTTACACGCGCATGCGAGTCATGTCGTCGAAGAAAAGTTAAATGCGATGGTGGCTCTGGTGGTTCACAAACACCTTGTTCAAGTTGTAGAAAATTAAAAATTGATTGTGTCTTTTCAAATATGGCTATGAAAAGAACTGCTCCGAAAACTGAACAAGAACAAATGGATGAAAGATTACAACGATCCGAAAATCTTTTAAATAAACTTGATGAAGAGGATTCTAAACAAGGAAGAAAAGGTAATCATAAATGAATTTTTTTTATTTACATCTGTGAATGCGTGAAATCAAACATAATTTAGAGATTTGGATGATGATGAAAAGAAAAGAAAAGAAAAAAAAAAAAAAAAAAAAATTTAAATACCCCTCCCTTGTAGAATTATTAGTATTCCTTTTAAATTAAAATATCCTTGATAAAATAAATTTTCCTCTTTTTTTTCCTCACTTTATCTTACCTATCCTTTTTCTTCTCTTCTCTTTTCCTTTTTTTTTTTTTTTTGCTTTTTTTTTTTTTATTATTATTATTATTATTATTTATTTTTTTTTGTTCTTGTTTCATTTTTAAATTTCCCTTTCTCCTCAAAAAAAAAAATTTTTTTATTCCCCCCCCATTCTCGTCCAAATTCTCCGGTCTTATTTTTTTTTTTTTTTTTTTAAAAAAAAAAAAAAAAAAAAAAAAAAAAAAAAAAAAAATAATATATATGAAAAAAAAAAAAAAAAAAAAGAAGACAGCGTCGATTATGTTGACACGCTCACAGATGTCTTGGGCCAAATGAAAATAGACTATTCTGGTCGAGCTAACTATATTTACTCGATGGAAGGACGAATGCTTAAAAATGGCGATGCAGAAGTTCCACCGGAAATGTCCGTCCTGACCGAACCTCCATTACCATACTATCAAATCCCTTCAAACAATTGTACTCCATCACCTGAATTGGCCAATCACCTAATCAACTTGTACTTCCTTCATGTTCACCCTTATGTTCCAATATTACATAAATCTTCGTTTTTAAGACGCCTTAACGACAAATCAAATCCTCTCTCACCTCTATTGGTTTATTCCGTATTCGCTATGGGCGCAAAATACTCTGATGATGTAAATGTTCGTTTAGATCCCATGAAACCAGAAACTGCTGGACTTGCTTATTATAATCGTGCTAAAGGTAAAATTTCAAAAAAAAAAAACCCCCCCAATATTGCTGCGCCAATGATTTCTAAAAAAATTTTTTTTTTTATCTTATTTTATAGATCTATTGGATGATTTCTTAGATACTCCAAGATTATCCACCGTACAAGCCCAAATTTTAATGTTGAAATATCAAGAAGGGATTCGTAGACCTGGTTTCTTCTTTAGAAGTTGGTTATATTTTGGTGTTATTATTAGAATGGCGCAAGATTTAGGGTTAAATAAAAATTTTGATAAATGGAATTTAAATGTATCTCGGGAGGATATGATTTGTAGAAAACGTGTGTGGCAAGTTTGTTTCTTATGTGATCAATTTATGAGTGGTGCTCAAGGAAGAGAGGTCGTCATTTCATTATCCAACACTGATATTGAACTTCCACATAAAGATGATTATGATGATGAACAAGAATTTCAAGTTCAAACCGAATTTGTTCATCTTGTACGACTTACAAAGATTCTCGCTAGTGTGATGTTAGTAATAGCACCAGTAGGTGCTGGTTCTCCATTACAAGCATGGTCATCAAATCCAAAATTACAAATTCTTGATAACGCATTAGAAGCTTGGTTACAAGCACTTCCACCAAAACTTAGATGTCAACAAGAAATTGAAGCTAGTCCTAATTCTCTTCCACAAACTCCTTCATCACATTTCGCTGGTTTCATTAACATTTTATATCACACTGTAGTAATATTACTTCATAGACCATATATTACAAGTTTAGATAATTCTAAAGGAACACAACATTCTCAACATTTAAATATGTGTACCTTATCAGCCAATAATATATCTCAAATTGCACAAAAGATGTTTGAACATTGGGGTCCAATTGTATTTCAATATCCAATTCGTGGAGGAAATTATGGAGTTTATTGTTTAGTGGCAGCATCAATGATTCATTTAGTAAATATGTCATCACATGATCTTAGAATCTCAAGGTTGGCTCATGATCATTTATTAAGAACTTTAGGAGTTCTTAAAGTTTGCGTTGATCATAGTGCAGCATGGGATCTTAGAGATAAAGTTCATAATTTAGAAGCAGCTTTTTCAGCTCAACAAGCACGACAATCAGTTGCAATGTTATTTCATCCAGGTTCAAATCCTCCTAATTCACCAAATCATATGACGCCTATGAATGGAAGATCATGTAGACCACCCATGGCTAAAAGACGTGCAACAACTCCGAATGTAGAATTAAAATCTGTTGAAAATAATCAACAACAAATACTTTCAAGTAGTTTACCTGAAAATTTTTCACATTATCCACAAAATGCTTCACCACCCCAATTTCATGAAAGACCATTGTACATATTAACGGATGATTCTCAACCTGACCAACATACATTCACTTCTGAAAATGAACAAATGGGCTTTGATTTTATGTCAACACAATCTACTTTGGATGAGAATGCTTTATTATCAACTCAACTTGGTCAAATTCCAATGACAACATCTGGACTTAACGCTCCTATAACTGTACCAACATCTGGAACATTTAATCCCATGATGCCTTTAAGTAATTCAAAACCACTTGATATTAATGGTACTACTTTAAATCCTGGTGGAACATTTTGGGATGCAAATTCGTTATATGTATGGAATCAAATACCAACAACGGCAAATCAAATGTGGACACAAAATGGTGGAATTAGCCCACTTAGCATAAGCACATCCCCATCAGCCAATTCACCTACAGGGCATCAATCACCAGATCATGGGTCACCGGCATCAATTGAAAATCAATTTTCACAAAGTAGTGCCGGTTCTCCCGTTAATTCTGTAGTAGATCCTATAATTGTTGCTTCACAGAATCATGAAGATGTAAACGTTTGGTATAATAATTAATTTTTATTTATTTAAAAAAATTTTACATAATTTTTTTTATATATTTTTTTATTTTTTTTATTTTTTTTTTATTTTATTTTATTTATTTATTATTTTTTTTTTTTACGCTCTGGAGTGTAAAAATATTATACAATATTACATAATTGGGAAAAAAAGGGCCGGAACTTTATTACATTACTTTCACGACGAAAAAAAAAATGTAATTTTAATTCGGACATTGGTTTTTTTTTTTTACATTATAATTAATTTATTTGGTGAAAGCGTGAAGAGGTTTTTTTAATTTATTCTAATTTCCGGAATGATGAAAATCTTTTGTATAGTAGTACTTTTTTTATTATTAATCTTTTCTTAGATTTTCGTAAAATGTAAAATAATTTATATTAATAATCTTTATTTTATTTTGTTTTATTTCATGATTATTAATTATTATTATTTCAATTTATTATTTTATTACTTTATTTTACTTGTAAATTTCTTTAATTTCCATTCTCGCTTTTGTTTTATTCTTGTGTAATTCAATTATATATACATATATTATACATAAGTTGCGTATAATATAAACATATATATATATAAAATAATAATAGTAATAATAATAATAATAATAATAATCAAAAACGAAAAAAAAAAAAATCTTTGACTAAAATAAAAAAAAAATTTTTTTTTTTTTACATTTACATCAGGAGGTTTTGCATCTTTATTTTTCTATTTGGAAATGATCAAAAATATATATTTGTTCTTTGTTCAAAGTTGCAGTAAAATTAAAAACAAATTTGATTCCGACTTTTTGTGTAAGGTTCAAATTTTTTTTTTTTTTATTGTGTGTCATTTTTTACGTAAAAACAGAAAGAACTTTACGTAAAAATTATCTGTAATCAAAACCCATTTTGTTTCTGAATGATTGTTCTCTTTTCATGCAATTACAAATTTGCATTTTACCTAAGCAAAAAAAAGTGATTATTGGGTCCAAGAATTACCCCACATTGTTGAAAAATATTCCCTGTTTTTTTTTCCTGCGTTTAAAAAGTTTTAAATGTTGTTATATGCATGCAATGCACAAGCAAGTTTTATTGTTTGCTTTTTGAATGTAATAATGTGATACAAATCTCTCCACACGTTCATTTAAAAATTTCTAAAAGAAAATTTTTTAATTTATTTTGATTTAATGATAGTATTTTAAAAGAATATCATCACGTCTAATTAATTCAAAAGGATATGTTATACGTCATATGTGCATAAAATTTATTTTTTTTTTATTTTTTTTTATTTTTGAAAAAGAACAAAGGCTTTTTCAAATATAAAATTGCGTCAAATGATAACACATTATTTTTTTTTTTTCAGTTCATGTCATAAGTTTTATAAATTATGCATATAAATGCAAATCTGATTTAATGTATAATAATATTAAAGAAAATAAAATTGGAAAACTTTAAAAATTTGAAATAAAAATTTACCAAAATTAGTTTCTTTTAATAAAAAAATCAACATAAATCATGTGTTTCATACAGGAAACCAAAACTTTTAAAGAAAACATTAAACACATTAATTATATTACAATTATTAATATGTCTTAATCAAGTTTTTATGGGTTTAATAAGGTTTTTTTTTTTAATATGTGAGTTTAATATAAAAAGATTTATATTTAAATGAGAGTTTTAATATAATTATGTTTTATAATTATGTTTAATTTAATGTGAGTTTTAATATAATAATGTGGATTTAATATAATTATGTTTTAATTTTGAATATAAATATGTTTAATGTGTATATAATTATGTTTTAATGTGGATTTTAATATAATTATGTTTAATATGTTTAATGTAAATTATATTTTAATATGTGTTTAATTTAAATTATGTTTAATATATTTTATGTTATGTTTAATAGGGTTTAATAATGTTCGGTGGTAAATATGGTAAATATGTTTATTAATAAGTCTTTTATATAAAATGTACTTGATATTACTTGCGAAGTGTAAATTAGGTAGGAGAATTTTAACTCGTTGAATTCACCACAATTTTTCTACAGGTCTAATAACTAATAATTTCGGAAACCAAATACGTCAACATTACATTGATCAACAAATCATCTTAAATAGGGTTTTTTACTTTCCTCTACAAAAGGTTAAATGGATTTCATTCTGGTAAAAGTATTTATTTATTATTGAACTTTTTGTCTTTAAAAAAAGAAAATGTTAGGCCGTGATACCGAAACCTCTCTTTCAAAAAAAAAAATATCGTACGATTTTTTTTTTTTTTTAGTACAAAGGCTCGTGATCATCAAAATCACTAAACCCAAGGGAGTTCATTCTATTTATTAATGTACGACAATATGTTTTTTAATCGATTTTTTGAATAGAATCTTAAAATGTAAGGAAGTGTATCAAGATAATCATTTTTACAATTTTCATAGTCAAATTTTAAGGGTAACGCCAATTTTTTTTTTTTGCTCCTTGTTTCAATTGAAAGATTTACAGTAAATCCAGTAAACTTATTGAAAGTTGTTGATCTATTTTTTTTTTTTTTTCTTTTCTTTTAGTAAAGATGTAGTTGTTGTTGTTATTGTTGTTTTTTAAAGAGGGATTTTCCATAAAACTTTTTTTTTTTTTTGAAGAAAATAAAAAAAAAAAATAGTGTTTCATTATCATTTAAAAAATGAAACGTGTGATAATTAAAAATTTGGAATTTGAAAATATATTGCTTACGTTATTCGATTACAAAATAGAGATGGTGCATTATTATTTGTTTTTTTGTTAACCCATGGCATTTAAAGTCATGTGGGTTACTCCAATTATCCAAAATAACTTCTAGAATTGTTTATTTTTAGATCTACCGCGAAAAAAAAAGAAAAAAAAAAAAAAAATTGTTTCTGTTCGGGAAATCGAAATCTAAAATATTCTAAAATATTCTAAATTATATTATTTGCATAAAAAAAAATAATAACCTAAAATTTAAAAATGTAAACCTAAAAAGATAAGATCCTTAAGGGAAAACTTTTTTTTTCTTAGAAGGGAATTAAGGAAAAAAAAAAAAAACTTGTAAGATAAACTATGCATTAATGTTTTTTTTTAAGGAAATGTTTCAGAATTTCGCATGATATACTAAAAGAAAAAACATTTCATCATTGATTACGATACACTGTACGTGATGTCTGACGTATAGCAATAAAGTAGAATAAAGTATATAGTGTACAGAGTATAGTATATTGAATACGTATATAGTATAAACTATATATAGTGTAATTTGAGTATAGAGTGTAATCACTATACATCCAATACACAATAATACAACTCTATACACTTCTATACACTCTATACAAGTTACAAGTAATACAACACTATATACTCTATACATTCTATACACTATATACTCTATACATTATATACTCTATATACTCTATACATTATATACTCTATACACTATATACTCTATACATTATATATACTCTATACACTACAATACACCGATCACACTCTTTTTAAAGATATGTTAAATTTCTCTTATTATTATTTAAAAGATATGTTTACATTATTTAATTACGCCATACTTTCAAAAAAAGAAATTGCCAAGAAAATCCTAAGCGAAACATTTTCGGAAGTGAAATAATTTAATTAAAAGTCGGAGTTCGATCAAATCTTGGCATAAGTAATTGGCAAGGACTTTGTGTAAAAGATGAATATAAACAATAATGTACATAAATTTTTACGGTTCTAGAATATCGAATTGAATTAAGTCTAAAAAAGATGAATGAAACATTATCTTTTTATTTATTATTTATTATTCAAATTCTTTTTATAATAATTATAATGAAATCATTTCTTTATAATAATTATATATTTTTTTTTTTAAATTAATTTATGAAAGAAATTATAATACTGCTACATTTATTATCATTGTGAAATATTATTCTTTTTTTTTACTAAATTAAAAATTCTTAATTTGAAAAACTTTTTTCGACAAGTGAATATAAACGAGTAGTTTGTGAAACAAGTCCCGAAATTGTGATTCGAGGACCCAAAATTGTGTGTGATTTGAAAATCTGGTCCAAAAACTTGTTTCAAAAAGTCACAAAAATATTATCCATTAAGTCCAAAAGTGGAAGCCTGTTATCCTGTTATCAAAAATTTTCGTTGTTCTATACTTTAAAAATATTTCATACTTCATACTTCAATAACGATAAGAAATATTGGAAATTCCTAATTTATTTTTAGTTTATTCGGTAGTGCCCGCTCGCAAATGTTTACATTTTGCATCTGATTTTAGATGTCAAAAAAATCAAAATATTTATTATTGGTTTGTAAAGAAAAAAAACAATAATTGTATATTCGTATAATTGATTGGTTTAAAAAATATATTTCATTGTTTAATTGTTTTTTTTAAAATGAAACCAGAGAATTATAATAGAATGATCTTTTAGGTTAATGATAGAGTTCTTTTATAGTAACTGAAGTAAATAATGTTAGGAGATTGTTTTTAATTTGTGAAATTTTATTGAAATTTGTGGAAGCTGCGAAGGTTGTGAAAGTTGTAAAAAATTGCGGAATTATTTGTGAAATTTGTGAAATGAAAAAAAAAAAAATTTTTTTTTTTTTTTTTTTTAAAAAGAAAGAATTTAAAATATTTGGTTTCTTTGTGTTTCTTTCTCTCAAATATTTACATTTTTAATTAAACCATAAATTTAAAATTAAACGAAAAAAAATTTTATTTAATAAACCTTCCTAATTTATTTATCATTTTTATTAAAGTTTAAAAAAAAAATTCTTTTTTTTTTTTTTTTTTTTTTTTTTTACGATGAAATGTGATACAATTATAATTCTCTTCTTCTTTTTTTTTAATAAACTTTAAATTAAAATATACAAATAAAATAATCAGATTACACAACTTATTTGTTGTTTTAAAAAAAGTTTTTTTTTTTTTTTTTTTTGTATGACATTTTACAAATGTAACACCACGTTTTTTTAATTTTCATGCAAAAAGAAAAAGGAACAAGAAAAAAAAAAAAGAGAACATATACATATATATATCTCTCTTTTTTTTTTTCTTTTTAATTTATCTTATGGATAAGATTATATTTTTAATCGCAATCATTGTACGCATCAAATCTTTAAGTTGGCTGTAAAAAAAAAAAAAAAAGGTACGCCATTTCTTTTTATCACATTGCACGTGTGATTGATTTAAAATCAAAAAGAAAACAAAAAGAAAACAAAAACAAAAACAAAAACAATTTCAAACTCTTTTTTTTTTTTTTTAATTGCACGGAAATGCCGATATCAATATCGTTTCTAAATGTTCTCGGCTTTGCCGGCTTAAATCAATTTTAACAATGATGATGGTCATTTCTTTGTTATACAGTTATTGCGTCAAACGTAAGTGCGACTTACACGTGATCAACCATGTTTAGTTTTGATCAACTGATTTTTTTAGTCTACTAACCTATAGTTTTTCTTTAGGAAGTTTTTACATGTTTCAATTACACTACTTCACACAGTACTTTTCATTTTCTATTATTTCAAATTGTAAATCATCCACACTTTTTTAAAAAATGTCTGAGTGGCTAAGTTTTTTTGGGTGGTCATTTCTTCCTGGTTTGGTCACAAATTGGATTCAAAATATATATTATAGAACAGTTTATCGAGCTGGAGAAAATATACCAAAACCTGGTCAACAAAAACATAGAATACATCGTAGAAGAATTTATATTTTTGTTGTATTAACATATTTAATCTATACAATTGCTGAAGTGATTTATTCTATACCTCCAAATTATTATGATTTACTTGGCGTTAGTCAAGATTTTACTCCTAAAGATCTTAAATCAAATTTAAGAAAACTGTAAGTGAATATATTCATAGTATTCATTATTTATATTAGTTATATTGTTTATTCATTTCGAATAACTCCTTTTTCTTTTCGTATAGTCAACTTGCATTTCATCCTGATCGAAATTCAGAACAACAAGCTGAATCAAATTTCATATTATTGCGTAAAGCCTATGATACACTTAATGATCCAATAAAGCGATTCGCCTATGATAGGTAATTGATTGTTTAGTCCCGTAGCGTATGTTGTGTAACGAAGGATAATTATTTATATTCTTTCTTTTTTTTTTTTTTCCTTTAAAGATTCGGTCCTGATATTAGTACTTGGAGTCATTGTAAAACGAAGAGGGATTATATTTTAGTAGGAAGAAATTATTCTTCAGGTTTTTATTTGGGAACGGGACTTATATTATTTATCCTAAATATATTAGGAAAAGGACAATTTGGTAGATTTTGGAGAGTTATAGTGTTTTGTAGTATCGGTTGTATTGAAGCTTCTTTAATTTTAAATCCACAATCAAATACTTTTATTTTATCATATATCTTTAAAAATTTTATTATATTTGAAAGAATTAAAATTTTTAGACAACTTTTTATTACAATTTTTATCGCTCTATCACAAGTTGGTCCCGTTTTATTTCCTATTGAAAATACTGAAAATTTACGTCCTGGTTTACATGATCTTGAAATTTTATGTAATATAGCTAGTGTTGAAATTAAGAATCAATTAAGATCTAGTTTTTATCCTTTTCAAAATGATCAAAATGCTCAAAGTGAATTAAAAAGAAAGATGGAAAAATTGGTGGTGGATAATTATTTACATCAAAATGATCATGAATTTGTTGAAAAGTATAATGAAGTTCAACAACGTATTATATCTAATCGTAAAAAAAAATAAATAATTAATTAATTAATAATGATGATTTTATTACTATCTGTTAAGTGAATTACTTTTGATAGATGTTATTGGTAGTTAATTAGTCAAGTGATACCCTATAAATAGTCGCGAAATTTCGCGTCATTTTTTTTTTTTTTTTTTTTTTTTTTTTTCCTTCTCCTCACAAATCTTTTAGTCTTCACAACCTTTACCATACATTGACAATGGAACAAAATTATTATAATCGTAGACAAGCATTTATTGAATCACAAATAAAATTAATTGAACAAGATTTTACTCCTTCAGAAAAATGGTTGTCTAAAGCTGAAAGAGCAAAAGATCAAATACCATTATCCGTTATTGATTCTGTTTTAACAAAATGTATATATTTTTTAATTATTTTATTCATTTATTTATTTTTTTTTATAAACTAGTTGGTAATTATATAATAAATTAATAGTGAACATGAATAATAAAAAACAACGTAAACAATCTTTTAATCGTCAATCAATTCGTCAAATTCTTGAACAACTTCAATATCTTCACGATCAAAAACGTAAAGATGCTTTAGAAGGGCGCGTTAGAGTTGAAATAAGGGAAAATTATGATGATTTAAGGTAAAAATATATATATATATATATATATGTATATATATAGTTAGATAAACCGTTTTATGACGCGCTGACGCGCTGTATTTAATTTAATATTAGTTGGATCGATTCATTTCCTGAGAATTGGCCACATGCTGGTCCAGATTATGAATCAGATGAAGAACAATTTGAAAGGTAAAAAAAAAAGTTATTACAAATGTAATACAATAATTGTAATCTAAAACGCGTCTTTTTTGGTAGATACGCTCAATTACGTTCATCTGTTCGTAAATTACAAGAAGAATATATTGCTATCAGAGAGAAATGCAATCATTACAAGGTAAAATGATCACATTATCATAATTTTTCCTTTTCAAACTTAATATCACTAAACATACATTTTTAATATAATGTAGTCTCTTCGAACCCTCGTCGAACCCTTAGATAAGTCGGATATTCAACAAAATATAATCGCAAAAAATGCTCCGGTGGTCAATGAAATTAAGAAAATGCGAATTCTTTGTAAGTCACTCTATTAATAAAATTTTCAAGGAATCGGAATTCATTCTTACTATGAATGGGTTTTTTTAGTACCTAAATTAATGAGCACTCTAGAAAAAAGATCAGATTTTCTAAGTAAAAGACAGAAAGAGCTATCTAAAAGTAAGAATAATATTTCTTCTGAAATATATGTGTGTGTTAACTTTTAGTTATAATTTATTATAATTTATTTATTACAGAGGAATGAATAAATTTGGACTTTTCATGAGTAATTAATTTAGACCTTTATAGTCGCTTCTTCGATAACTTGTAAAATTTCAGAGTATGGTTTTAGAGCTGGTTCTACGTAGTCCTTCAAGAATTTATCCACTTGTTGCGGTGCACGACCAATAAATGTCGTGGGATCCATGAGAGATTCAAGCTGAAAAAATATGTATATATATATTAAAAAAGAATTTAAGTTCATAAAAACATTTAAATCAATTTAATTACTTCATCATGAATTGGCTGGAAATATTCCGATCTCTTAATTCTATCAATTAAATCATTTTCCCCGCCTTCTTCTTTAACTTGTTTTGCAGCTTCTTTACTTAAAACGCGAATTTCTTCATGACATTGTTGACGATCACCTCCCTTTTTAACCATGGCCATAATAATATTTTCCGTGGCCATAAAAGGAAGTTCTTGTGATATATGACGTTCGATAACTTTTGGATATACAACGAATCCCTCAGAAATGTTTTGTAAAAGTGTTAATACTATATCTGCTGTCATGAAAGCTTCTGGAAGAGATATACGACGGTTGGCGCTATATAATTAAAATTAATGTTATTCAAAAATAAAAATATTAAAATATTAAATATGAAACTAATATATACCTATCATCCAATGTCCTTTCAAACCATTGTACACTATTTGTCATTAATGCATCTTGAGCAAGAACCATTAAATGTCTAGATAAACTACAAACTCTTTCACAACGCATTGGATTTCTTTTATAAGCCATTGCCGAACTTCCAATTTGATCTTTTTCAAAAGGTTCTTCAATTTCTTTAAGATTTGCTAAAAGTCTTAGATCAGTAGCAATTTTATGAGCCGTTGATCCAAAAGAACTGATGGCATTAAGGATATCAATATCAATTTTACGAGAATAAGTCTGTCCTGTAACTGGATATGCTTCACTGAATCCAGAAAGTTCTGTAACTCGTTTATCTAAAACTTCTACCTAATAAAAAAAAAAAAAGACCTTTATAAGAATTATAATAAGACATAAAATATAGTTCGGGTTAAAAGCTTACTTTATCATGATCTCCTTCAAATAAAGCTAAAAATGATGCTTGTGTACCTGTGGTACCCTTAACACCGCGAAATCCAAGATCATCCCGAGCACGAGTTAAATTACGAAGGTCCCATAAAAGTTCCTATAACATCTTAAGTTTTGATCAATAAAAAACATTTTTTTTTTTTTTATGATAAATGTTAAAATTTGGTTAATTAATTAAATAAAAATAATATTGTTTACTTATTAACCTGTATCCATAAAGTAGCTCTCTTTCCAACAGTGGTTAATTGGGCAGGTTGAAAATGTGTAAATCCCAATGTAGGTAAATCTTTGTATTCTTTAGCAAAATTACTAAATCTTTCAATAACTTTTGCTAATTTTTCTAATAATAAGTTAAGACCTTGTTTTAATATGATTAAATCTCCATTGTCGGTAACATAACAACTCGTTGCTCCTAAATGAATAATTCCTGCAGCTTTTGGAGCTACTAAACCAAAAGCATGAACATGTGCCATAACATCATGACGTCTTTTTTCCTCTTCTTCTTCTGCTGCTTTGAAATCTTCGGGAGTCAAAACCTAACATTTTTTTTTTTTTTTAAAAGGAAAATTAATAAAAATCATCATGCAACAGTATAAGCAAATGTATGTGCTTTCTTTTACCAAATGGGCTTTCATTTCTTTAATAGATTCATCGGTTATACCAGCTATACCTAATTCTTTTTCTGCTATAGCCAAGTTTAACCAAAGTTCTCTCCAAGTAGAAAATTTTTTAGCTGGTGAGAATAATTCAACTATTTTTGATGTTCCATATCTTGAAGTTAAAGGACTTTCGTATTTATTTTTTATCATTGTGATTTAACTGTTAGCAGATAAAAAGAAACAAGATTTTTTTTTTTTTTTGTTTCCTTTAAATAAATTTTTTACGATTGATAATCGAGATTTTCAATCTGGTCAGCCGCAAAAATATTGATCTTGTCACATGATAATTAAAAAAAAAAAATAGTACTTCCCAATTGACTGATTCAGGATATAGTTGCTACACAAATAGTTAAAGGAGCTTTAAATATATATTTTTTAAATTTTAAAAGATTGATTAAAAACTGTAACTTGTATTATAAATATTAAGGGCTGGTAATAATTAAAAAGGAAGAAATCATTTTTTTTTACTAATTTTAGTTATTAAACTAATTTTGTTTACATTACTGAGATCAGTAAAATGGTCTATTTATCTAAATTTTGACCAAAAAAGTGATTTCCCCCTTTTTAACTGTCACCAGCCCAATTATTTCATCCAGTTATTTTTAAAAATAAATAATGCTAAATAAATTAAATTTTAGATATCAAAATATTTTATTATTATTATTTTTTTTTTTTTTTTTTTTATAGTCAAAAGAAGTGCTTTTATTACTGAAAAAAGATAGAAAAGTATACAAAAGATCAGCATGACAAAGCCAGCCTGTTCCCCACACTAGGATCACAAACTATCTCATAACTACTATATCCCTAGCCCATTCTCTTTAGTGTAATAGGAAGTCTAGTTATAGAATTGTTCAAGGAATAAAGGGAAACGAAAAAGAAAAAAAAATAAAAATTTTACGATCTAATAAAACAAAAGAAACATCATATAAAGCGAATGCTATGCATGACAAGAAGTTAGTGTGGAATCTTCTATCTACCCCTCCCAACTAAACTAAATATAATGTTCTAATAATGCCTTCAGCCCAGCGATTAAATGTTTTACATCAGGCTTCTTAGACTGGTCATTTCTTGAATGATCAATCTTCTTAGTAGAACATCCAGATTTAGGAGTTTTATTATGATCGTTCTTGCGGTTGTTAGTATTTAAACCTAAAAAAGAAAAATTAGACCCATTAGAAGTTCTGGAAGACTTCTCTGTATTGCCAATTCAAGCAGATCTACGTAAATTCTTGAAGTTGGGAGTGGAATAACGGCACCAAGAGAGTCTAACGTCATTCCAAAACTGGAAGTTATTTATGCGAGTGGAAACATGATCCTAAGTGTCAAAGTAACCTATCAGCTTTCTGGATCCATCAACTTCTTTAACTATTTTAAAGGATTTAATGCTGCTATCCAACAAAAATTGGTGAGGGCATCCATTTGGGAATAAGGAGGCATCCGTCATATCTTCTGGAAGATTGTAAATGACAGCTTGGAACTTTTTTCATTGTTTTCTTTTTGAGAGGTTCCAGGAAGCAGGGAACCATCAAACAGGGATTCCTCCCAAGTTGACAGTCCAGTCCCCTTCCATTATAGCATTTCAAGCACTCATGGTCTGAAATTAGTCTAACCCTCGCGGAAAGATACTTCTTGTGCACTTTAGTGCTGACTGATATGACCTTACCCCATCATCCTAAATTGGCCAACAGAGTATAATTATCCTATTTGGCCAGAATATCATAAACTACAAGATCCAATAAATGTGCTTGTTTTTAATCCTGAGGAAGATAGCCAGTGATGATAACATTTCCATTTTTTAACGTATTGTCTGTCTCTTTCTGTTTTAGCTTCTTTTCATTGTCTACAGGCATCAATTGTGATTTAGAATCTCGCTTCAACTGCTGCTTGTAGAGTATGGAAGGGGGAGAAAGTAAACTTTAATTAAAAGTAACTGTCCTTGAGCTAAAAGGTTTAGAAGGTGTATACTCAGGAGATTCTGTGCTAAAAGTGGGCACCACTTGTTCATCCAGTTTAGAAGGAGATTAAAGTTGCAACTTTTGTTTCTCCTTACAGGTTTTCTTTTTAGTACTCCTTTTCTGAGATTTGGTCAAGAGTGTGACAGGTATAGGTGTGATATTACGTGAGGGTGTGGCAAGTAATTCATCGACATCATCCAATGATCCTATTGAATTTGTATCAAACACATCAAAATTCATCAACGCGTCTGATTGGTGCATAGGATCCCTAGATTTTCCTTATCGGGAAATTGTTTACTTGTGTACTCTAACACTCGGCAAATTTTGGAATCTATGAGAAAAATTTCCTGGTTTTCGTCGTCCAAGAGAAAGAGATTAAGAAAAGTAGCTAAAAATTGAGCTATGGTAGGAAAATAGTCGTTGCTGTAAATATTTCGTGATAACTTATCCATAGGAATCATTTGTTCCTTATAAGTACTGAGGAACTCGTCTATAGCTAAGGGGTTCATAGTTATTATTGAGCTAAAAATAGTCGAAGAGTTCCTCTTGATGAGTCCTGAGATAAAGTCTACTATAATATCATGAAAACGGTCAGAAGATATACTCTTTAGAGCAGTAATAGGGGGGTAACTTTGGTCATAGAAGACGTTGCTGTGGTTTTTGAGGCTGGGTTGGTTAGCAAAAAGCCTTTCTTTATGATGAAAATAAAATATTTTTCTTCTATGAAAATTTGATTCACAGATCTGCAGGAAAGAGTTCATTATAAATCTTTTCTTTATTATTATTATTATATAATTACATTAATATTTTTAGTTATAATTTAAAAATTTCATAATTATTTCATTATACAACTACTTGGATTTTTTTTTTTTGTTAATCAAAATTTTTATATTTAAGCCTTTTTAGCTTTTTTTTTTGTTTTTTAACCATTAAACTTCAAATCTTTTTTTTTTTCACTTAAATTCTTGACTTATCTTATATTCACTACAATAATATAGGTAAATATAATTACTATTTAAAATATTAATATTAACAATATTATAATTAAAACATATTGCTATAATTATTTAATAAAATACAATTAATCTTTGATATAACAAAGTAAGTATCTGGACTGATAAATGAAAAAAAAAACTAAAACTACAGTTTTAGGCCTTTATTATAAAAAATTTGTTAATATTATACCAAATTTTTTGGTATAATATAACAAATTATTTGAACTTATAACTTTAATAATATATAATTATTACATATTAAAAAAAAAAAGTTACATATATGTTAAGTAATTATATTAGGAATTAAATTGATAATTCTTTATTTTTCATAAATTTAGTATAATTAGTTTCTAATATTTTATTTAAAATAAATATGTAATAATAAATTAGGAAATTTTTATAATAATAAATAAATTAATAATGAATAAATATTATTTATACCTTTACTCTTTAATAACTTTAAATAATTAAACAAGTTTTTTAGCAAAGGATTAGATAAAAATTAAATGCAAAAAAAAATATAATAATTTATTTTCTAATAAAATAAAAAAAATAGAAGAGTTATATCATTAATATTATCATTTAATTCATTTTAATATTTAAATTTTAATATATAAAATATAAATAAAATTATATCTTTTTTCTTGTTTAAATTATTATTTATTTTCACTATTTCTGTATCTACAATCAATTCTTAATATAGGCAAATCCTTAATATAATAGATTTTTATTAACACATGATATTTAACATTAAAAATCTCTTATTATAGTGAAATAGCCAATCAAATTGCTTAAATTTTTCACTATAATTTTATAGTAAAATTAAAATATAAAACTTAAGGTTCCAAAGTTCTGGCCAGAATTGTGGAATAGTATTGGCCGAAATTAAGCAAAAATAGACTGCGCCTTATTGCGCCATGGTCATGTGATACTGTTCTGGGCCAGAACACCCTCTGCCATATAGTATTACTAATTTTGGCCGGCATTGTAATGATGCTAACTCTGGCTGATTTTTTAGACATATGATTTTGGGATCCAATTTGGCACCATAATAGCATCATAAAAGTGGTGAAAAACTAGTATAGTTCTATTAGTTTACCAGTTCCACTTGCCGGTTTGGATGCCAAATTATTATATCCAAAAATTTGGCCAAATTTATGGAATAGTGTTGGCCAAAATGATGGACTAGTTATAGATTAGTGACTAGCAATTTCCCAGCAATTTCTCATTACTTTCTCGCAACTTTTGAGGGATCATGTCTGGATTATTTGACTATCGGATAGTCTTCTTCCATTAATATTTCTTCTGAAGAAAGCTACACCATATCCGAGTATATATTTAGGAAAATAAGTCTTCTGCCAATATTTTTGCGCACTTGCCTACCCTAGCTGTCATATCATATCCGGCTACATATCTAGGTAAGTGAAGGCTTCTGCCAATTTTTATATAATAGATAGAGTTTTCCTCAAACGGATAATATCCTAGGATTGTATCTGGATATCCTAGGATAACGGATGCATCTGGATAATTTTTGAACGGTTATCTGAATCTGTAGTTCACAAAATGGATAATCCTATAGGATAATCCGGATTATCCTAGGATTGCTGCAGATACTATAATTTTTATAAAAAATAAATAATAAATATAAGTTTTACGAGTTATCATAATAAAAAATGAAGGAATACACTCATGATGTTTTTGATTATATCTAACGTGAAATGTCTTTTATTAATTAATATATAATAAATATTGCATGACTGTGATCGTATTTTATATATGGGTGAGATCATATAGTCAAAGAATGGATATACAGTATAAAAAAATATAATTCCACAAATCACTTCATTATCCTAGAATAATCCGGATTATTCTAGGGTGATTTATCTGGATTATCCTTTATCTTTTTTAATAGGATATCCGGATTTCAAAATTTTTTAATGGGTTATCCGGATTATTCATAGGATAACCCGTTGGGAAACTCTAATAATAGATTATGCAGAAGCCTTCACTTTTGGATATATATCCAGTTGCCTTTATTTTATGATTTGCTGACTAAGTTCGCTATCGCTTCTTTATTGCATCCATCAAAAAAATTATTTAAACATTTTGGAAATATATTGGAGTATATAAAGTTTTACTTACTGACGACATGCATACTCCAACTACTTCTAACCAAAAGCATAGAACTGGCCCTCTCGCCTATTATAATAGCGCTGGCCCCGATGAATACTTAAGTGACTCAGATAGTTATAATGATAATGAATCTGATTGTAGGACAGATGATTATTATAATCATGAGTCCAATTGTGAGTCAGATAGTGAAGAAGCTTTCTGCGCTTCAATCAGCACTACCAGGACTCCATTAATTCAGCCACATGCAATATACTCTTTAAGGAAGGAAAAATTCAATGATAATTTTACTCCCAAGGACTTGTTAGATGCCATTCGAAAAATTGTCTTATCACCACCTAGGGATATGTCGAATGATAAAGGATCATTGGATTGTCTCCCAATCTATTCATTTTTATTTTTGAATGAAAAAGGCTCTAGCTTGTATAATGCCTATGACCGAAATGAAGTGGAAGATAAATTGGTTATCAAAATCGACCAAGATGATCGAGCCCCAAAGTTTTCTGTTGCAGATGACATTTCAGAAGTATATGGTTTGTCTGGGATTCATGAATGTATTAATGGTCAAAAACCTTTAAGAGCCGTGATTGATATAGATGCTACACAAAAGGATATGAAAGCAAATGGAGTTAAGCCTAGTAGTGTATTTATCCATATCTGTTGCTCTTTCATAAGAACTTTGTATCATATCCTTGATTGTAGCTGGGAAGATATTCTTCAAGGGCTAGTAATTGCTACATCATCAGACCTTAGCAAGTGTAGCTACCATATTATATATGCGACGGCTCTTCTTATTGATCATCAAGAACTCAAAGCATTTACTGAATTAGTATATACTATAACTGGTGAAAAATTTGGCAAATACATTGATAGAGGATTGCTTGGTCAAAATTTTAACCTTCGCCTAATTGGTTTAGCAAAAAAAGGTCGTGTGAAGCGCATCCTTAAATTTTCACTAGATAATGACTGGAATGAACTTGATCATGCTAGGGTTCAACCACCTCCTAGTTTGGGACTTGAAGTAAGACCTAGAATGCTTAGCATAGAAAAAAATAACAATCTGCTAAGAATATTTGTGGGTCAGAATATATTACAAAAATACGCAGAACTAGTTTTACAAAAACGTTCTAGCTATCTTAGAGATTAGGCTATCGAAGAAAAAGACTCAGAAACCTTTGTATATTTTAACCGGAAAGCTCCACTAGGATGTCCATTCTGCAAAAGTATACATGACAAGGATCAGTGGTAGTTTGGCTGTGTATGCGCTAGTAGTGAAAGGTTCATCATAAAATGCTTTTGGCAAAATAGCGATGAACGAGGGGAAATTTTTGAATGCAACCCATCTATTGCAGAAAAAATTCAGCAAGAAAATAAAAATTCACCGCAAGTCTCTTACAAGGTAAGAGGCCCTGGCTTCCCTAAAGCCTTCGTAAAAATGCCATCCTGGGTTAAGTATAATGAAACCCTTATGGCGACAGAAATATATGAGGAGAGATATGTAAGTCCATTACCTAATGAAGGCGATATCTATGTTGGATCACCTTGGGAGTCAGGGAAAACATATGTTCTAGAGCATCTTACTATATCTGATGACGTAAATTTGCTAGTATTATCCACGCGCCACTCCTATTCGAATGCAGTTACTACCAGACTTAATCTCAAATCATATTGTGATATCGATGGTAATATAAATCTACCTGATCATAAGAGGGTAGTGTGTCAGATAGAAAGTTTACATCGGATTACTAATAATTGCAAATGTAATAAAAAATGCAAATGTCTTCCAATCCGATATGACTTGTGGCTTGATGAAATAGTATCTATAATTGCTCAAGCACAAAGTTATCTGGCAGGTCAATCGATAGAAAAGTTATATAAATTGATCCAAGACGTGAGGCGCATTATTGTAATGGATAATGACCTAACTGACCTTAACATTGAATAGATTAAGGCCCTTCGTAAGAATATACCTCTCTCTATTATCCACAATACATACCAGCCTCAGAAAGGTAAGACATTCCACTTGGCTCCTAATAAAGAAACAGTATTAGCTGAACTTTGGGAATGGGCTAAGCAAATGTCTTTATTACTTTTTGAGAATCAGACAAGCGTATCACTCATCTGTCACCTTAGAAAAGATGTGCAAGGAATAGTTCATGCTCTCAAGACTAATTTTCCAAAATTACAGATCAAGAAATATCACGGCAAGTCTGATCTGGTAGAAAAGGCTCATAACTTTAGCAACGTGGAAGAGTCGTGAAAAGACGTAGACTTAGTTGCCTATACAAGCACTTTAAAAATAGGAGTATCCTGCACTAATCCTAAGTTTGGACGGGCTTCTGTCTTTTTAATAACTACATAGAAACAAATGCCAGGACGAATCAGATGTTATTTTGCATGCAGTGTATTAAGGATTATATATATCATATTGAGCAGAGATCTTCTAACATCCCCATCACAGAGAAAGGTTTATTTCAATGGTTGTTGAATGCCAAACGGGAATGTCTCCCTTGGGAACTTCAGAATAGAGGAATATTTTCAGATATAGATTCTATCATCCAGAATAAGGACGTACTAACTGTTTGTTTATGGATGGCCTATATGTTAGAAAGATTCTGTTCCCAGCACTTATTTGGTTGGAGGATGGTTAATTTTCTCCAAAATGCGGGTATGGTAATTTCTGTCATGGATCTCATTCCTAAACCTGAAGATACTACGATGTCATTATCTCAAACAGTGAAGGCGAGTTCCTCTACCATTAAAGCAGAGGAGATAGCAGATGTATCTAATGCTACTATTGTCAATCGTGAGACTGCTGAATTATTGGAGAATAAACCAAGGAAGACTTTAGAAGAGATGCGCTCTTTAGACCGGCATCATATTGTAGAATGTTATGAGATTCCACCTGAATCATTGACTGAAGAATTCATATTGAAGTATGGGAATTATAATCATATAAAATGGTTCAGAGCTTATAGACAGTTACAAAATGCTGGCATTAACAATGAAATGGTCGTTGAAGCTATCACTCGTAAAGACTACAGGGAAGACAGACTTACAACTACCACCCGAGCTGAGAGACATCAAATTTGTTTGGTGTTACTAAGAAATTGTACACCTGCTAAAGATATTGATGATAGAGCCAGATATAAGTCTAATGATGTCAAAATTCGTCTGAATTCTTCTAAATCAATATCATATCTCCAGGATTTAGTACCCAAAATGGCTCGAGTGTTTGATAATACAGATGTATCGTGCAGAGCTAAAAAATCAGGATTAAAAACAGATCAGGCAAAACTTGGTTTATTAAATGCATCACTTTATGCAACTTATGGATTAAAATTTAAGGCTATAGATAAGAATTGTAAACATTATCACCTAGTAGGTTCATTAACTTCATTTGATAGTAAAGATGCTCCTAGATTACCTTCATATCAAACGGACGAAGAAATTTATTGGGTAAATGGTGAAGATACTTAGTATGGGTATAGTAAACTCATATCTGATGAATTGATATTAGATAATTTTACTAGTGGATAATACGCAAAATACAGAAAATATTTAGGACTTATTTGATATATGCTAATACTAATCGGTTACATATCAGGTAGGTGAAGGCTTCTGCTATTTTTATATAATATAATTCTGCAGAAACCTTCATCTATCAGCATATATTATTAAAAATTATCTCTATCCTTGCGCCACTCCAATAATATCAACTAATGAATGGAATAATATATTTTTTCTCACTCCTCAGTAGATAATTCAGAGACCTTTCTGGATTGAAGGTTCCCAACCCCATACTTCTGTCTCATTCGATAATTTAGTGAATGAAATCTAGCCGAATGTTTGGGACAGCATTCTGTAATAGAAATGGTAGGTATGCCACAAACAAGGCAAGGTCTTTTTTCCATATTTTTTTCATGTAATGTCCAGTGCTTTGTACAGCCAGTAGTACGAGTATAGACTCTTTCACAAATGGAATCATCTCTCTTGATATATTGGCAAGTAATATGATCTATGTAAGTATTTTAGGATATAAAAGCCTTTTTACTTTTAATTTTATAATAAAATATATATTTAAATTATTCGGTATTAAGATAAGTCATAAACGACTTTTCATACTAACGCTATGGATATATCAGGCTAACTGACAGAAGCTCACGAAAAAATCTATAACCCCAAATCTAATCGCATGATAGTTATAAATGGGCCAGTGTGTTGTAAATTATTATGTGATGGTTATATGCATTGGAAAGAAGAAAGGATTTTGATTCTGCCTTTACATGAACTACCAATATTAAGAAGATATCTTTCTTTCATCTCATATCGTATTTGGAGTATCGTATCAAAAAGAAGTTTACTAGTGGTGGTTAACGAAAAAATAAGTCTATTGCAAATCTTGCTCAAAGCTAATTGGTACAATCTCACTTTATGCCAACTATTAAAATTATGCTGGGAGCGTAAAGAGACGAAAGCTTGGAGGAATGACGTACACATGAAATTCCTCCATCATCTGAATTTAGCTCCTTCAAAGTATAGACCAGGAGCTTTATGCGATGCATTTATCAAGACAGATGTTTTAGAGCCAGAGTATATTTTAGCTCTAGCATGAGCTCTTTATTAAAATGTGATTATAATACAAATTTATTCATAGCCTGGAATGAGGGTTTCACAACTATGTATTTTTTTTCACTTATCTTATCTACCCGCAATTTTCAAATCGACGTAAAACCCTGAGTTATATTATTTTTCCTATCCTTCGCCAGGTTTGCTTTGCAAATATCCCCTCTATTATTTTTCACTGATCATCAGAATATTTTTTTTTGAATTGAACTTTCTCCCACTTAATATAATCTGAATACCACAGATTAATCTAGTTATCACTCTATACTCTACATACTACTCTATATAATGTCTACTATTACAACCAAGTTCGTTACAGACCACAAACTTACCAATGAGATGAGTCTTGAAGAGCTTAGCCAGTATGCTCCAGAAATACTTGAGCTCTTAACAACTGGTATGTCAAAGGTAGATAAAGAGAAAAGGCGTCAGGCTCGTGATCGTCTTCAAAAAGGATATAAGTTTAGCAAAGAACAGGCATATGCATTAATTTCTCACGAGAGAATTGGGTGAAGTAAAAATCAAGTAATTCCCAAAGAGGGTGGATCGGAAGCTGGGGAAGTGAATATATGCCAAGTATCCTTTGATAATACTTGTTCTGATGAGATTATTAAAGAAACGGCTCAGCGTATTGTATGGGATAATCTTAGTGAAAGAGATGTAAAAGCGATATCTAGAACCTTAGTCAAAACTGCCTCCAATCCTGTCGTTGGCTTATCCTGTCTCTCTAGGCTTCGAAGAGAATTGCGAACTCTCAATGCTTCAGAAAAAATAATTTCTGCTACAAAGATTCCAGAGATAACTAAAGAATCCAATAAAATCCAAAAAGAACGTAGCGAGCAACGCAAAAATAAAGGGATCAATTTTCCAGATCACTTTTTATTAGAATCAGTTAAGAAAAGATTAGATGAGTATAACATATCTAATATGCCTGATAAACAGGCCCTAGCTAATGTAATGATCATGCTCTGCATCTGTCCCGCTGAAATTAAAAACTTGCGCATATTTAATGGGGTATAACTGGGTACGCGAAAAACAGAGAGGCACAAGACATTCCTTGAGTATTTAGATCACTGGAAAAGAATGAGGAGCGGGCAAGACAATTGCTTACATGGATTCAGGAAGCAATTTCTTCCAGACAGTTACAAGATCCTGGAAAGCCTGGATCTACATACTTAAGTACATTTCTGAAAAAAGATGAATTTATTTCTGAAACAGAAAGTCGTAAACACCTACTTCCTAGCTCTTTGCGCAAATTAGGATCAGTATTTGCTTCTGTAGCGCATGGATCTAAGAATCCATCGAAGGCTAACACTTATGCCAGTGAAGCCCTTTAACATTCGTCTGATAACCATGCTTTTCCATCCAAGAGATATACTATAGTCAATATGCGAAAAAGAGGAGAACCATATAATCAGGCAGAACCATTTTGCATCTTTGATGAAAACTAATCACATATAAGGGTTAGAGGGTTGGGTATCATTTATTAATTTTATTTTTTCGCTCAAGGTAAGATCTAGCATATAGAATATATCTCAAAAATAGCCAGAGTAGAATTAACCAATGACCAAAAACATTCATCTGATATTATTATGACTCATGACTCTGGAGTTGAACATCCCATCATAATAGAGAATATCATTAAACACATGATACCTAACGAGCAGGAAGATATCAGATATATAAAGAAATTAGATGATTATAATTTCGAGTATATCAGCTTAAAAAGGACGGTGAAAAGATTAGAAAAATATGTAAAGTTCTTAGAGAGTGAATTAGACATTCTGGATGAATGTGTGGATAGGGAAACTGTGATCGACTTAATTCATGAAATAGTTCTCTCGCTAATTAGTAAAAGAGGCCTAAAGAGGAATAGGAATTTCTCCTATACGATTGAGACAGACACGTCTGAAGAATCAGATTCAGGTGAGATAGTTGAGGAGTCCCATGGGTACTAGGTAAGAGAAAAAAAAGATGTCCCTCATGCTTTAGCGCCTTTGGCTAAGCAACGAAGAAGGGTGTGATCAAGAAAGGTTAAGTGGTTTGTAGTTTGAAGTAGGCCAAGCCAGATGCTTTGCTATTTTTCGATCAGAAATATTAAGTTTAATATATAAATAATCAAAATGGAAAGTGACCAACTAGTTGGAGGCGTTCAAAAAAACAAGGCATTCAGGGTAAAGCATCTGACGGCCTTAACCAATATTCCGTTCAAGTCTACTTCACCTGAGACTAGTTCATCTGAATCAAACTCATCCGAGTTTAGCTCATCATCTGAGATTAGTTCATCTGAATCTAGTTTGTCATCTGGTAGTTCGTCTGAATCTAGTTCTTCATCCGAGACTAGCTTATCCGAATCTGGTTTATCTGATTCTGATATTGATGAAATAGTAAAGATGATTAAGCATCAAAGGATTCAGAAACAGATCAGGAAGCGCCAAAGGGGAGTTTTAGAAGAAGAATGTATATCATCCATTCAGAAGATTTTTTCTGATTGAAAGATATTCTAACCATATAAAATGCATACAGTTAATTTACTAGAACAACTTCCACCTGAACTATTACCATTCATTCTAAAGTATCTTCCAGAATGTGACCTAGAAAATTCTCGCAATATAAATGATATATGGAAAAGAGAGGCGAATCTTGAATGGACCAAAAGAAAGGAATTTTTATTTGGGAGAATAGTTCAAGGTAATTATACAGTAAAGGAATTTTATTCGAAACTGAAAGAGTGTAATTTAAGCAATGACTATCCAGAATGGCTTCTTAAAAATCTATTCATCGGAGGATTATCACCTGAGAATAAGACAAAAGTTCTTATAGATGGTTTAGTAGAGTTTGGGTTAGATAAGATTGTGGAAGGGCTTAATCTGGAGCAGGCCGAGAAGCGCTTTGCATGATCTATCAGCTCGGCTAATTTATTTTTTCGATTAAAGATACAACATATAATACAAACTATTTAGCCAGAGACGCTTCGTATGATGCATTTAACCATCTTTTATTTACCAGAACTATTAGAACAGATTTTATATTTCTTATTGATAGATAAATCCCTCTATCCCGCCCTATTTGTTTCTCAATTGTGGTACAGATGTAGTGCCCCTATCCTATGAAGGCGTATTGAGCTAAAGGGGAATGAAGTAGATGATAGATCTTGATTGGAAAGATTTTTTAAAATAGTACGTGGAGGAGGAAGAAGACCAGTTTATAGCTCAAAACTAACTCATCTCAAAATATCAGACTATCATTCACTTTCAAATAAAAAAATCAAAGACATTATGCATACTTTCCAAAATATAATACATTTAGATTTTGGAGGGAGCATGAAGCCCAGTCTATTGGTAACGTTCTAAAGCTAATAGCAGAATCATACCCAAATTTGAAGTATCTTAATATATCCACTTTATGCAGTAGTGGATTTGGAAATAATAAAGGCCTATGTGCAATCGCGAATTCATATTATAAAATAGAATGTCTAAACATTTCTAGATGTACAGAGTTTTCTGAAATATCAATTTGTAGTGTTATTCGTTTTTGCCCAAGGCTCCAGTAACTTAACCTCAGCTTTTGTAAAATTACCGATATAACTATCAAAGAAATTGCTGGTTCGTGTCTTAACATAAAGTATCTCAATTTGGAAGGGTGTAATAATATTAGCAAAGAAGCTGTAGATCAGCTTGTTTCACTTAATCTGAATATTCATGTTGATAATTTTGTGAAAATTATAACATCTCCTGATCTTATTGGGATGGTTAGAAATCATCTTACACAGAACAATGTTGCTAGTAAACAGATTTTAGCTCAGAGCCTTCAGAGAATTTTAGATTTAAATATGCGTAACAATCAGAATTTGGTGCAGGCTTTAGAACCGATATTCTGGCACCCTATCAGACGATCACCAAGGAATTATTTTGATAGAATACTAGCCGATCAAGCAGAATGGTGGTATTCTACCGATCTAACTAATCCAGAGCAGTGATCACCAGCTTGGAAGAATTTGCTGAGCCATAGATTTCTGTGCAATGATGTAATGGCTGATCACACGGTCAGTCTGTGAAACATTATTTTTTTTTCTTCACATATATCGAAAGTTATATATACTAACTAATACCTCTATTTTTTTCCCAACAATGAGAAAAATGTGAAAGGAGGTCTAGTTGCAATACAGGACCAGCTCTAAAAGTAAATAGTGACGACAAAAGCATATGTTATGAAAGGCTGAGGGACTTGCAATTTTGAGATCGCCAGGCGTAAAATCAACTATAGTCTCTCTGGTAGATCTCCATGTGAAAAGGTTTGAAAAATCCGTTTACATGTGTTTTCATAGAAGTTTTGGCATCAGACGACAATACTAATTACGCTTCATACCTCTTTAATTTTTTTCCCAGCAAGATATAAAGCATGTAGGGGGTATGCGGAAGTTCAGCCAACTTTTCGCAAAAATTTATCTATAAGTGCTTCGCTAAGGTATGTAAGTAGCAATTTTTTCTCACTATGGTGTATTTAGGAAAGAAAGATGTCTTCTATTCGTCTTAACTGCTTTCCTATAGAAATTGATAATAATCTGACCGTTAAAAATCTGAAAAAGAAGATTAAAGATACCCGGCAAGACTTATGTCAGAAAAACTTTGATCTATATGAGGTTAATTTTTTCCAATCCAATCATTCCATAGTCTCTTCTGTGAATATTTTTACAGCTCGTCAAGGATGTGCATCAATGCTCTCATAGAAAGCCCCCCTTATCTCAAAAAAACGGGAAAAGAGGCCCTATCCACGTTCTCATATACCCCACCCCGAGAAGAAATAATTAGATTTTTTTATTTGTATCATGTATCAGCGATATAGTCACGCAAAGCGCCTTAACGGCCAATTTTTATGTATTATAGGCTGGCTACTGATAACTATTTTATTTCATAAATAAAGTATTATTTTATTGAACGTATGTGAGAAATGGATCACGTGTAATGATGTAATTCCTGTGTGATATAAAAACATATATTAACGCTTATTTTTCCCATCCCAGAAATAAATTTTATCTCACTCCAGAACATAACACTGAATGTAACACTATTTTTTATCTGAGTCTATTTCCACTATAAAATGTAATACTATGTCCACCTCAACAATTGAACACGACTCTTACTTGGTTGAGAATTGGGATACAGAAACCCTTATCAATTTTTTGAAAGAGCAGAACCTCAAGTTCGACGATGACGACTTTAAAATACTCTGCAAAGAAAAGATTACTGGCCTCTCCTTTCTTGACTTAACTGAAGAAAAATTTTGTAGCGTTGGCTTTGCATTAGGACCAGCAACACTTCTTGCAAAAGAGGTCCAGACTCTCAAAGAAAAGCCAAAGCGTGCATTCTCCTCGTACCTCAGCTTAAGTGAGATATTAGCGAAATATAGTCTCAACTCCGATGGTATAGATTCTATCCTGCTCTTCTCTCCACTAACTTACGAAATTCAAGACGACAATAAAGTCTTCAAGCGTTGCATGGAAGAAATTTTGGGTAGGTTACGCTCCTATGGCACATTACGACCGGACAGCTTAGAGGCCATGCGTAATGAGTATGTCGTGGCACTTCTTCATGCCTCCATCCATATCGTCATAGATATAACAAACAAGAAGCTTAGCATGAAGCCTCAGTATGGAATAGTTGGTGAAGAAAGCTGGGGTCAGGTCGATTATACAATAAAGGTAATTTGATTTGTTGCTCTCACAATTATGTAAACCCATCACTAACATGAACTATATAAGTAGGAGACCGAAGAGCTCATTTGTATCATGGAGGATAAACAATACAAAGTCCCCATAGGCTTTGCACAGAATATCAAACAACTTGAAAGCGCCTATGAGACGAACAGGGGGAGGAGAAAGCGTGGTGATAATGATTTCAATTACTTATATGGCATCGTCACAACAGGTCGAGACTAGCATTTCCTTCTATATAGCCCTGGAAAAATATCCAAGGCAAGTGATACCGCATACTTGATCAAATTTACTAGGAAGGCTTTGGATCTGAACTCCAAGTCATACCAAATATTATGTGATAGTGTGAAAGAGATTTTGGGTATAATTGTAGGTTTGTTAAAGGACAGGGCATGTACGGAAGAAGAAACTGAAAGGAAGAGAGTTAGGATAGAGAGTTACTGCTCGAAAGAATAATCATATATAATAGTTTAGTCGTCATGTATAGCGGGCAAAGTCCTGAACATTTGTATTTATTTTTCACATGCATTAATAAAAAATTGAATTTTGCAAGTATATATGATAAGCGAAAAAATATAGTCATGGAACTGCCATTCCAAGGCTATAAACAAATTTATCTGTATCTAATAACATTTTAATAAAACATTCGTGCTAGTGCTAGTATATGTCCTGGCCCTAAAATATTCGTCTTAGTGAATACATCGTATAATGCACCCGGTCGGTGTTTTGAAGGAGCTAAATTTGAATGATGGAAGAATTTCATAAGCACGTCATTCCTCCAAGCTTTCGTCTCCTCACGCTCTCAAGTTATTCCTATTAACGTAGATAGGTTACTGCAATTCATTTCCATTAGGTTTTGTAGCAAAGATCGTTTATTTTTTTCGAGGGTAAATAAACTCATCCCACCCTCAACAGCCGAGTCCACAGTAATAGGGAAGTTTTTATGAATATCTGATCTACTTGCTAAGATAGATAAGGGCGGAATTAAGGCTAGATAGTAGAAGTCGGCTAAGGGATCCAGCTCAAAATCACCAACACATATAGTCCTAATATCTTCTAAATAATCCGAAAGTCTATTAGCATATCTGTAACCTTCGCAAATCAACTTCTGGAATAGCTTTCTATTTGGGCTGATCCATCAACCGGTTAGAATGTTGAGTACTGTTTTTTCCATGTCCATAAATGATGATTTATGCTGTGGTATATACTTTTCCACCACAATTCGATTTGAGTTTTTCTGCCACCTTCTCACAAGCTCGAAGTCTGATTTACCCTCGGGCCTATGCTCAGCCGGAAAAAAGGGATTTGAAATCTGATTTCTACAATATAAATACTTCAGATGGATCGTCTTACCTGTCCCCACATCAAAAGAGATGGAAGCATCTGTGACAATAACTGTACCCGTTTGGTGGGATGCTTGCTCCATTGGAAATCAGGTGCAAATAAATTGCTAAAAACCCCATGTAGAATATGCGATGAACCTACATTATCTTATACGGGCTTTTGTTCTAAACATGCCAAAAAAATTTATCATCGTGTTGAGAGAGAGAGGAAGAGGCAACAAGATGTCTTATCGCATATTACTCTATAACAGGTGCTGTCTTAAAGATTAGACCCAAACTTTGTATTTATTTTTCGCATAGGCCTTAGCCGCGGAGTATATTAATAAAATTTTTCTTGGCAAAAGTGATCTGTATTCCAAATTGGAACGGACACAAGGTCTTTTATTATTTAATTTGAATATTTAGTATACTAAACAAATGTTATCAATCATGTCAAACGCACAATCTATTGATTCATTAAGAGAGGTAAATGCTAGGCTCTTAGTTGAGATTTCCGAACTCAGGAAGAAGTTTGCAGAGGTTGAGGCTGAGAATGCGAAGCTGAAGCAGATTATTGAAGAAAATGCCAGGCGTGATGCTAGAGTTGAGGAATTAGAGCAAAAAAATACGGAGCTTAAGGCCAGACTCGCGATAGTGGAACAGGGTTCCTCGGTAGTGGATGATCAGCTACATAAAGAAGCAATATCAAAGAGGTTTGTAGAGCAAACCGTATCAGATGTTGATTTATCCAGTTCTGTGACAGACCAGCGAAATAGTGATGATGCCAAGACATCAGAAGAAAAGGAGATGGATGCTTTCTTGGTTGAGGTAAATAAGAAAAGCATTAGTGATAAAATTAGAGAAAGCAGACGAGAAAAGAAGGTTCAGGATAAGATGATTGCAAAAAACTCAACCTCCGTTACTTCAGACTTGACTCACTGTGAGGAGGACCCTTCCATGACTAGCGCTGAACTTGTAACTCTCCCAGAACAGGTAGTCAAAGAATCAATTCCAGCCTGTAAATCAGTTACCTCTGGTAACAAATCATCTGCTGGGACATCACCAGTAAAATCGCCTATGGCAGACAAACAGGCTCTTGCTTCTGAGAACACAGAGACAGAGTGTCAAAACATTCCATATAATCAAAAAGTGGAGCAAGATTTGAGACGGGAGCTATCTTCCACTGAAGTTGGTGATGGTAAGATTAATAAGGCGTTTGATATTCAGATTCCTGAACTCTCTTTAGAAGCAATTCTGATGGGATCTAGTGAAGTTACGGCACAGAATATAGTTGATCTATTTAGAGTAGCAATGAAGCTTAGATGTAAGGAGATTTTATGCTGGTATTGTTACTATAAAGCATATGAGGATTGAGTCAGGGATGTTAAGTCTAAGAATGGTATTGATGACAAATCAGCAATAACGTTGGTGTACAGCGAAATCAAACCCCTTCTTCCTGACATTACTGATGTAAACTTGCGCAAAATAACTTTCAGAGCTAAAAAAATCTATATATTGTTTGATGGGATAGGAATAAATAGAATCCAAATAATTAGCTGTAGCGCAAGTGCCATCTCAAATTTATATGATAATCAGATCCAGGACATTATAAATGATTTCCCCAAAAAACTAATACAGATGAAGACTCCGTTCCAATTTGGAACGGACGCGTGTCTTCAAAAACCAATAAGACTGAGATACAAGCGGATTCCTTGGGAGTAAGTACATCGGCAAATGTATTATCTGTATCCCAATCTAAACCAACTTATGATCGATCCTATTTTCGTAGCAAAACATTGGATCAATATCCTAATCTATATAGAGAATTTAGTAGTGAAAATTTCGATTATTATGGGATTACCAATGATACATCATGCCCATTATGCAAACTAGGTCATGATGACGAGGAAAGCATAGAAGGTAGATATAAGGCTGGATCCTATTTTGTTAAGTGTGAACAGCGCGAAATTGAGATAACTGCATAGTCTCATTACCCCTTTCTTATATCATAGATACTTCGAAAGATGATCTAATTATTTTTTTTGGAAATATGATAAGAAATATTAGACAGCTTTCTATCTGGGAATTTAAATTGATCTGTAATCATAGAAAAAGGCAACATGAGCAAGTCCGATAAAATATTGACTCCCGAATACCTGGATTGGCATGCCAAGTTAACTGGGTTACCAAGAGTTTTGACGGATAAGATCCGTTCCAACTTATACAAAAAATATAAAAGAGAAACGGGACTTGAGCCATGGAAACTACCAGAAGATCGCCTTCTCATAAATTCAAAGCCAGAAAACAAAGTATCCTATTTACCTTCTTCTGAGCAATGTGAAGAAAAAGGGCCTATAACTTTTGAAGTCAGACCCGATCCAGAATTAATTATCAAATCCGTCTTAGAGCACTTCCCATACTTGAAATTCCGAAATAGTTTTAGAGGGATTGATGATTATAATTTTGCGTCACCTCAGCCGTGGAACTCGCCATGCCCTATTTGTGATGGAAAACATGGGAATTATGGATTACATGGTTCATGGTACTGCGAAAATGGGAATCAGCTCCCTTATGATTCTGAATTAGCGAAGTTGTATTCCCAAGATAATTTAGAATATTGTCTTACCTGCAACACTTCAAGCAATAAACTCAAGTTCGCAATAATAGCATAATTTATAAATCTTATTATTATCGTATATGACAAGCTATTGTATTTATTTTTTTCATCGCTCATTTAATAAAGTACCGTGAATATTCTTCTCGCTTATCACCTGATATGTAAAACTACGAAATCCCGAGACTGTGACGCGCGTTACGATCTCAAAGTTTAGCACTTTTTTTATATGAAGTATTATTTTTGTGACAAATATCTGTATCAAGTCATTTGCGTAACTGACCAACTGATGAGTCAGAACAATCTGTGCGACAATCGATTTCTATATATATATACTCCCACAAAAAATTTTTTCCTAAATTCATTTATTTGTGTTATCAAGAAACCATGTCTAACGTTACGAGTTCCTATACTAGTGTTTCTGCAGATGATAATCTCCCGACAGCTGAAGAAATAAAAGCTAAGAATCGAGATGGCATTGAAAAATTTTTGAGTGAGAGAAGAGCAGAATTAGATCTTGAAGATGATGATATCAATAAACTACATAATCAGAGGGTTAAGGGCGATACTTTCCTCGCACTAAAATATGAAATGCTTGTAAATCCACCTTTGAGCATTCCAGTCGGACCAGCTGTAAAATTAGTAGAGCTTATCAATAAAATTCAAGGAGGAGGTAAGCGAACTTCATTCTCGTCCAAACCGGGTCATATTCGCCAATAATACCGAATACTTACTTATTCTTGTGCTTTTCTTTCCTGCTTCTTATCGTCAAACCCGCCCAAAAAACACATTCGCGTTATCGTAGATCAACCTGGTAAGTGAAGTCATAATAAATTTGATCAACGCGAGTGAACGCGAAATTCTGATCATTTTTTTTTACTTTCGAACAAATTTCAATCTTTTTGTAAATACATTATTATTTTCGACGTGAATTTACATTTATCTGTAGCAAAACGGAGATATGATGAGATGCAAATTGACAGGACTGCCACAATATGTGACGCTCTCATTCAACCATTCGATACTGTCCCAAGTCAAGCGGGGGATCTTATGTCTCTTATTCACATGCCACTAACTCGAAAACTGCCCGTATCCTTCTACGAAGAGATAAAGTTTCCCCAGCTTGCTGATTTTATCGAAACAAAAAATGATGAATGCGGAAGTGATCTATCAAAACACATTTCCCATATACTTACTGACATAGTTCAAAAGCAGAGTTTAAATAACACATCAGAGGATATGTTGCACTATGGAGTGGATAGTATGATTAGAGTCCCGCTCCAGATTTTTCATGAGAATCTTGGTGGAGGTGTGCTTCCGATCGAAATGGATCGGAACAGTAAAGATCAGGGAACGACAACGATAGGTAATAAAAGACCAGATTTTCTATGCTGGACAAACAATGTACTTCTATTTAAAGGCGAAGAGAAGGCTGAAATTGGGAATTTTTCTGAAGCCGTGGATGAGCCTGAAGGAAAATTCGATAAGTTTGATCCTATGTATTTTGGAGATATACAGTTTATGATTTGTTACGCTGTAGCAGGACCAAGGTTGCGTTTTTTCGCAATTGACGGATCACCAAACACAAATCTGCCAAGCCGTTTAGTTGCGCTTTCAAATCAATTGGACATGAGTAAACGCCGAGATCGTGTTTCCATCCTCTGTGTAGTAGTTAATATTGCACGCATAATGAGGACCGTGAGCAATACTATTCCCGAAATGATTGTCCCTCTTGGAAAACGGTTGAAAACTGAAAAATCAAATAATTACAATATTAACTGACTCAGTAGAGAAAAGGGTCTCAGTGGAATATCTTCCATTTGCTGGTAATGTGAATGATCGTATCGATTTCTTATCGAACATGTATGAATATGCAAGAGGTCATCCAGGGCTTGTTCAAATAAAAGAAGGCCCCAAGATTAGTAGACAAGGAATTTACAAAGTCGTGTTAGAATCACGAGGACATGTTTGTCGATTGAGAAACGAAGACGATGCACGTGCAATGTCACAGAGTGTGCTTACCGGGTTAACTTGGTTACATAAAGGGGGTTACGTTCATCGTGACATTCGGTTACCAAATATTCTCTTTGTTCCTGGTGTTGCAAATTATAAATATGTTCTTATCGATTTTGAACATGCTAATGTGGGTGGACTATTAGTGTCTGAACAGTTGAAAGACTGGGACAATAAAACACTCACGAAGGGTAATAAGTATACATCACAATCCGATATGTATCAATTTGGAAAGATGCTTGAGAATCTTAATATAATAAATTCAGATGATGGGAAAAGGTTTTTAAACAGTTTAAAAAACAAAAATATTAATTCAGCGAATGCACTTAAACATGCATGGTTTAAGTAAATTACTGTGTCTCAGGTTATGACTTTCGAGAATGCCAATGATTTAGTGCGGATATCTACTTTTACCTAAACCATTTCTTTCGTGTACTGTAACATATCAGGTTATGCGCCTACAACTTTGTAATATATTTTATTCTTGCTAATATAATAAAACAATACATTTGCTTTTTTTGCATTTATTTCTAATTCGGTCTTACAAATTGTAATGCAACTGCACGGTGGTATTCCATTAACTCGTGTCTCTAATTCTTCAGGCGAATCGGTTCAAAAAATTCACCAGCATCATCTCGCTATTTCTGCAGTGCTCTTATTTGTAGGTCTAGATATTCTATTTTCGTAATAATGGTTAGGATATACTATTTTTGTAACAATGAAGCCAGAGCCATGATCTTATGAAATGCCGTCAAATCTATGGGGGATTAGATTGTGGGACTAGATCAATAAAAAATTAATCCGGTAGTGATATTCGCTTTTTTCCGGAAAGTTCTGGCATAATTTCTTGCCTATCATGATTTTTTGCTCGAAAGTTCTGGCATAATTTCGTTAACTGTAATACCTCTGGTTTTGTGTGGTTAAGAAATTATGCTATTTGGATCTGCCGTTAAGGCGCTTCGCAGATCTCCGGATAAACGGTATAGCTTATTGGGATTAGCACAATGACGAAATAAGGAGCCCAGGTGCGTGAATAGATATTATTGGTTTGAAGTCTGGTTGAACTCTGGTTGAAGTCGGGTTGAGACTGCGCTTCAGAAAGTAAACTCTCATTAACCACACTTTTTCTCATATTTATTCGAGAAAGAAAAGCTACCAGGGCAAACAAGTTGGATATGTTATCTTCCGCATATTGACAGATCAAGGGAACCATAAAAAGTGGAACAATAACGAAAAATGTGAAGTCAGGTGAGCTCTGGTTGAACTGTGGTTGATGTGCAGTTGATCTTCAGTTGTACCCCAGTTTACCAAATGATAAAGCCCTTATTACGTAACAATGTTCTAGAGTATCCTATCATTCAGGCTTACACTCCAACACCCTGTCTCAAAAAACTTTCTGTTGTTGAAAAAAAATGGCTGAGTGGACTGATCCACAAATTCGTACTCTTATTGACAAACGTAGAACCAGAAACGATGAGTTCCATAACCTTGGAAGGAATCGGAAAATCTTCTGGAATAGCATTGCTGATAAAATCAATTGAGAGAATGGGGCATCATTCAACGGCCACCAATGTAAAGAGAAATTTTCAAATCTTGTCAGGGATTATAATGTAAGTTATCACTATATTTGAGAACTATGCCGTTTATTTAATTTTTCATCTAAGAGGCAGATATTATCTATATTTGCTATAAACATTGCAGGTGATGTTATGGAACTTTATGCCATGCGTAGAGAATTGGGTATTTACAAGTGCTGCTTAATAGAGGAAGCGCCGATTCCGCTACATATGACTTCACCAAATGCCATATACCAGCTTATCCATGCTTTGATGATGTTAAAAATGGCTGTCGCATGTACAATTCATAAGATATTATATGATTCCTATTCCAGAGATAGTGAGCATAGTTCTGGCAAGATGGCAGTAACGGTTTCGACCCCCAAAAATTCATAAAATAGAGATTTCATACATGTAATTTTTATTAAGTTATATTATTAATAAAGCAAGTGTACTATATAATATTTCTTTCTTGGCAAATTTCACTAACCTCAGGTCAGGAAAAAACATATGACTTTTTATTTTTGAATATTAACATACTAATATTACTTTATGGAAGTATGCAATCTGAAATAGATGGTCCTAGTGAGACCAATTCATTAAAACAATACATTAGCAAGCTTAAGGCCGAGAATAATAAAATTATGGCCGTAAATTTTGAGCTTAAGGCCAGAGTTGAAAAATTAAAAGATAAGCAATTGCAAATCGAATTAGCAAAAAATTTATTATCTGTACCACAAGAACGTGATTATTTAATAACACTGGGAAGAGTAATCGGCATGAACAATTGTTCAAGCGCACATGATTAGTTAATATTTCTAGCCGATCTGCCAATTGTGATGCAATTCATAATATAGGCGCGTAAATAGTACCACTATAGTCTATAGATGAATTTTGCATGCAAACTTTTTTTGCACAAACCTATATCTAATAAAATATTCCATTCTGTCTATATATTATTGATAGACTACCTGAAAGTCTTGTCAAAAGGACTTCTACAGCACTCCAAAGATCCTGTCCCATTAGAAGCTATTTCCGAGAAGTCTGAATGAATTGAAGCATATTTGAGGCACATATTAGAAGTTTATGAAAATTCGTTAAATAAGAAATGTAGGAATATGGTCCAGAAAAAAACAATGCGCCCTCGAAGCTGGCTAGAATGCAATGTATTCCCAGGATTACCAGCTTTATACGTTGTAGATAGTGGAATCCAAATAGACAATAGTACCTAATCAGAGGCATTAAAGCATGATCATGAAGAAGAGAATAATTGCCAGGTTATAAATAAGCTTAAAGTACTATCCCAACACCTGGTCGATTATAATAAGAGGACTTTTGGGAAGTTTATGGAAGACATAGAAAAGGATTATAGAGAGCGGGTTACTGCAAATAAGAAAATGCGCTATGAAATCAAAAATCTAAAGATGCAACTGCTGGAGACAGAAAAAGAGCTGGCATCTATGAAGTCGAATTCTTCTCATTAGTAAGAATTTGGTCCCAACCAAGACGTATCCTATGTGGGTGTTCGCAGGGTACTGTTAAATCAAAAACAATGAATTTATATTCACATAAAGCCTTGTCAATAATCTCAATCACACTACGCCAGTCATTAGCATATTGACGCACAATACAGACTAGTTCATCCATACTGCACAACCCATTGAATACATCAGGAAATTTTTTTAGAAGATATATATCGATATTTATCACTTTATCTCAAATTATCCCATTTTATCATATTAAATAAATCGATAGATATCAAATTTGGATAGTTATTGATAAATATCTGGTGATATAAAATGATATTTAATGTTAATGATAGTTATTGATAAATATCTGGTGATATAAAATGATATTTAATGTTAATGATATTTATTGATAATAATCTGAAAGATAAATAATGATATTTAATGTTAATGATATTTATCAATAATAATCTGAAAGATAAATAATGATATTTAATGTTAATGATATTTATCGGTAATAATCTGTAAGATAAATAATGATATTTAATGTTAATGATATTTATCGGTAATAATCTGTAAGATAAATAATGATATTTAATGTTAATGATATTTATCGGTAATAATCTGTAAGATAAATAATGATATTTAATGTTAATGATATTTATCGGTAATAATCTGTAAGATAAATAATGATATTTAATGTTAATGATATTTATCGGTAATAATCTGTAAGATAAATAATGATATTTAATGTTAATGATATTTATCGGTAATAATCTGTAAGATAAATAATGATATTTAATGTTAATGATATTTATCGGTAATAATCTGTAAGATAAATAATGATATTTAATGTTAATGATATTTATCGGTAATAATCTGTAAGATAAATAATGATATTTAATGTTAATGATATTTATCGGTAATAATCTGTAAGATAAATAATGATATTTAATGTTAATGATATTTATCGGTAATAATCTGTAAGATAAATAACAATAATTATTTTAATGATTTATAACAAATTTTTAAATGTTAAAAAGTTTTATTAATTGATACCATTGTATAACCATTTATTTTTTTTATAATTATATTAAGCCTTACTACTGAAGACTCCCTCTTTTTGTCACTATAAACAGGCGAAGGGAACAGCAATGGCTTTCCCCCTATAGGCACTAATGGGCCTCTACCCGCATATAAAGGAGGGGCAGGTTCGTAAGGTTAAATGTTATGCACATTGTGTATTGTACATGCGTACATACGTGCACACGTACCCTAATATAATTAAATTTTTACCGGTAATTAATTTTATGATTTTATATACCGGTATTAAATTAATTTAAAAATTATAAAAAAAAAAAAATTTATTTCGGGGAAATGTCCTCTATTTATATCTAATTGAACATCACGTGTATCACGTGATATTATAATAATGATCCACAGTTCGATCATTTACCAGTATAAAAAGCTTAACTAACTTTTTTTAAGCTTAAACTTTTTTTTCGCTTTCCCTTTTGGTTTTCTTCCCTATCCCTTTCTTCGTTTTCCCTTTTCGCTTTCTTTCGTTTTTTCTCTTTTCCCTTCTTTCATTTTCTTCCCTTTATCTTTTTTCCTTTTTTCCTATTTCTTTCTCTTACTTGTCTTCCTTTTCTTTCTCTTCGTTCTTTCCTCTTCCTCTCTTCCTATTTTTTCTATTTTTTCTTTGTTTTAGGCGTTCATTCGGTCTCTTTGGATGTGACATTTTGGTAACCCTTTTCCTCTCGGGATTTCCTTAGAATCTAAATACTTCGGTAAGATATTAATTTTTTTTTTATTTTATTTTATTTTTTTTTTGTTTTTTTGTTTAACGAACTTTACTAATGATTGTTATATGATTTCTCCTCTTTTAGGTTTTAACTTTCTCTCTGGAAATGAAGTAAGTAAGTATTCATTTTTATTTTTGTTTCAGTTTTCTTTTATCTTTACTGACAATATCTCCTTTTTTTTTAGGTTCGACACCTTTCCTTTAGCTTTAGCGGCTCTTGTGGAAATAGATCTTCATTTCAACCTTTGGAAGTGAGAGAATTATAGAGAGGGAATTTTTTAAATAACCCTTTTGACGAAACGCTTACTAATGTTTCGTTCTTTTATTTTTTTCTTTAGGCGAGCCTGGACGCTTGGGATCTCGATGAAACATCGGTTCGTTTTCTTTTTTTAAACGAAAATCAGTAAGGGAGGTTTTTTGAATAACTTTTTAATGAAACGATACTAAATTATTTTATCTTTTTTTTCGTTTTGTAGATTACCAGTACTTCGGGACGTTTGGACGTGTGTAAATCAGTGAACAGCCAATATCTGGACGCGTGGGGTTTCGGTGTCAAAAATATACAGGAAAAAAATTCGACATTTACTACAATGATGACCTAATGAAGATTATGTAATTAAAAGTTATGGATTTCATTGGTGAGGTTCATTTTTTACTTTTAATTTTTATTTTGATGACGGAACTGTTATTAACAGTTCTTTGTTTTTTCTTTTTTAGGCATTTGGTTTTTGGATCTCTTCAGAAATAAATTCGATTTTAAATGGCCAGGATGTGTTAGATTCGGTGAGTTTTCTGAGAGTTTCGGTGGGCCTTTTTAATGTTTTAAAACTTTACTAATTTTTTATTTTTCTTTTTTTTTTATGTTTCTTTTTTTTAGACGATATCCTATGGCGTATGGGTCTTCAAAAAACTTTTCCTTCACTATTTATTCCGGATTTACGATTCGTTTCAGCTTGCTTTCTTTAGAAGACCGTTCTTTCGTCAGAAACTTGCGTAAATTTCAGTTGGTTTTCTTTTTCATGTTCTATTTTAATCGTTCATTTTAACGAAACTTACGTTCTGTTTTTTCTTCTTTTTTTTATACAATCAGTTCTTTGGATCTTAGGATGCGTGGAATTCGGTGGGTTTCTCTTTTTCTTTTAAGCTTTATTTTAACGAAACGTTTACTGATATTCGATTTTTCTCTTTAATAGATGGCCAGTAACGTTTAAATATAAACAAAAATAAAAATGTTTTTAGACGCGTAAAATTTCTGTGCGTCGGTCTTTATTATTTTTTATTTTTTTTTATTCTTTTTTTTTAACGAACAGTTTCTAACAGATCGTTGTCTTTCTTTTTTTCTAGACGGATCTTTTTGTTCATTAGTTCCTAGAATAGAAAGGTGAAACTATTTTTTTGATGTGTATATTGTCATAAGTTTCTTTTCTTAATTTGTTTATTAGTGTTTCAACGAACTTTAGCTAACAGTTTTATTTTTATTTTGTAGGATTAATTCTTCAGATCTTGAGAGGTGGGTATCGGTACCTTTTTTAAGGTAAATCTCGGATTTGTTTTTAAAAAAAATCCATCTTTTTTAATGAAACAATAATTAATGTATCATTATTTTTCTTTTTTTTTAGGCGGTCAGTTCTAATTTTGAAGCACCGGAATCCCTAGACCGTTTTCGAAACGCTTTTATTTATAGGATTGCGGTTCTGACTTGAGTATCAACGGAATCTTGGATAACTTTTCGAAATGAAAACTTTTTGAAAAAAAAATTTTAAGATTATTTCATAGGAATCTGGCTCGACTTGGATAGCAAATCCTATATAAGTTTTCGAATTACTTTTCGAGAACTATTAAGAAGTTTTTTTATCATATTTGAAGAAACATTACCCTTACTTTTTCTTTCTTTTTGTAGGGTCTCATCGGTTTCTATTTTGGTATTGGAAATTTCGAAGGTATAAATTTCGAAATTTTATTTTATTATTTTATTTTTAGTCAAGAAGCGTTAACTAGCATTTCGTTATTTACTTTTTTGCAGGTCAGCCGGACGAAAATTACGACCAGACTTTGGAATCAAGGTATGTGAATCAGTGGAATTTTTTTTTTGTTGTTTCTGAAAAGTTACTAACGAACTCTATTTATTATCTTTTTTTTAATTTTTCCAGAACTTTCACTACATCTTTTTTCTCGATTGTAGAATTTGTTTTGGATACTGGGAATAATTAATTTCGAAGGTATTATTTGAACTTTTGAGTTTAGGAAGTGTTTCTATTTGGACGTTTTCTAACATTTCTTGGAGTTGCTAGATAATAAATTTTTAACATAGATTTTAGCATAGAATTTAGTATAAAATAAAATAATATATCTTTCTAATAAAGTGATGAAATAATATAACATTATTTAACAATAAATAATTTAACGTTATAATAATTATCGTTATTTAATAATATTGATGATTATCGTTATTTAATGATACTGATGATTATCGTTGATATAACAAATCAATACTACTCGACGAGTCCGATTATTATCGATAGATCTCATGTGACCTTTCCATCGAGATACATCTTTATCGATATTTGTCATTTTAGTTAAATTCTGATAATTTGTCATCATTTACCCATATCGATACTACTCGACGAGTCCGATTATTATCGATAGATATCATGTGACCTATCCATCAATATATATCTCCTAAAAAAATTTCCCGATGTAGGCAGACGTGTATGAGATTTTTTTGTATTATTTTTGGGCAGTCAAAGTAACTTTGGGATACATATATCGAACTGACATTGTAATGACGCCCTTCCACAAAATAAGGAATAATTTTCTCTTGCACTTTCTTTAGATCGGCATATACATCTTCAAATATAGCTACTGTACTCTTGTCTGGAGAAAATGAATTTACCTTAGGGATCTTATCAGGCTTTAGAGCTCGAAATGACGATGTGGCTTTGAACTATTAGCAATTATTTGGTATGCCAATTTGAAATACAAATATTTTGGCTCCTTGAGTTGATGGCCAATTAATAGCAAATCATCATTTTTGATATAACGCATCCCTTCTTTCTTTCCATTAAACATTCGATAAAGCTTAGTTCTGAACATGAGATTAAGAACCTCATTAGTCTTCCTTGAATTAGTACAGCCACAGATTAGTAAAGTGAAAGGCCATTGAGGAATACTGGAATTGGTATTGTATTTTTGGGAGTCTTTAATCTCGTTAATGTGGTATACAAGCCTTTCAACTGGCTTAAGTTTCTTTATTTTCATGTTAGATGGAGTATTATTAATGATGTACTAAAAATAATTTCTTTTAATTCTTCGCCTCTTTCAAGAATCCTTTCTCGATTAGAGTATGTCTGATATAGGGGAAAAAATTAGCAGTATAAGGAACTTCGATAAGGCATATATTTTGCTTCTTGCAGCAGATATCCTGCTTCTTTTAATCACGCAACCTTTGTGAATTTAAATTTTCACCATTCTGATAATACAAACCATTGTGATGATAGTGTTGAAGACCCTGGAACTCAAATGCAAGACGCAATTCCTCATTATATCCATCTAAGTGTAGTCCATCCAAGAACTTAGCCCTACATGGTGGAAATTTCTTCTCTAGTAGATCCTCAAAAATATATCAGCATTTGCGTTTACCGCTTCTATGTTGGCAAAGAGGACACCATTCAAATTTTTTCATGATATATTTTAGTGAATACTCCCATTGATGTGCACCATTCTCACAAGACCAAAGATACACATCATGACCATTTATTTGATCAGTCCTTCCTAGACACTGGTCTTCTGGCATAATCTTTAGCATGATCAAACTCACCATTAATAGGGGAGACACAAACGAAATTTACAGATAATATTCTTTGAGGGAAGAGCTCAGGATCACGAGTCAAATGCATAAGTTCTTCTTGCACAAATCCCCGCTTTAGAGCAAATTTATCGTCATTACTCTTAAGATAATATAGGATAGGCTCCTTTTTAGAGACCACAATTTTTCAGATTTTGTGAATAGAAGGCAAGTATGTAGGGGTCTGTAGCCCTTTTCTGATTCTCTATTCCTTCCTCCCATTCAGCATTTGCAAGAAGATAGCAAACTGAATCACCTTTTTTCAATATTATTTCATCTTTGCCAATAGGTCGCTTTGATGATATTAATGGCTTAGATTCAACCTCTTCCAATAAAATGGCTTCTGAAGGCGCTAATCCCTATTTTGAAGTACCCAGAGCTCTAATAAGGCGTGTGGGGTAATTGTTTAGGTAATTGACAACTTTTGGCAAATGCCTAACCCATGCTCTTATTAATTTTGGATCAGAAGATATAGACTCGACAGCATACTAAATTTTATAGAGTATTTCCCCTTCTGTCTTATTGAAACGTTCCACCATTACATTTCCTCGATGGGAATATGGACCAATCACTCGAATAGTGACATTGTGCTCTTGCATTAGCCTAGAGGTCTCGCCCATCCATTCTCACCCATTATCGCATTGAAGAAGCTTTGGCCAAGTTATTGGGTTATTTCGATCTCCATATTTTCTCTTAAATGCTTTAGCGACTTCTGAACTTTTCTTCGATGTGAGTGGAACCGAAGCCTTATATTGGGAAGCGCAGTTTATTATATTAAGTACCGCTTTATAGGACTTACCTTTGTAGTAATCGTGAGTAAGAAATATTATATCGCACTGATAGACACAATTTGGTCGTGTTATTTTCCCATAACTGACTCTAGGGATATGTTTTGGTGGGGCATATAGATTTGGTGTGATTGCTGATTTTCCAAAAATTCTTTGCATTCATTCAGGCGGAATCGATGCCCCTCCTTTTTACACGCATCTCTCAATGATTTAGGGTTGGAGTAATAGTTAGGGGGACGATAATATATTTCATGCAATATGATATTTTTTTCGATTCTTTGAGCCTCATCAGGGTCTATCAAAATTTGGGGTTGGCTCATTCTAATTCTCTTTTATAATCACAAAAAAGAATGGCATTTCAGAGGCCTCATCCAAGACAGAGAAGAACATGTGAAGAATATAAAGCTGAACTGAAGGAGGAAAACTACCATCTTTGTAGTGTATTGCAAACAGAGGTTGATCTTAACTGCCAGAATAAAAGTCAAATTAACCAACTGGAGCGAGATTATTCCTGGTGTGAACAGGAAATTCAAGTTTTCAATAGGGAAATGGAGCGTCTTGAGAATGCTTCGAAAGAAGAGATAGTAGAGTTGAAGTCTGAAATCTCCAGCCTAAAAAGTCGGCTATATCAAGCTAAGAAGGATGTACGAGATAAGGAAAACTATATCTCTGTTTTAAAAAAGCGGTTAGTAGAATCTGAAGAGCAGGTTGATAGACTACGATGCCAGATCAAAGCCATCTCATCACAAAAAAATACACCTGAACAGGGAAATTCTCCAGACTTGTATAATCCTAATATTAACTTAGAAATGGCTAACATCACAAAGCTAGCAAATGCTATAGATAGTTATGTGGAAAATAGGACAACAACCAGGGATATTTTAATAGATCAAATAAAAAGGGCGATAAGGCAGGTACGTCGAAAAAAGAATATTTTGCATCAGGATTTAATCTGTAAACAGAGAAGGCGCTATGATGCAAAAGCTGAGCGGGATCTTGCTATTACACGAAAGGATCTTGCTGAAGCGGCAATGGGTAGGGTTGTTGGTGATCTTTAGCAGTTGCAGGCTAATGCCCAAAGTCAAGTAAATAGAATGATAAATAATATGACAAGAAAGCAGACTCGTATAAGTGCATTGGTATAAGAAAACTTTGCCTTACAACTGCTGTATCAGCGAAATGCCCACCATCTACAACGAAGTAGAGGGGATGTAGGTTTATTGGAGTTTAATCAGGACAGGCTTTATGAGCATTATGAGAAATGGAAAAATAAGATCCATGCCGAATGCCAGAATATTTTAAATTTGCAAGGACAAATATTTGCATTACAGAATAACCCACCAAACATACAACAAATAGGAATGGTAGGATATGGACCCCCAATATTTTATGGACATCCTGGTGAAGATCCAGAGGACTTTCTCAGAGACTTTTAAAGATATGTAGTAACTAATCGAATAAATGTAACTCCTGGAGTAGGTCAGGCTGCCAGAAGAGCAGAGGCTTTAGGTTTATTAATATCTTGTCTTGAAGGACCTGCTAAGCAATGGTATGAAACTCGCATCAAAGGCAAGAATTGGAAATGTAGTAATATCTCAGATAATTTAGGTGTAGCTAATTTAACTGCTGTTAGAACTTTGGCTGCTGGAAATGGAGGTAGTCAGGTTGGTGGTTTGAATACTATAGGACAATTTCAAGGTAAGGTGGCCAGTGAAATTGGTAGAATTGGAGCAGGTGCCGCAACTGGTGCTGATATTATTCCTAATGGAACGTGGGATGAAGACTGGTCTATTGCTAGTGGCGAGTCTACAAATAATGCACCAGTAGCACCTAATGCTGGTGGTGGATTTCCTGCTGTCACAATTGCTCCTAACATCACACTTGGTCAGCTTATATACTTACTCAAAACTGCCTATACGACTGTCAAACACTTAAAACAGACGGTAGTTTTTGGCCAACTTATGCAAGGGGATATGGGTATTGAAGAGTTTTCCGCTCAAATCAAAAAGATCAGTAAATTAGCCAGAATGACTCCTGAGCAACAAAGAGAGCAATTAATTCGTGGTTTAAGTTCTATGAACCAGTATAATCTTCGAATGATGGCTAAATTTCATGATACACATGACAATATTGTAGATGCCTTGGCTGAAGCAGAAAAATTTACATTATCCCAAAAGAATGCACCATCTTCTATTCCAGTTTTTCCAGTGGCCAACCCTTATATAACCAACCCTTATATAGAAACTAGCAAATCAGGGATGACTAAAAATGAAATCGAGGATTTGATAAAAACTTCAATGGCATCCGTTCAACCTCAGCTAACTCAACAAAACAGCGATTTATTATCTGCTATTAAATCATTGCAAAAGACTATGTCTCGAGCGTCTAAAACTCTGGATAATAGTAAAAAATTAGTCGATAAGAAAGCAGAAGATCATGCTATTATGCGTTTTTTGAAAGATATAGCAAGAGTGAGAGCCAATGAAGGTCTTGACGAAGATTATGATTATGATCCTGTAGATGATATTATAGATAGTATGGCCGATATGACACTAAATAGTGTCACAATAAATGCTATCAAATCTGCTGTTAGAAGTGCTGTTAAGAAATGTACCAAGTGCAGTAAATTTGGATACACTTCCTGTAAGTGTCCTCAAAAGAAGAAAAAGAAAAGCAAGAAGTCAAAGAAAGGTAATATCAATCTTGTTATAGAATCAGATTCTTCTTCAGACAATACTTCTTCTAGCGATAGTTCTGATTCTGATACAAGTTCTTCTGATTCTTCCGATTCTGATGGTGGTCTTAATGTTCATATAGCTAAGTCAAAAAAAAAGTGAAGAATGGGGGTGAATTGATCCCAAAGGGATCATCCATAGAATCGTCCTCTAAAGAGATGTCTAAAGTACCACTAGAGGAAACTATTCGTAAAGTCCTTCATAGTGAGCTTAGATTAATTTTTCCCCCACATTTTTTCCAAGATTCTGGTCTCATTGCGTCCAAACAGATAGTGGTGGAGAAGATAGCATCTCAAAATGATACACTGGCATCTTCCAAAGATTCGGATGAGTCCAGCCTAGAGGAGAAGTCTTTAGATTGTCTTATGGAGATTGATTTTATTCAGAAGAAAGAGCCGAAAACCAGTGTTGCGACTGTGGAGTGTAAAATCAAGCGCTTAAAGATTCCTGCCATGACTCTTGACTCTGGAGCAAAGCTTCCAATTATAACAAAGAACATTATTGTTCGTCTTAAAGCTAAAATAGATGAATCTGAAAAACACGACCTTAGCGATGTAGCTACTGTCCCAATTGAATCTATTGGTGTTGTCCGCAATTTGCCAATTACTTTAGCTCCTGGACTCACTATTCATGAAGATTTTATAGTTGTAGATTATCATAAGCCAATGCTAATATTTTCTAACCAACTCCTAAAGAAATATGGGTGCGCAGTGGATTGGAATACAAATGAGCTAAAGATTCCTTTTAATAGAAAAGATTATATTATCCTGGTCATCATATATAAGGTTAAAAATAAGCTCGAGATAAATTGCGTGAATATTACCCCTGATTGTGGTGATCTACCAGATCTGGACAAAGTTTCTCAGGATTCGCAGGACTTAAGTGAGGATGGCATATTAAAAAAAAAAGTGAGTTATGAGGAGCTTGAAAAAATGTTGTATAATGCTCTTAAATCTAAAGAGGAGCTCAATGAATTGTGTGAGAAATTGTTAGTACACTATGACGAATTAAATGGAAAATATCTTTTACGTGGCTAGTATACATTTATTTATTTCTGCTTTATTTTTTTCATTTCGAATAGCTTCCTTTTCATAAAATGCATTCAGATCCTCTTTGCTAATATTCAAACCCTCTGAGCTTACAGGCGTTAGCTGATTCTGAGTAATAGATGGTTTAGAGATGCCAACAGACTTAGACTTGGGTTTCTTCCCTCCAGCCTTTTTCGCTTTATTACCTAAAATAACATCTTCTTTTAAAACTGGATTAGTAGATTTGCTAGGCTCTACCCCAGCATCATGTCCTATATTTTCCAGTGCTAAAATAGTAGAATTGTATTTATTTTGAAAACTATATGTACCATTCTGTTTATCTATAACATTTGTACTAGAAAACGAAGCAGTCCCTTCAGGACCAACTATAGACATGTAAATTGGTTGATCCCACGCAACCCTATTTTTTTCTTCACCTCTCCAGATCTGATAAATGCGGTTTTGTAATGTGTTATATTTTTCTTTTAGTTCATTTAAAACTTTAGACCTTGGCCTATCATCACGATGTTGCATAATAAAATTGTAATCAGTTGGTGGAAAAGGAGGGGCATCACATCTCATGCGTAGTCTAAGCATGGTAGCAATTTTTTTTATATCTAATATAATATTCTGAAATATTTTATTAAATAGAATATACAGAATATACAGGATATACAAGAAAAACGTATTATACTGAATATACGTGATATACAGGAAGGAAATATTTTGGATAAACAGGATAAATAGGATAAATAGGATATACAGGAAGGAAATATTTTGGATAAACAGGATAAATAGGATATATAGATAAAAATATTTCAGATAAATAAGATGTATGGGATATATAGAAAGCATGTATCATTCCAAATATATAGGATAAAAAATTCACTCATATTTTTTTAATATACTAACAGTTAAGCCGAAAAAAAGGCTATGACCAATGTATATACCTTGAAAGATATCAATAATAAAGGTGATGGCTCATTTAGAGAAGTCGGTCAATGACTTGGTGGTTCATATGAGCAAGAGCTTAAAGAAAAATTATATTCCGCTCTTATATTTAAAGCTGAAATTAATGATTTCAGCAAGAAGTTGCTAGCTAAGTATTTAGAACGAGAGAAGGAGTCTCGGCGAACCTATGCTGATATTGGAAATAAGATTAGCCAGTTAAATGCGTCCAGTATTAAAGTTAGATCCCAACTTATTTCTGAACAGAAGTCTCATTCTGAGAGTCAACGTAAGCTTGAAGCCAAATATTCTGCCAAAGTCAAATTGCTCAAATTAAATATTAAATCTTTAAAGAGAGAGCTAACTTTGGCCCAGAAAGCTTCATCCATCGACAAGATCCAAATTTTTTCTCTTAAAACTGAAATACGTAAATTGGAAGGTAAGTTGGAAGACTTGAAACTAAACCAGTCCTTCCATAATTCAAATAAAGTAGGAGGGAAGGAGCCAGCCCTAATAAGCTCATCTGATCCTAAAGAGATCGATTCTCTCAGGCTTGAATTGGAACAAGTGAAGGGGGACCTTAATTCAAAAGAATATACAATAAAATGTATGAAAAAGGGGATAGAAGAGACACATGAGATAACTAGTCAGAAATTAGATGATTTGTTTTCAGCACGATTAAATTTAACAAAAGAAAATTCTCATCTTCGTGAGATAATCTCAAAAAAAGATAATGAAATAGCAGATCTTTCTAATCCTTCACTTCCGCCTATGAACGATTCATCGCAAAAACTACCAGGTTGGGTCAGTAACAATTTAAGACCCCTTGTCTATAAACTCAGTCTTGAAAATAAAGTTATGAAACTCGATAAAAGATTTGCCAGAGAAAATATATTAGAGGTTTTGCAAGAGTTATTACCTCAGGATAAGATGGTTTTGAAAAGTAGGGTCCCAACAGAGACCATCAGCCAGGTAGAATCCCTACCTAATCAATTCGTTTATAGTCGACCAACCAATTCTGAAAAGTATATTTTGAAGGAAGAGGGTGTGAAACAATTAGGTAGCGCAGAAGCGGATTCCTTGATGTCACCATTGATAACATATTCTTTTCTTATCTTACTACTTATTGCGATTATATGGTTCATTGTGAAAAAGATACAGAATTGGTGGAGCGCTAAGTCGAAAGAAAAAGGCTGATATCTCACCCACAAAAAATATATAAATAGAGAAGAGGTATCAGATAGGCCAGGAATAATACCTAATTATCTACCGTATGAGTACTGGCGTAAGCGGGACTTTTCTGAATCTTCTTTGGATGTGAACTAATAGCTTTTCTGGTAAATCTTTGGGCAGATTAATTAAGATCTTTTCAGTATTGACTACCGTACATCCTAATAACTATCCAATATGAATCTGGTCACCTCCCTTACCATTATACCCATGATGTTGTAAAAATTGATAGTCTTCCATTACAATATCCGTTATTTTCTCCTGATCTGCTATTATTTTATGAAACATCCACCTATCATCTTCTATGATCAGGAGACAGATTTCGTTAGGTTCGAAGCCTATGTACTGGGAAATTTGATCGCGTAATTCAGCTATTATATCAATAAAACTTATCTTTAAAATATGCAGATTTTTTCAGCTGATCATAAAGATGCATGTCGTAAATAAAGAATTTCGACATGTCGAAAATGTCGAAAAAAAATAAACAATTCGTCAATGCAAATCAAAATGGCAAAAAGCTGAAATAAATTCGTCAAGTCGAAATTGGCGAAATTGTCGAAATAATGATTGGCTGCAGATCATCATTTTTTTGTGATGTAATAATGTAGCTGGCAAAATTGAATATAAATAAACACGTCATAAAATCAAAAAAAAATATTTTTCTTCTTGATTTCACACGAAATATTATCAAGTATTTCTTTGTTTGAATATGTCGAAAACACCTTCCGCTATTCTCAATTCAAAGATTCGTGGAAAAAAAGCTTTTTTACCTGACGATGTTGAAAATTCAGTTTCAACAGCGCTTTCATATATTTGGACAGTAACAAATAAAAAAATTGATTCGTGTGTTTTCGAACAAAATAAAGTGAGAAAAATATTTAAGAATGAAGGTCGTACGTATATTGACTTACAAGAGTTGTCATCAAGTTTTACGTTCATCAATAAGGTATAAGATTTCCTCGTTTTTGGACAACTTTGTCCACTTTTTCCTTTTGGATAATTTTGTTCACTTTTTTATCGGGTTTGGTCACTTTTTACAGGTTTGGACAATTTTGTCCAATTTTTTTCGTTCTTGGTCATTCATTTCTATCCACTTTTTTTCATTTCTGGACAATTTTGTCCACTTTTTTTTTTATTTTTGGACAATTTTGTCCACTTTTTTTTTATTTTGGACAATTTTGTCCACTTTTTTTTTTATTTTTAGACAATTTTGTCCACTTTTTTGTCGAGTTTGGTCACTTTTCTACGGGACAATTTTAACAATTCAACAATTCTAAAAATTTCGACATGTCGAAATTAATTTCGTACAGTTTGTACATTTCGACAATTTCGTCAATTCGACATGTCAAAATTATTTCGACAATTCTGACTATTTCGACATTTCAATAATTTCTACATGTCAAAATTATTTCGGCATTTCAGCATTTCGACAGATTTTAATTTTGACATTTCGGCATTGACCTTTACCATTTCGGCTGGTAACTTTAGTTGATCATTAACCAAGTTAACGGTTTTGCCAAATTATTATTATTATTATTTGCGGAAAATACTAATGATCATCTCCAGGCATATCTGAGGTTGTCTGTGGAATCAGAGGGATGATCTCTCATGATCGGAGGTCGGAAGAGGTCACCTTGTGATCAGATTGATTATAGAAATTGAAGTTAGCAAGTATTATTGTATGAAAAAATATATGCTACTATAAATGATATTGTAAGTTTCTTAGCTGAAGTCTGGCAAATTCGGCTAAGAATACTTAGCAATATAGTTCAATGATATCATCTATATCCGCTTTAGACAAATTATCTTTTTTGTCATCCTGTAGCTTCGATAACATCTGATAGCGTGTGGTTTCTAGACCAACCATTTTGTACCATATGCTTCGCAAATCAGCTAATAATACACATTCATTTTCTTGAATATATGCTAATATATATTTTTCTAAGGTCATAACTTTAGATTTGCGCTTACCAGGTTTAGTAACTAATTTATACATTCTATCTCTACAGCTAACATCGATCTTAGAAATTTCTGCAAGTAATGTTGTTAGCTTTAAGCGGATGGATTCCTCTTGCTTATCTAGTGCATTGAGGTAGGAAGACCAATAAACATCATATCCTAAGTATTTTACTATTTTATCAGCATATGTGCTATTAAATAAATTTTTCGCATAAGTATTAGCCTCTTTTCACAGATGGGATATAATGGCATGATTTTTTTTCAGACTAGTATGTAGCTTTTTGATATACCCTCTAACCCATTTTTCAGCTGATTTCTGAGCTAAGGCATCTCTTATTTTCGATACCTCATCTTCATCTATTTTGTCTTCATCCTCTTCGTCCAGGTTGTTTTTATCCGCCACACCAGCATCTGCTTTATCATCACCACTCACTCCATTATGTTTTGCTTTATTAGCATCTTTTAACTTTTTTAAGGCTTCCAGCATAGCTTCGGGTGATGGTTGGTATATATCTTCATAATTTATAAAACGTGCACAGAGGCTAATAACACTATTCAGATAATAACTAATATCGATCTTTTTACCAAGCTGTCTGGCCACTTCTGGGTACTCCATTTTATCACCTACTTTCTGTGATAAATCATTCTCAACTACAACAAATTCAAACCACTCGCCTAGTTCTGGGATTTCATAAAGATAAGACTCAGGTGTTAGGCCCTTTTTTATGAGCCGTTTAGCATTTACTTCTTCACGAGTATATCTATCCCGCATTCGTGACATAAAGCGCTGGACAGACTTATTATTTTTGTCTGATTTTCAGACAGCAGTTTTAATTAAATCATTAAGATCTGTCTGAGAAATATCCTTTACAGATCCCCTAAGAACATCCTTTATGATTTGATGCATAGTGCGACTATTTTTCAGCCTTATAGATTCATCTGTAATATGCTTTCCTATTTTGCGAAAAAGAGTAGAATGACCTCATTTCACAATCTCAACCTCCCGAATGAAAGGTTTTTTATTAAAGTTTGGCTTGCTTTCATATGGGATACCATAGTATTTTTTCTTTCCAATAAATACTACTGGGAATAAGACTTCCTCATATGCCATTTTAAGATAAAGGGATCCGTTATCTGCCTTGAGAAAGTCATTGACATCATCATGAAGTTTCTTTATTTCCTTCATAGAGATTTTTACCATTCGAGACCAATATTCTTCTTTTGGAATCCCATTACCATAGTCATATAGCTCATCGCATTCCTGAAAACACTTCTCTGAACAGACAAGATATAAGGAATCAGTGTCTCCATATTTTATTTGGAAACCCCCTGCTTTTAACAAAATCTGCAACAAGTTTGATATTTCTCCGCCCAGTAGATGTGACGCCTCCAGCAAGTGCACGCAAGAAGAAAGGGGACTTACTATCTCCAGCTGTACCATAAAATGAGTTCATGTATACCTTAATTGCATTTTGTCCTGCATCTAAGCAAGAATATTCAAAACAAACTGAATCATATTCTGCCATGAATTCATGCTTTTCTTTATTAATAAAATGGTATAGATTTTTGTTAAGGCTGGCATGGTTTTTCTCCTCCACTTTTACTAAAACGTGCTCGATAGCTTCTGGTAGTGACAAATCTTTATCCATTAAACCCATTACCAGTTCCATGACTTCCTTTTTTTCTTTCACAGGAGCGAGACATTTTTTTATTTCAACCTGTTTAACAGACAAATATTTCAGCACAATAGCATAGAGACCCTTTTCTTCAGGAATGTTATTATGTCTTATAGACCATGCTAGAACATCAATACCGTTGAATTTGAAATTAATTTCATGGAGCATTTTGCCACTATCTCTCAGAAACTCAGCATGTTTTTGAGATAAAATGATTTTATCGGGTAAAAGGTTATAAGTCATAATAAGACTCAGATATAATGATCTAAAGTCTAAGCCAATTACAGGACGTCTATTCTTAAGTCCTTTTATTGGTGGGAAGACGTAGGCATCTGGGAATGATTCTGTTTCTGTTCGTTCTGAAATTGTACTGGTTAAAACCCCTTTCCGCCATGCACTAGCACTTAAAGATTGCTCACTTTCATCCCTATTGCAAAATAATGCGCATCTGATAATGAAATAAATGCTATGTTTGCAACCTCCCTGTACTCATTAATTACATTACGCTTGACCATTAACTGCTGATAGCTAAGAGCATTGATCATGCAGTATTTGGCTACTTTATGCATCTGCTCAGCCGTTGTAGTATTAGTTTCTCTCAAAGCCCTTCTATAATACTTAAACATGCGGTGAAAAAGCATGTCCATTTTACTTTTGAGCCCACATTCGTTTAGGTAGAACGCTAAACTGCTCTTTTCAGCCTTAGAATATAATTTCATAAAGCAAGGTCAGACATCAATAGCTACACATCCCGGGGTATTGAGATGCTTTGAATGAAATGGCATATCATTAATCTTTATCTTGTTATATTGGTATTGCCATTTTGTGATTTTTTCCAGGCTCAATGGCTTTAATGACATTCGATTGAACATCCTTTTGAGAACTTCCAGCTTCTTAGCTTTCTTCACAATAAATCACCAATCATATTGAGAATCATTAAATCCTATTTGTATATCCGGGGATAATAGTTCCTGACACAAGGTGAAAGCTTTTAGCAAATTGGTTTGAGATCCACATATAATCGTGATCCAGCTAGGATCTGACGCAGTTTTAACATCTACGAGACAGATTTGTTTTAATGGATTAGGGTCGTCTTTCCAATGAACTGACATGCAAATCATGAACACGTTAGATTCATCGCTCTGCGCAGTAGGAAATTTACCTAGTCTAAGCGAACTATATGTCTCTATGTCCCATGTGAGAACTAGAGTCCAGTCCCATGAAAGGGCTAAAGAGAATAATGGATTATTATAATCGTCCTCACTTTTTGGATTGTAATTATTCACAGAAATTTGGAAGAGATGAGTACCCCCTTAAATGTATTTGTGAAAATAATTACTTAATGTTACCCAACTTGAAAGAGGTAATCTTTTTTTACAGGCTACTTTGCGGTAATAATATATTAGGGTTAGATCATCAGAAGCTGTACAGATACTGACTTTACGAACTGCCTTTAATGCATTATACTGGTCAAATTGATTCCAAGTAATAATACGTATATATAATTTTTTCTCTGTATGATATCCTTGAAGTGGGAAAGCACTAATATTCTCAATCCCAAATTTTGATGTATCTTTGAGAGTATTGGATAATATATTTACTAATCTGGTCTTAAATGTAGATAGTGGCATCTCTTCAGGTACTTTGACATCAAAGAAGGGCTTAATGCCTGTAATTTTTACGACTGCTTTTTGTCTATTAATCAAAGTACCAGTAATACACAAAATATAGGAAGAGATACCATTTACATATTCAGAGGTATTATCACTAACTTCAGTAGGCATGAAACGTATGGGTTGCTTGCCAGATGGGCTTTGTTGAAGTATAACGGTCATCCCATTATCGAATTCTGCCACAATATCATTACATGATGGAATACCAGTTAAGAGGCCAGCGCTATTATAATAGGTGAGAGGGCCAGTTCCATGCTTTTGGTTAGAAGTAGTTGGAGTATGCATGTCGTCAGTAAGTAAAACTTTATATACTCCAATATATTTCTGAAATGTTTAAATAATTTTTTTGATGGATGCAATAAAGAAGTGATAGCGAACTTAGTCAGCAAATCATAAAATAAAGGCAACTGGATATATATCCAAAAGTGAAGGCTTCTGCATAATCTATTATATAAAAATTGGCAGAAGCCTTTACCTACCTAAATATGTAACCAGATATGATATGACAGCTAGGGTAGGCAAGTGCACAAAAATATTGGCAGAAGACTTATTCTCCTAAATATATACTCAGGTATGGTGTAACCTTCTTCAGAAGAAATATTAATGGAAGAAGACTACCTGATAGTCAAATAATCCAGACATGATCCCTCAAAAGTTGCGAGAAAGTAATGAGAAATTGCTGGGAAATTGCTAGTCACTAACCTGTAACTAGTCCATCATTTTGGCCAACACTATTCCATAAATTTGGCCAAATTTTTGGATATAATAATTCGATATCCAAACTGGCAAATGGAACTGGTAAACTAATAGAACTATACTAGTTTCTCACCACTTTTATGACACTACTATGGTGCCAAGTTAGATCCCAAAATCATATGTCCAAAAAATCAACCAGAGTTAGCATCATTATAATGCCAGCCAAAATTAGTAATACTATATGGCAGAGGGTGTTCTGGCCCAGAACAGTATCACGTGACCATGGCGCAGTAAGGCGCAGTCTATTTTTGCTTAATTTTGGCCAATACTATTTCACAATTCTGGCCAGAACTTTAGACATAATAATTCGCACCCAAGCTGGCCTAAAACTGGCAAAATAATAGAACTCTTCTAGTTTCCTGCCAGTTCCATGTCAGTTCTACAATAGTTCCATGATACTATCAGGTCACTATCATGGTGTCGAGCAGGATCCTCAAATCATGTGCTCTAAAGATTGGCCAAAATTAAGGCATAGTGTTGGCCGAAATTAATCACAGATCTACTGCACCACTCGACGCAATATTTTTTTACCATATTTCGGCATTTTGGCAGGCAACCAAATAGGCGCAAAAGGTAAGTACTTTAATATAGAATCCGGCATTCAAACAGGTACAGACTATCCGCACTCTCAACATAAAAACTAGATTCCAAACTGGCGCAAAAGGCTAATTCCTTCAAGGTAGGATTCGGCTTGCAAATAGTTCAGAAACGGCAAGAAAAGAGCGATAATTAGATCATATGTGGTGGTAGTCAGATAACTTGTCAGTGGTAGTTAGATTATATGTGATGGTAATTAGATATTAATAGAAAAGGCTTAAAAAAATAGGTAGAGCATAAAATAGATATCTAATGTATAGATTAAATGGTAGTAATTAGATCATATTATTTAGATTATATAGTGGTAATTAGATTATATTATTTAGATTATATGGTGATAATTAGATCATATGGCAATATCCAAATTATATAGTAGTAATCAGATCATACAGTGGTACCCAGATTATATGGTGATAATTAGATTATATGGTGATACTATAATCTAATTTTAGTGGGATACCACCATGTAATATTATATTACATGGTGGTATCCCACTAAAATTATTAAAAGATAAAGGAGAAATATAAAAAGAAAAAAAGAAAAGTTGTACTGCAACTGGGTAAAAATCTAAGCTATAAATCAAAAATCTTCTTTAAGTTTGTAATTCATTCGCAATTATCTGTCTAATATCTCTTGCATTTTAACAATTTCTGCATAAAATTATCATTTGGGAGATATTAGGACTGTTATGACTGTTTCATGTCAGTTTGAATTATGATGAAGTGAAAGACAAAGTTGCCTGCTGGTATGTATGTAAATTCTTTAATCATGAATTTCTTATTGGGATCTTGTTAGATTTGAATGCTGGAATTTGATAAGATTTTGTAAGAAAAAAGTCATTTGTAAGGACTTATGCCTTCTTAGATCACTTAGCTGAAAGTGAGGTGGAGACCTACTTTTTCTTCTTCTTTTTGTTAAGAATGGACAACAGGAGGTGTTTACACCATGATACGTTGATACTAAACCAGAGAGTCAGACTATTGATACACTTGTGTAAGTATTCCTAAGTTTCAAAATAGACAATAACCTTCTGTTTACCATCTGCGAATTTAATTTTTTTGAACATTTTAATGTTCAATTCTTTTAGAAAAGCTTTATATTGGGTTTCTACCAGAGAAGCCATTGTCATAGATTCAGAAGGATCAAATATAACAGCCTAGAATCGCTCATGTTCTTTTTATTTTTTGAGTGACCATAACATGAGAAACTAATGAGTAGGAATACCAGCGAGAAGAGCTATCCATTGTGATTCGTATTTTCTAAAAATTCAGAAATGACCAATCAACATCAAACAGTCATGTATTTATGCTGACGTTTGATATTAAGGGTAGAGTGTATCTACGCCACAACATATATATGATTTTACACTAAAAAATGTAGATCATCACGTGACCCAAAACGAGCAAAATTTATGATTTCTCGCAAACTACCATATGAATTTTGTTAAATACACATTTAAAAAGAGTATAAATATGCGCTTCATTTATTTATTAAAGTGTTTAACCATTTACTATTAGTCTTTTTGAATGTATTTAGACTTTTAAAATCAAATATGATTAATAATAAAAAAATAAAATGGTATTATTTTATTTGAATAAGTAAATGCACAATGATTTTTTGACATAAATATTCTTTTTTATTATACTATTAACTTGTAAGGTTTCATAAGTTTAAAGTTAATTTGAAGATATGTTCTCTAGGTGATTCGCAACTTACCATAGGAGATTCGCAACTTAATGACGACTTCATAGTGTAATATTTCGTTATAAGCCTTATTTGTATTATACTTTACTAAAGTTTATTTGAAAGACAGAAACTCTAGCTTTTTAAAGAATACTTTTAAACAGTTTTTCATAAAATATTGAGTGAGTTTTCCTTGTAGCGAAGTAAAAAAAAAATGATTTTTTTTTTAGCCATATGATCAGCCATGTCGATCCCTCTACCCTTAATCAATATAATATTTCTCCAAATAGATAGGTATTTTAAAAGTATATAATTGTTCCACTTTGCTGGTATATCATATATAAGGATATCTTAAACAAAAGCGCACCCAGAGAGTGCCTGATATCCAGTAATGATAAAAGTTGCATCCTTTTCCTGCATTTTTATTTTCTTTTCATTATCAGAAGATTCCAGTATAGACGCTGAGAAAGTGGTAGGCTTATTGTTAATCGAGTCCTTTAGCAGTAAGAATAACATAAGTGAAGCCAAAACATTTTGGTCAGATTTGTCATCCCATAAAACTGTAAAGTCTGAGTTTTCTGTGTAATAACCAATTTTGAGATGAGCGATGCATTATTTATATCCTCTATTTTTGGAGACTTTAGCTTTTAAGGATATCTGGACCTAATGGTAGTAAAAGCTGAGATAAAGTGAAAACTAATAATGGTCGCAAACTTATCAGTGATCTGGTGTTGTATGACCTGTTATATTATCAGTTTCATATTATCAGTCTTTGCAAAGAACCCTCTTTGAGTAGCTTTTTTCCACTCAATTATTTCAGTCTTGTTGAGTAATATGTACGGATTTATAGTTTGAGACTAAAAAATAATTGAAAAAAATATTTATAAAGTATGTTGTAAACTCTCTGTATGTATTGTATATACATGTTTCTTGTAAAAAAGCCATGTCTATATGTATTTTGTATCGGAAAATGTGTTGAAAATAAAAAATTTAAAAAATTTTTTTTGCAGAAAATTTGGTTCAGCACATTAGCAAAAAAAGTAATATATTATTAGTTTAACAATAGAACTTTTCTTTTATGTATTTTACACATTATAGTAATTCTTATAGTATACTAATAATTTATTTTTTTAAATTTCTTCTTTTTCGTTCTTATCTAAAATGAGTATTATGGCTAATTTTATTTGATAATTTTCAAAAGAAAGTCTCAAAGTATTGAAAGTATTATTTTTAGATATCTAGATAGTTGAGTATTAGAAGTTATTTTCAAAATATTGTAGTTTTTATATATGAAGATATTATAAGAAAGAAAGTAGTCAAAGGAAGTGTATAATTATTTAATTTTAAGGATTTGGTATTATTTTACTAATTTAGTTTAATTCTAGATTTTTGTAATAAAATAATATGTGTTATAATTTTAATTACATAGCACTTAACTTTGTTATAATCTTAATGAAAAAGTTTTATTATGCTTAAGCAAAAAAAAAAATAATCTGAGATTTTATTTTAATGGCTAATTTTTAACTTTTCAACTGAAGTAGTTATAGTAAAATAAATACAAAATTTCAATTACTTGGTTAATAATAAAGTTATATTTCAAATTTTACAAAAATTGAATCAGTAATAATCAAGAAATCAATTATTAAAATCCATATTAGCTATTAAATTGTTAAAATTGGGCCAAATTTTGTATTATGATTTTGATCAATATTACATAATTTTAATTAGTAAAAAAATATTTTAATTAAAAAATTTAAAAAAAAATTCTTTTATTAAATACAATATAAGAAAATACATAAATATATTTTTATAAATGCCATATTTAACATTTTTATTAATAAAAAAATAATAAGATTTGTAATAAAACTTACGTGATCTGTGTAAAAAGTAGAGAATTTAATTGCCAATCTGCATGTAATCAATAGAATTTATATAATAAAATATGGCGCAACATTTATATATAAGCCATATCGATCATATTTTTATATCAAATAAAATGCAATTATATTGTTATACAATTGTATAATTTAACACCTGCAATATATGTTTAAGATCCTAGAAAAAAAATTTTTTTATAAAAAGTTTTTTTTTCTTTGCAGTTTATAAAGTTTTATATGTAAGAAACGGAGATTTCATAGTATTTTGCTTCTATAATATAAATGATTTCTATTTCTTAAATTTTTTTTTGACACTTATAAGACCTTTTTTGATTATTATTTTTGTCAACTATTACATTTTTAATAATACTACACTAATACTACGCACTATTATATCTTCTTTTCTTTTACAAATATGTTCAGTTTGTAAAAAATATGAATATAATAAAATATATAAATAATAAGGACTTTTATTATATTTTAATGTAATTTCAAAATAGGAATAATTATCTTGAGTTTTTTCTTTAAAAAATAATAAACAAGTCATATAAATATGACTATATTAATGAAGTTTTAACATAATAGCACCAGTTGCAATAAGTTTTTTTGGAGTTATATATGTATTTGATGATGTTGTCTCTTGGAAAAACAGAGATTTCAAATGGCATTTTTTTTATTAATTAACATATCACTGCATTTTACTATGTAAATTCTATTGATCACATACAGATTAGCAATTAATTATTAAAAACTAGGGTTAAAGTTATATATAGTAATACAGCCTCTGAATGTGATAATTAAAACCTTGTTGTGATAATTAATGTGATATCTACTATGTTTACTAGTATCAAAATGGACAAAATATACATGGTTACACTTATGTTATTTAGAGAAATTATACAAAACAATTATCTTAATGTGATATCTTTATATTTAGAAATTTTATAGTAATATATAATAGTGCAGAATCTGAAGATGTAGCAAATTAAAGTACTAATTTTTTAAATATAATGTAAAAACTAAAACCATTAGCATAAAATTATACTATTTAGCTAACTTTTTACCAAAAGTCTGGTAAAATTTTCAATCATTAGAAATAATTTTCTTATGAGCCCAAAAGTAAAAACCCATTATTCATAACGTTAAAATAAGGCTTTTTTTTCTTTTAAGTAAGTCATTTTTAGTGTTCAAAAAATTTACCAGACTTGTAATAAAAAATAAGCCAAATAGCACAATTTTATATCAACAAACTTAGTTTTTATATTATATTTTAACAATTAGTATTTTGGTTTGCTGTGAGTCAGATTCTGTACTATTATATAATTAGCCCTAATTTTCAATATAGGTCTCTTTATTTTATATACAGATCATGAATTAATACTTCCAATAATTGATACTTAAAGAACCTAGTTTACAGCTTTCTACAATATAAAAAACAAATAAATAACATTATTTAACATTTTTATTAATAAAAAACAAAGAAAAAATGATAAGTTTAGCAATAAAGCTTACTATTTTCAGATTCTTAATACTTCTAATTGATATATTATTTTACATTTTTTTTTTTTTAATTCAAAGGTTACCTAATGATTTTATTGTATAATATAAAAAATTACATATAATATACAAATATCAAAACCCACCCAGCATAGCTAGATGTGACCCAAGAAGTATATATTATTTTACATTTCTATTAAAAAAATAATATTGTATATGGTATGCTTCATAATAAAACTTATTATTTTTACTATACAATTTTATATTTTGTATTTTTATAATTAGTTTAGTTAAATTCTGTATTTTCATATTTAGTATTAATATATTACTTAATAATTTTTTAAATTTAACCATTTTTTAATTTTAAAATTATATATATATTTATACTTGAATTAAGTTTTGATTTTTTTTTTAGACTAGTTAAATAGTTTATGTAATAAAAGGCACTAAAGGAAATGATAAAAATTATTTTATAATTAATAAAGTGATGCTACGTATACAGTATTCTTTTAACTAGGTATTGTGGCTGAAAATTTAGCAGAAATAATTAATTAAGATCATATTTTAATATTTAATAGCAAATTAGGATACGAATATAATTTTATAATCAGTAAAATACCTTTATACGGTATGTAAAAGTACAGTGTTTAATTAAAATGAATTGTCACGTTAGAAGGTTATAGGTCACGGAAGGGATTTCAGGGATTTCAGGGATTTCAGGGATTCGGGGATTTCAGGATAATATCAAAATATCAAAATAATATTTTAAAACAAATTTTTAAATGAATTAATTCGTCATGACCACTAAAAAATGATTTATCAACTTTGTTGGGGATCAAAATAATAATCAAAATAGAAAATTCCGTAAAGAACGATGATGGATGGAGTTTAGTACAATTGTGGGAGGTAATTTATTTTATATTGTTATCATAAAATGGATAAATTTTTTTTTCGTGCTTGAATTATGCGCGGGGTGTCATTGATTACCCAAATTAAATAAAGAATTATTGAGAATAAAATTAGAAAATATTTTAAGAAATTTGCTGTAAATATCATTATTATATCATAATTATTATTTTAATAATTAATTAATCATATTTTAAATATTCGTATGTATTCAAACTAAACTATTTAAAGTTAACCAAATCCTTCTAAAAAAAGTGCAAATATTTAGTGTTTTTTTTTTTATGATTGTCAGTATTGTAACGAATTAAAGTTGGATAAAAATTCAGCTGAAATATGATGATGAAATTATCATAATTGGTCAAATTATTGTTGTTTCAAACAATCAACAGTCATAAACATTTTTGATTAATTTATATTGTTTTCTTAAATTAGAATTAAACAGTAATTAGAAATGATATTTGAACCAATATTATTAATAACCTAATACAAGCGTGAAAAATTATATAAATTTTGATAGGTTCAAAGTGGGTTTAATGTAAATGGGGGGATTTAATTTCTTTCGCGTTTCTTTTTTCTCGGCTAAACCCTTTTTCATTAAAAACACGAGTTAAGTAGGTAGGACGGATAAATTGCACCATTTACTCGTAATTTTTTTTTTTCATGTCTAGTAACCAATCAAATTAAGTTTTCTTCCAAAAGTGTAAATTTACCATACAGTGACAAGAAAACTACCAGGTAGTTGGATTAATTTTAAGACAATTTTGGTAATATAAACGGTGGTTTTAAGTTTCTTAATTCAATTTTACTTGTGAATTCATATTATACACGTGTATTATAAATAAAACGTGTTTGTTAATTACCTATATAGGATATTTAAAATTTAAGGGAACCATTCTTTAACGATTGCACGAGAAAAAAAAGACGCACAAGAAAAAAAAAACGGTTTTTTTTTCAGTAAGAATTACACAAATTTTTAAAACAGAATATAATAAACAAAGAAACGGTTTAGACATATGTAAGACAGTAAAGTAAAAAAAAAAAAAAAAAAAGTATATTTATACGTCATTTACATATATACTATATTTATAATATAATATATAAATTCTAAAGTATAAAGTATATTTGCAATACTTCATTTATAGATTACAAAACTCGACGAAAAAATTAAAAACGTATTATTTTTAATTTCATATAATCAATTATAAACAATTTATTATTATATTTATTATTTATTTGCTTTCGCTAATTTCCTTCAAAGACTTCAAAGAAAGACAAACGTTTTTTTACTCTTTTATTTTTACAAACCTATTCATATTAAATCCCATTATTCAAAGTAAAAAAAAGGATTAGTATTTTTCTAATAGAATGGAAATGATATACAAACACTTGTAAATCCTAACTCCAAAAAGAAGTGAGAAAAAAAGGGCGTAAATCAATTGTTATTCTCATGACCAAATATCTTTTTTTTTTTTTTTTTTACAATAGTAAAAATATAAAAAAAACAAGTAAATATTTCTTGAGTTACGAAAGAAGGATTAATTAAAAAAAAAAAAAAAGGAGAATGATTTGAACTAGTTTTTTGGAAGTTTCTTTGTTTCTTTGTTTCTATTTCATTAAAATTAAAAAAAAAAAAAAAATGTGTATGAATTGTTTCTTTCTTTAAAACCAAACATAATACAATAAAAATAAATTTTTTCATATTTTAAAAATGGGTTCTTTTTTTTTTTTAAATATTTTTAAAAAGATATATAAATTATTTTATCATTTCACACCATTTACATCGGAAATAATGAATCATATCGGATAATAGTTACTTAATATCCGGAAAACTTCCGGATAGGTGACGCCTATATTTATGCAATTACCAACACCGACTTGCAGGTATTTTAAAAATTTTACATCGTACAAGTACCTGGATTTAAAGTTAACATTTTTTTCTTCCCCGAGTTCGTACCGAGTATATGCATAATCACACCATAGGCACCTATAAGGATATAAGCGAAACCAATTGTCAAAAAAAAAAAAAAAAAATAATCACGTTATTATAGATACCTGTTTAAATACCTGGCATTTGGCATACCCGTACGCACGCAGAAAAGTTGTAATTCATAGAGTCAAAAACAAAATTTCTTGTTCAGGAATAAGACTAGAACATAATTTTCGCAGGTTCAAAAACTTTAATAATCGTAATAACCGCCAAATTAATTACTAAACCATAGATTGATTAATTACATTAGCGTAATTTCCCAATTTGTTAACCAAGTTATAATCAAATGCACGATAAAAGTTACCATATTTTATCTTTCACGAGTTAAAGTACAACGGTCTAAAATACTCGACAGTTATCAATCTAATCAATCAAAAAAAAAAAGAAAAAAAAAAAATTTCCCTAGAACAAGGAAATAAAGCGGAAAAATTACTGTACCTTTTCTCGTTTGTTTATACCAAAAATGATAATTTTTTTCATAAAGTAACAAATTTGTAAATAAAAATCGGGGATAATCCGTTATTTAATCCACAAACACGTTTTTTTTCAAATTGTTTCTTTGAGCTTAAATTTGTTTTTGATACAAATAAAATAACTTTAAATTTAACGGTTATGCACGAGGTAAATTTTTTAAAACACGAGCAAAGTTTTCTTTTTTTAATTTCAATCGGCAAAAGAAAAGTTAAGTTACTTTATTTGTTATTTGTAAAACTTCAACTCGGTGGCAAATCTGTTTTTCTTTCTTCCCCTTGGTTAATGAGAAATAATGTGAGACGAATCATTTTTAAAAGATATGTTTCAGGAAATAATAATACACTTAATGTACCCTTACAAAGAATAAATTAAATTAATTAATATGTGGTACATGTATATTTTATTTTAAACAAACAAGTTTTTTTTTTTTCAACTTTACGTACACATTGATTTGCCGTTTCCTTTTTTGTATTTAATGCACGAGTTGAAAAAATTCGTCTTGCCATGATTTACATTCGAAGAAAAGAATTTTAGAAAAAACGAATCAAAAAAAAGTTTAATTTGAGTTTATTTGGGATTAATTAAAAAAATCAAAATATTTCACTGATATATTTGATATATTAAAAAAAAATTTTTTTTTTTTTTTTTTTTTTCGTATTTATTATTATTATTATTATTATTATTATTTCGGGGTGATGCCCACCTTATCTATTATATCAACTGAGTAAAGTTTAGTCTTATCCATTGTTATTAACATAATTGAACAAAGTTTATATGCGTATTACTTGTAAATAAATCAATCTTAATTAAATTTTTTTTGAAAAAAAAAAAAAAAACGTATAGACGAACATACTCTCTCTCTCTCGTCGTTAAAAATACTCGGCGTATTTATACTAATAATCCTTTAAATCAAGTTTATCATCGAGTTAAAAATCAATCAGAAGAATCGGATGAATTATAAAAAGTTGTGACGGACGATTCCGAATCGTCGTAGTAATTAATTCTCACAGAATTTTTCATTTCCTATATTAAGAAATATTTATCATTAAAATGGATAAATAAAAAAAAATCAAGTTTTTTTTTTTATCGCAAAGAAAAAAAGAAATCGTAATGATTAATAAGAAATTTTTTTAACGTAGGTTGTACGACAATTCTAATTTTTTTTTGCTTTAAATACTATATTTGGATGATGAAATTTTTGCATGTAATATTATTTTTCTTTTGTTTATTAAACAGCCACACACACACACACACACCAACTTATTGTTTATTATTAATAACAAGCCATAAATTTTAAAAGCCCCAGTAATAATACATGGTAATAATACATGGGTTTAATAATTTGAGGGCTTATAATATTTGTTTGTTCTTACTCATTCACTCACTCACTCACACTCTGAATTGAAATAAATAATTAATGGCCAAGTATTTCTTTCACCATATTAATATTCAAATATTAATTTCAATAAATTTTTCATTGTTTTCGATAAATGATTTGTTCATTGTTGGAAATTTATATTTTCAATTCTTTTGCTTGGAATCCGAAAATAGAATTTAATAGATTCAATTGATTGTGTATCCATCCTCACTTCTATCACAATGGATTGGAACAGATGTGACAATTAATTCGATAAACCAAAAAAAAAAATGCCCAAACTTGGAATCTGTCATCGTGTTCAACTAATTAAATATAATACGTATCTTTATTTGTATTACTTAGTGATTGTTATCCAATAAGAATTTAATAATTTAATTGGTTTAAAAGAATGAATATCCTAAAAGAACATCATTAGTTCAATTTTTTTTTTTTGAAAGAATCAAAAAGAATCGGAATTTCATTCATTCCATTCAGTCCCCATGCAACCATTTTAATACTAAAGGATCGTCATTTGATGATAAAAAATTAATTAACCAATCATGAGATTAACTGTCAAATATGTTTGTTTCACTGCTTAATAAACTAATTTCTTGACTTTTGATTTGATCATTGGAAACAATAACGATTTGAATAAACGAATAATATTTCCATTGATTTTGATTTAATCAACTCAAACTTATGCAAATCAATGCATGAACTGAGCTGAAGCGCCCAATTCTTTTTTTTTTTTTTTTTTTTTTTTTTTTTTTTTTTTTTTTTTTTTTTTTTTTTTTTATTATTATTATTATTATTATTATTATTATTATTATTATTATTATTTATTGTATTTATATTTATTTTTTTTTTTAATTTATTTTTATTTTATTTTTTTTTTTTCTTTATTAATTCTTCCCCAAGAAAAAAATCTCGGAGGTGAAAATAAAAACATGTTACAAATTGATTAATTAGGAAAATAAAAATATTTTTCATATTCATTATCTTTTAACACGCACAAAATTACCTTTATCGGTATGTTACATTATATAATATAACTCACATGTACTCTTCTTTAAACATGTGCTCTACACCATATAAAAATCATTGTTTGTAAATTTCATCCTAAAGAGAAATCACATAAGCTGAGTTATGATGACTGTAAATCAAATGATGTGTTGTTCATCGTCACATCCCCTAGAAGTAAGTATAATTTTAGTTAACCTTTTGCAGTTTTGCGTGCAAAAAAATAAAATAAAATAAAATAAATAAAATAAAAAATAAAATAAAAAAAAAAAAACATATATATAAAAAAAACAGGTTTAAAAACGAGAAAAAAAAAATTTTTTCGTTTTGTAAATCCAATCCAAATTTGTGAAAGGAACAAGTGGTCACACTCTATTGTGTGTGTATTTGTTATTTTCCGCAGTTGAAACGAAATCATTTTTTTTTTTTTTTTTTTTTTTCTATTTTACAAGATATTATACAAGAAATTAGTTAAGCAAAACTTGAGAGGCGGTCATTTCAATGATTATTATTATTGTGGAAGCTGGTTTAATTTCTATATTACTACGCATTTCAACTTGTCGTATATTCGGATAATTGCATAATATTACTTATTATACTTTTACTTTCGGTTACATATCGGACATTCGGATCTTTAATTTTTACTTTCTTTAATACGTAATAACCTTTTTGTGCTGAGTTAATGGGATACAATTTGCTAATTTTGATATTGATCCATTACTTTATTTAATAAACTTTTTGATCTATTTCATCATTTAACTTGGAGTGTGTTAGTCATATCATATCTTGATATTATTTCTTTCCTTCATAGTGAAAATTGGTTGTTACACAATATTAATTGGTTTCCGAAATTTTTTTATAACTAAAGCAAAACCGAATTAATTAAATTCCTTGATCATCCTACTTTTTCGGAAAATACGCAGGCGAGTGAGGAGATTATGTGATATATTTATTAAATAATTTTTTTTTTTTTTTATACAGTAAGATTTACGTACTGTTTATTTTTTTTTTTTTTTTATACAGCTTGTGTCTGTTTTTTTAAATAAAGTTTTTCCACAAAATTTTTTTTTTTTTATATAACGTAGTTAAACAATAGATTTTTTTTTTTAAAAAAAAAATTTTTTTTTTTTTTTATGTTACTTAAATTGGATTTTATATTTCACTCGCCTTTGTTGCCCGTTCTGGTAGATTATTCCTTTATAATTCATCTAGTTATATATATAACTCCTCATTATTTTGGCTCACGATTATAAAAACTCTAGATTTCTGGTCCTGCTTAAAATTTTTCTCAACGTCGTGATCATTCCCTTTTTTTTTTTTCGGATATATATATATATACATACATCACACGTACGCATTTTTAAACAAAAAATTATTTTTTTTTTTTTTTTTTCCAATCGTCTATTTTATTAACGAAAAAAATTTTTTTTTTTTTCTCGACGTAACCCGAAACATTTCTTCTTCCTGTGAATACTTATTATATAATATAAAAGTTTCTTTGTCTCCTCCTCTCCTCTACCTTCCCCATTTAAAAGTACGAAGTTACTTTAACAACTAAAACTTTATTCTAAACTTTATTACCTTTTTTTATATCACGTAAATATCAAAAATCAAAGGTTTCTTTCCGTTTAACGAACCTTATTGATCTTGTAAATTAAATTTATTATTTTTTTTTCGTTTCGCGTTGTATATTTTACGGTAAGAACAAGTTTTTTTTTTAATGATTCATGTTTGTGGTTCATCCTTCTATGGTTCTGACATAATGTTTAACCATTTTGATACTAAAAAACCGGTTTATACTAATTTTGATTCTCTCTCATATTTATTTATACACTTATCTATTTTCTCTCTCACACACAACCTCATCATCATATAATAAATAAAATAACACATCATTCCATTTTTTGATACTATTTCTTATACATCACATTTAAATAAACTTTCTCACACTATTATTTATATAATTATATATATATATACTCAATATAAAATTTACACGTTCCTCAATCTTTTCTTAAAACTTTTTTTTAAACTTATTATAGGCTTTTTTTTTATTTACTCATAAAAAAACCAAAATTTTTTTTTCTCTCTCATTTTTCCATTTTTTTTTCTTTCTTCAACTTTTACGAATTTTTTTTTCTTTCTTTCTTTTTTTTTTTTGGTTAATAAAAAATAATATCCTCCTCCGTTATTTTTGGAACCAAAAAAAAAAAAAAAAAAAATTATCTATCTTTATATAGCAAGTTATTATTTGATCACCCTTTCCCTATTTTTTTTCCTCAATTTTTTTTTTTTTTTATTATTGTTAATATGACTACTACCGCTACTATTACACAAGAAGTTAAAAGTTCAGTCGAGGAGCAAAATTTTCTTTCTGCCTCAGAAAATTTATCATCTTTTAAAAATACTTGTAATTCTTCTTTGCTCCCTCCTTCATATGCTTCATTAGGAAAATTTTCACCTTTGACCGATACAACTCAACAATTTGATAACAACAACATGGTTTGGGAACCTCTTGGAGCGAAGAAATCCTACGATTTTAACGAATGTTTCACTTTTGCCAGGAAATTATTGTTTAATGAACCTGTCCCCGTTGCGTCATCTATGAAAGCATTCACCAATCCTTCGATTAATTCAATCAATTCACCTTATTATGACTATCTTATTAATGGTGGTGGTTCTTTTAACAATGGTAGTGGTACCAAATTTAATGGTTGCACAACCGATAATGAACATAATGATCAGCAAAGTTCTCTTTACAATATTGCTTTCGCTAAATCTTTGGTCCTTCCTCCTCATTCGGCTTGGTCCTCCTTAGAAGATTTAACTACTCCAACAACTGCCACTACAAATTCTACCGTCACATCACGTTGTTCAACACCGGCAACTTCTGGTTGGCCGTTTAATGATCACGCTATTGATTCTTCGGATTCTTTCATGCCGCAGCAACAGAAGGATACTTCACCGCTTAAATCCAAATCTTCCCTCCAAAATTTTCATGCTCTTAAAAGATGTACCTCATTGGTTGATTCAAATCAAAGCCTTCTTGGAAATGGTGTGCAGGTTGTTGTAAACAGCAACAACAATAATAATTATGGAATTATTAACGCTAATCAACAACAACAAATTGTATCATCATCATTACATTCCAAGACTCGACGTAGTAGCAATACTACTGTTATGTCAGATACCAATTCTGAACAATCGGAAAAATCTCCTACTATCGAAGCTGAAAAAGAACAAAAGAAGGCAACTTTATATAAGACTGAAATGTGTCGTAATTGGGAAGAACGAGGTTCATGTCGGTAAGTTGTTAAAAATTTATTTATTGTTGTCTTACATTCTAGTTTTTTTTTTGCTTTATGTTTATTTAATAATTAATTTTTTTTTTTAAAAAAAAAAATATATATATATATATATAAAAACAAATACTATTCATCCTTTTAGATATGGTACAAAATGTCAATTTGCACATTCAGAAACTGAATTACGTAAAGTTCAACATCATCCAAAGTATAAGACCGAAATCTGCAAAACTTTTTGGCAAAACGGAACTTGTCCATACGGCAAAAGATGTTGTTTCATTCATAATGATAAAGAACGACTCCTCCTTTGCAAGAGAAGAAACAGTACTGATAATGTGAAGAACTCAAATAAGAAAGACAAATCAAAAGGATTAAGTAAATTTGGTAGTGATCCAGCTCTTTATGGCTCTTACGTTAGCGATTCCTCAAATTCTTCAGCTGATACTTCAATACCATCGCCACCTTTAATGAATTCAGCCGCTACTACACCGCCTTCATCTTCAAATAGTGAATTTTTAGCGTTTGCGAATGCTTACTTCTCACCCAATACTATTACTCTTTCACCTGAAACTGTGATCGCTAGTAATGCGTCTTCACCATCATCCAATCGTGATGATGAGACTGTTATTGGTTCGGCTAATTCAAGTATTAACAACACACCGACGAAGAAGACAAGATGCACTATTCTATTAAATAACGGTATCCCTGGTTTTAATAATTATGATTGTGACGAAAACGATGATGACGAGTTTCCTATTCCACCTGGTTTTGCTGATAAACCAATTTTATTAAGTGAATTGTTGAACGAGGCTATGGATGATTCTTTCTCTCAAAGATTTAATGAAAACGCTCATACACAAGCGCGTCGAAGGGCGTCAATGACTTCATGCAAAATGGATAAATCTGTTGGTTCCGTTACTAAAACTGATGCTTTAAGAGAACGAAGTATTAGTATGAGCAACAACGTTAAACAATCGGGGGATCGTGTCATTAATCCTTCAGCAATCGCGCCTCAATCTCAATTACAACAACGAGGAAGTAGATTGGCAATCTTTAGAAATTTGAATAGAGGATAAACATCAATATTATTTATATTTATATATATATATTATATACGGGTTCGTATCATCTAATAATAAGTTCCATATAGGGATCGTGGATAATTATTATTTGGTTTGGGAACCTTTTATTTTTTTTTTTTTTAACTTGCGATTCCTTTTTTTCGTGTAATTATTTTTCTTTTTTTTTTTATTTTATTTTTTAAATCAAAAATCTGAGGACTGGATTGTGAATCATATTGAGTAAGATGTGATAAAAAAAATAGTGTTGGGGTACTAGTTTCAACGAACAATATGGTGATGCAGTAGTCTCTTGGCATTTGGCACAAAAAAAAAAAAAAAAATATTTCGTTTTTATTATTATATATTTTTTTTTAGTTCATTGCTCTTTTTTTTATTCTTTTTTTCGTTTTTTTTTGTGCTATATATTCGAAGGAATTTGTTTGTCGTGTTTATATTTTTTTTTTTTATTTTTATATAAACCAAAAATTGAAAAAACATATATATAATCATCATATACACATCAAAAAAAAAAACCTTTTTTTAAGATAACAAAAGAGGTTCTTTAATATTATTACAAAGATATATAATGTTGAGAAGAATTAGTTAGTTATTTTTAATATATATTATTAGTCTTCTTTTTTTTAATATTATTTATTTTTTTCAATCAGTTTCGAATTTAATTTTTTTTTTTTAAAAAAAAGCTAGTTATCGAAATATATAGTTTCCTCCCCTTTTTTCTCCTTTTTTCTTTTTATCTTAAATACAAAAAAAAAAAGTAAAATATTTAAAAATATTAAAGATTTAAGTTTTTATTTCCTTGCAAAAAAAAAAAAGAGAGAGAAAAAATTTTATAAGTTTTATTTTTGCAATTAACGAATTATTTATTTTATTGCATATTATTTCATTAAGAAAAAGGTACGATGTCCGCCCTTTCGCGTGAAATACATATAATATATATATATTATACAAACATAGGATTAAGTGAACTTACCCAGTATATAACTGTTTATTAAATCGTCTAGACATTCGTCGTCGTTTCTTTTCTTTTTTCGTTTGGTAAATCTCAATTAGATCTTGCAAAAAGATCTCCAAAACGTAAATCCCATCGGCATTTCGCATAAAATCACGTTTTATTTAAATTGTTTCAAAAATTCAATTATTGTGTGACATCATTAATATTAAAAATAATTAATCATTTATATTGTATTATCGAATCATTTAATAATTTGTTTATTGCCAAGAAAAAATTAAATAACGCTAACATAAATTGTTGTTAGCAGTAACAATACTTTATCAACGATTCTTTTTTATTACTTAAATACCACCCCACGTTAAATATAGAATAATTTTTTTTCTAGCAATAAGGAATACGTCATGAATCACAATAATTTACATAATCGTATAAATAAAAAATTTTTTGAGAGTTAATTTATAACAGATAACATTTTTTTTCATATAAAAAAATTATTAGATTTGTAAATTTACAACATATCAACGATGACCGGGATTAAACTAATATTTGTAAAAATAATATAATAATGATTCAGTAATAAATGCCAATTTTAGTAATATAATTTTAACTACTAAAAGTTTAATAATAAAGTACTAAATTTGTAGTATTTTTTTTTTTTTTTTTAAAAAAAACAACATATATATATAATATATATTATTATTATTTGTTATTCATTTAATAATAATAATGATAATCTTTTTTAAAAAATCATCAGTAATTTAGTTAAAATGATATTATTACAATATTTGTAATATGTAAAAAAAATTTGATTATTAATTAAACCTTTTTTTAATTATAATTTATCCAAATTTTTTATTATAATTAATAAGCAAATTATTTTAAATTTTTTAAATAATAGATTATTTAATTATTATTGATTACTTTAATTTTATAAAATATATAATTGGTTATAAATTTCTAATCATTCTTATTTTAATATAATCTATAATAATAATTATATATTAAATAATTTAAATTATTATTCAGATAATTATTAAAAATATACAGAATTTTAATAATTAGTATTTTATAAAAAAATTTAATATTGATTTAATACTGAAACCAATATTAATCATCATGAAATTCCAGAATATTCAATATTGTATTAAAACCAAAATTATTTAAAATTTATGCATTTTTTTTTTTTTTTTTTTTTTTTTTTTGCAATTCACACTTATTTTATATTAAAATAATATCATATACAATAATATTTAATAAATTTTAAAATATATTTATAAATACTAAATATACAAGTTTTAAAATATATAAATTAAGTATAAAAATTTACATTTTTTTTTTGTATTATAAAAATTTTCTGATAATAGCATTAATTTTTATTAGTTATTTTATATTATTTTTAATAATTAAATAATAATTTAATTATTGGATAAAAAATGCTAATAATTTTTAATTAACAATATATTATTTATTTTTCTATTTAATATCTATTTGATATAATAATAATATTATTATTTATTATACAATAAAATTATTAAATTAAATATTTAAAATAATTATATAAAAATATTATTATAATTCAATTATTTTAAAATAAAAATAATTTTATTGTAAAAATTAATTTATATACTGTATATAATATATAAATAATTTTATTATTTAGATAAATTTAATTGTAATATTTTATTTATATATACAGTCAGCCTTTCATATAATCATCAAATTAATTACACCCTTAACTGATTATTGTATAGAGATGTGATTGTATATATAGTATATAATTTTTTTTATCAGAAATTAAAAATAAAAATTATTAAAATTATCTTAATTTTAGGCTAAAGTATAAATTATAAAATTATAAATTATATGAATTACATATTTTTAAATGATAAAAAACAATTTTGAAAATTTCTTATAATCTATATTCTAAAAAAGGAAATTTATTTATAATTCTAGCTAAAATTTTAATCTGACTGAAATTATAGTAATTATAATGAGGTTTAATTACTAGTAAAAATAATATGTATGTTATAGATTATGTGATGATAGTGATTATAACTGAATTGTGATTATAAAGAGGTAACTTAATATTTCAATTAAAATTTAAAATTAAATATAATATATATATATATAATTAATAAATCAAATAAAAATTAATTATTATATAAAAATCTTTTTTAAAATTTAAAAAATTGTTTAATAATTTAAAATTTATTTATAGTAAAATTATTTTTAATATATTATAATTTACAAATATATTGCAGCATTAAAAAAAAAATTAAAAAGTATATTTTAAAATATTTAAAAGTTTATTATTATTAATAAGATAAAAATAAAATCAAAAAATAAAAAGAAAAAAAAAAATAATATACTTTTAATATAAAATAAGATGAGTGTTAAAAAAAAAAAAATCAAATTGAAAACTATTTTTTTTTAAAAAAAAATTTTTAAATAAAATAAATTCAAATTTAATCATCTAATTCAAAACATTTATTATTTAAAAAAAATTTTTTTAACTATATAATCTCTTTTTTTAATACTTATCTTAAATTAGAATTTATTAAAATAAAAGCTATAAACTAAAATAATAATTTTTTATTTTTATTATATATAATAATAGAATTAGATAATATATAATTGAAAATATTTGAACAATTAAAGTTAAATTAATTGAAAATATCTACTTCAAATTCAAATATATTTGAATATTAATAGAATTTTGGAAACTATGTCCAATTACCTATAATCTAATTAATATCAAATTTTATTTATAGTGAATATTAATCATTTGCTAATTAAACTTATATTCTAATTTTTTGAATAATTAATTATTAAATTTTATTATATAATAATTTGTAAATAATATTATTGATCTGTATATAATAATTCTTAAATAAAAATGAAAAGAAAATAATGTTAACAAATATGCTTTATATTGTACTTATATAATATGAATTCATATATAATTAGTATATATGCGCCAATTTGAGAAATTTGCTGATCATCAATTGTGTAGTGCAGTACCAATTAAATTTGATCAAAAACTGTCCCTACATAAGAAAAAAAAAACTATTAAGACCTTTTCCAAAAAAATTTATCTCTTTAACCTGAAACCAGTAGAAGAAATTTCTAAAAAAAGGAATAAAAATATTATAAAATTATTTTATTTAAAAAAAAAGTAAGAATAAGTACCAGAATAATGATTTAACAAAAAAAAATTGATTGAAAAATAATTAATAACAAATATCAAATAGATTTTAACTAAATAAACTAATCAATATATAATTTAAATTCACTAAAACATCATTATTAATCTTAGAATTATTTATTTATTGAAAGATTATTTTTGAATAATTTTGCTGTCTAAATAAATTTTTTTTATAAACTATTGAAAAAAAAAATAAAAAAATAACTCTAAGTTATATTTAATGTAAAATAACTACTAATATACTTGCAAAAATTCTCAACTTATATAATGTAAAAACTGGTGAAAAAGTTTGATGGAGAAGTTGATGGGGAGTTTAATATGGAGTTTACAAAAGAAAAAAATTTTTTAACGCTACTTTTGTTGAAGTAATTTCTCGATATTTGTATCATATGATCATATAGCATAAAAGTGATCATTTTTGTGAAACTTATTTAACTTAATTTTTATCTAATTATCATCAAATTCCTTAATTTAGACTAATTTTATTAATTCTGAAAATCGGCAGATATGATTATATATTTAAATTATAATAGCACATTATAAAAAAATAATAAATATTAAAATAATAAATATTATTACAATAATATTTAAATAAATTTAAGTTAAATCATTTAATATAAATCAAAAACAATTAAATTTATAATAGTTCAATTAAATTTGAACTTGAAATAAACAAAATTCATTAGTTCAATAATCCAATTATTCAATTATTCATTAGTCTAAAAAGTTATTGCTGATTATATATAATAAATATTTTAATTTATATTTTAATTTAGAGTTTTATTTTTTTTTGTACTTGCAATAATACATTATACTCTAAACACTCTAAACAAAATTACAGTAATGCCAGGTAAAATTAAATATATGATATTTAACTAGGGGTGTGAAAAATAGATTTTTTATAACTAAAAAAATTTTAAGTCTCTAGAATACATATAAAAACATGAAAAGAGAAGAAATGTAATACAGGTGACAAAAAAGTGTATGATGCATCACAGGTACAAAAAATGATTAAATCTTTTAATTTAATATAATTAAATAATTTTTAAATTATATTATATTAAAAAAATCTGTATTTAAAATTCATATAATAATTAATATTAAAAAACTAATAATTTATTACATATATTATAATATTATTAAAAAATAAATTGTTACTTAATTGAAAAATTTTAATAATGCTAATTTATGTAAATTATTATAAAATTAGTTATTACTTTTTTTTACTAAATTATTATCTAATATCATATAATATGATATATTAATTATAAAAATGATAATTAATAACTGAATATTAATCCTAACTAAATCATTTGCAAAATTTAAAATTTTTAAAATTTTATATTTTTAATTTTTTTATATAAAAATATAAGATTTTAATGGTAAATTTTTTATTAACTTAAATATTAAATGAAATATTTTTGAATATTTTTTATTACAATTAAGTTATATTTGATTTTTATTTAATTTTTTCATCTTTTATTTAGCTTTATTAAATAATTTAATATATATATTTTTTGTTAAATTTATACAATTCTTATTAATATTATATATATACTTATAATATAAGTTTTATAAATATTTTATTTAATTAAAAAATTTATTGTATACTGTTTTTTTTTATTTGTTAAAATAAAAAATTTATAGTAAAAAAAAAAATTTTCAAAACCTTTTTTTTTTTATTAATTGTAAAACCTATTAATTAATTATAAAATGTTGATTATTTTTTTTAATTAAATGATAACCCTATTTTTTAATTAATAAAATTCATTATTTTTAATTTTAAATAAGAAAAAAATATTTTTAAAAAAAATAAACTGTTTATTATACTTAAAAATCTTATAATATACAAATAAAAGTATTAATAAATACTTTTTTTTAACTTTATAAATTTAATAAATTATAAATATAAATTTTTTTTTTAAAAGTTTAATATTTTTTTTTTATATTAAATTATTAAAAAAAAAAAATTATTAAAGAGAAATTAACAGCTTTTATTTAATAAATATTATACTTTTAATTTATAATTTATTATAAATATTTTAAAAAATTCAAAAGTAATTACAAATAATTAGATTCAATTAAAAAGTTTAATTAAAATCTTTATAAAAATTAAAAAAAATCAGAATAATTAAATTAGATTTTTTTATAATTATACAATTATGCTGATTATATTAAATTAAAAATAGCAATAAATTATTTTATTAAAATAAATTTAATATATAAACCAATTAGTAGAATTAAGAACTAGAGTCAACTGATGAAAATTAAATTCTGTTTTCAAATAAAAATAATCAAATAATAATATTAAAAATAATTCCTTTAAAATTTTTATTATAAAATTTGTTTCTTCAATTAAAATAAATAAATCTATTCTAAAAAATAAAACTGAGAAAATACTATAAAATTAATTTATTAAAAAAAAATAATTTATAATATTTAATAAAAAAAAAATTATTAATTATTAAATAAATCTTAATTAAATATTTTATTAATTTGAAATTTAATTTACTATAATTTAATAATTATATTTAAAGCAGTATTGGTATTTGGTCATGATTAAGATTTTTTTTGTTATTTTGACCACAGCCAAACAACTAATTTTAGTTAATAAAAAATAACCAAATAATTAATCATATAAGTATTAGAGGATTTCAAAGAATACATATAATACAGAGATTCAGATTTATATAAAGTCACTATATAAGTATCCAATATATTATATGAATAAGTTTGTATAATAGACTTAAAAATAGAGATAAGTTAAATATGTATTTGTATAATAGAAGCAAATTTTAATATATGTTATAATTATATTTTGTATAAAGTTAATAAGTTAAAAAATCTGATATATATATAATATATATATTACATATCAATAAAACTGCCTTCGTCTTTACGGGCTGAAATCTGTGCTATCCTATACGCATTAATTGTTTCTCCTCGCAACTGCAGTATAGATATATTTACCAACAGCCAAAACGCCATTAATATGATCAATAAATTATCTTGATTGTACTTTATTACTTCTCAGGAATTATTTAAGTTTCCTAACAACAACATTATATGGAATAATATTCATCATTTAATTCACTCCAAGAATATCTCAAATTTCAATCCATTTCAAAAAGGTCAAAGCGCATACGGACAATGCCTTCAATAATCATATTGACCTTTTATATCGACAAGCTCATTTTGACATGTCACCCATGCTTATTATCAAGAAACCTTTTTTTAATAACATTATTCACTTACCTTATTGGGACAACTTATTAATCGAATATAGACTTCATTCTTTTATTAAGTACTATAATAATTGTAACAACTTTCTTGTTTTCCTTTCCTTACCTCAAAATAGGAAATACGTTGATATTGTTGATTGGAAACTAATATTTATCATCTTTAATAATAATGGAAATAATCTCGCTACTGACTTTATACAACACAATAAAAAACTTTTTAAATACAATATGGGGTCTTTGCAATAGAAAGGTACGAAACTCAAAAAAAAATAAAAATTTAATTAATATTAAATTTACACTTATTTTAGTATAAAAAACATAATTAGCATATAAAATAAATTTAAAATTTTTTTTAAGTTTCGTACCTTTTTATTGCAAAGACCCCATATGTTGGCTGAACAACTACCGGTATTAGAGAAAACCAAAAAACAATTTTACTCTTTATATGGGAACATGAATTGTTTACTCTGTCAAGACTCCATAGAAGATTTCTCTCATATTTGGACCTGTCCTTACCATGGGAACTTTTTACTACGTACTTACAATAAAGTTAAAAACACTATAATGGATACTATTGTTAGTTACCACCCCAATATTGATATTATTGAATTATCGCTGAAATTCGATGCAATTGGGCTTTTTATCAACTTTCAACAACAGGATACATTTAATTTTATAGATGTTATCAAAGGCTTTATTTCCTTTGATCTTTGTAACTTTATTTTGAAATTTTTATCACATTCAAGTTTGGTTTCATTAATCACCCAAGCTTATGATGATATTAATGAGGACTGTTTTTTATTATGGCAAGATTGATGCTCTGGATTTACCATAGCTAAAGATGCTTTAGGGTTTACTTGTCAGCTTAAGCGTTCTCACCGTTATAAACAGAAATTTAATATTGATCATAATTTTTCTTATTCGGCATTTACGGATGTTCAATTTACGTTTAATTTTAATTTTTCTGATTTTATTTCCTTTTTTATTAGGAATAATATTAAATACATAGATTACTATACTTATAGGGTTACTTAACTGCTAAAGCTTTTTCCCACTAGAATAGTACACTTATAGTATATTGCTTTTTGGTTAAATACTTAGTTTTTTCTTTTTTGGGAGGTTCGTGGAAGATTAGTTGTTACAGTTTTCTAAACTAGGATTTAGTTCCAGCAGGGTCTCTTAGTTTCGATTGGGTGTTAGTATCATAGTATTGTATAATTATTTCGTAGTTAGTTATGATTCATGTTACTTGTACTTTTACTACAGACTTACCTTTGGGTATTTAATGTAATCTCATGTATTTTACGTTATTTTGTCAATAAAACATAAAACATAAAACATATCAGTAAAACTAAAACCTTAATTTTATAAATAAAAATAAAAAATAATTTGATAATAAATTTAGTAAAAAAATTTAGAAATCAACCTCTTAATCTATAAATAGTAAAATACGTAAATTTATAATAAATTTATAAAATTTACTACTCCTTAATTTAAAAAAAGAAAAACATGAACTTTTAGATGTGTTAGCATAACAAATTAAATAAATTTAGATGTGACGATATAATAGTTTTATAAAACATTTTAGACATAATAGTGTAACAAATTTAATTTTAAAAAATAAACAAAATTAAATGTGACAGCATAATAATTTTAGACGTGATAGCGTAACAAACTTAAAAGAAAAAAATTATATAAAGAATATAAGATCAAAAGGATGGTAATAGGATAAGGAAGAAGAATATAAGATTGAAAAGGTAATGGTGGAATAAAGGAGGAGAAAATTATAAATTCACAAAATTTTAAAAAATTTGGAATTTTCCAGTATTATTTTTATATCCAATAACTAATTTCACATCATTTTAGCATAGGAAATTTTTTAATAATTTTTTAATTAATTAATAAAATTTATTAGTAAACCTTATTTTGGTCAATATTAATCCTAGAAAAATGATTTTATTATTATTAGAATTGTCTTAATGAAACAGAATCTAATTGTATAAATTTTATCAAAATCTAATTACTGGATATTTAATAAATTACAAAAATGTTATTTATTTTTTACTTAAAAATTTAGTTTTTAAAATTTTTTTATTTATAATAAAAGTTTTTATGTATATATATTATTTATTATATATTTTTGTAAAAAAAATTTATAAATATAATAAAAATTTTATAACAAACTCAGATATTAAATTGTATAAAATTATATAAAATTTAAACTTATATGCTGATTTTATATAAAGCTTTTAGTAAAATTAGGTATATAAAGTTATATTAAAATTTTTGGAATTAGATTTGAGTTATATATATATTCTTTAGGATCCTAGTATTAGTATCTTGTTAGTATTTGGTCATAACCAAAATTTTTTTGGTTATTTTGACTATAGTCAAATAGCCAAATGATTAATAACTAATACTGATCAAACAGCTAATATGCTAATATTAATTTAAAGCTATTAATTATGATTTTTTAAATATTTCTATCAAATAATATATTTTTTTCTTACAGATTTATAAAAAAACTTTTAAAGAATAAACAAAAAAGCTATAATTTGTATTTAAAGCAGAAAAACTATTATATATACTTTTAAAACTTATTAGCTTATTTAATTTTAAAACTTATAGAAAACTAATAAGAAAATAATAGAAAAACTAATAAAGTTTATAAAAGAAAAAAAAATATTTTATTATAACTTAATTAAAAGTAAATTATATTATATGACTTTATAATATAATACTATTTAATTATTAATTATGAAATACAATTTTATTTTAAAATTGTAAATACTGTACAGCACTGCATAAAGTATCTTGAATATATATCAATTTCATCAATTTAAAAATTAAATTATACCTAAAGATATTTTGTATGAAATATAAAAAAAATTGATCAGAATTAGCTAATTTTTGCCAAAATTAAGATTTTTTAATTATATATTACACCTGGATATATTATCATAGGGGTACATAAAAAAGGAATTTTTTAGGACCCCAGACATTACTAAAATAACTCACATTTTTTTTTACCCATTTTTCTCAAAATTAAGCCAATTTGCTCTTTTAGTTTTTTAAGGATATCTCGCCATCTATTTAACCAATTTCGATAAATATTTTTTTATTTTGTAGATCTCATTGAGAGCTACATTTTAAAAAAATAGATCATCCAATTTGGATCAGTGGTTGACGAAAAAATTGCAAAAAACATGTTTTTTAGCTTCTAAATTTCACATCAATTTGCTTTTTTTCATGATTATGAGTTGTATTAGTAATGTCTGGGGTCCTGATTTTTTATGCAATGCTATATAGTAATTTACAAAATATTTTAATTTCATTATTTTGCCAATCAGTCTATATGATAAATTAAAATTATATTTTATTTAAAAAATAAATTTTATAAATTTAATTATTAAATTTATTAAATTAAAAAAAACATATTTTTAGTTACACTTATTAAAATTTAAAGAATTTTTTTAAAAAAATTTTTTTCTTAATTTTATTTATACAATATTTAAAGTAATTATTTATTAATTTAATATAAAACCAATAGTAAATGATAATAATGAAAATAAAAATAAAAAGTAAAAAAAAATTGAAAAGAAAAAATAAACAAAAATAAAAATAAAGGTAAACAAAAAAAAAGTAGAGATAAGTAAAAGTATAGAAGGTAAACAAAAATAAAAAAGGTAAATAAAACAAAAAAAAATAAAAATAAAGAAAAAGAAAATTAAGATCAAAAGAAAAAATAAAGATTTTTTTTAAAATATTATAAAATATTAATTAATTGTATATATTAGAAATTTAAGTAATTATTATAAAAATAAAAATAGAATTTATTAGCAAATTTTTATTTCAGTTAATTAATAAATAAAGATATAATAAATTATATTATTTTTATTACATAAGATTTGTACTCTATTTTTTTTTATAATTTAATAAATTTAATTAATAAAAAATTTTAAGTAATAGTAAAAATATAAAATAAAAAATTATTACTTTTTAATATATAATTTTTGTATTTAAATAGACAAGATTTTTAAATATAAGTTCAATTATATTTCTTTGCAATTAAAAATAAACATTCATTTAAAATTACACTATATATTGATTGGTTGTAAAGGTAAATTTACTTAAATATACTCTTATATTTATATATTTCTTATTTTTAAGTGAAAAATAATAAATATAATAGCACAATAAAGTAGATTCACATTTACTTAGCATATAATATTTAATATGTTTTAACAAGATTAATAAATACTCTAACTGCTAATTAAATGAAAGGTGAAAATTAAGAAATATGCAAATAAACAAAATTTACATGTATAAATAAATTTTGTAAAACTGTCCCATCAAAATACTTTTATACAATCGTCAAGGAAAAATTTAAACAAGTTTAGTATAAATAATTGTTTGTTAGTCAATTGAACAAGTTAATTATCATGTGCTAGGCTATACATATCCTATATTTGATTTCACAATTAGAGAATCAGCACAAATCGATCAACGATATTGAATATATATATATTACATATATATATTTTTTTTTAAAAATTTTTTTTTTTTTTTTTTTTTTTTTTTTTGAAAATATGAAATTTACAAGAAATAATCGGGCGTTCGACGAGTAACATGAGGTTCCCCCCTTCTGGGTGCAGGATCGAACTGCAAGCTGAAAAATGAAATAATTAAATTTAATATTTAAATTCTTAAAAAAGCAAACGATTATAAACAATGAATAAATTTACAATGTATATTTCAAATGCTCATCTATTTCCATAATGGCAGCTTGATTGCCACAACGATAGCAGTAATTTGGAGCACTGAAGATTGTAACAACATTTCTATCTTGCGACCAATTATAACCCTAATAATCAAAATATATGCATTAACCCGTGTTTGGAAGTTAAATATTCTTAAACTGATTTATTAAATATACCTCCATGACTAATTGATGAGCCCTAGCAATTAACGTTAACCCATTGTTGTGATTAAATGCTTCCGATATATCTTGTCCAAAAGTATATCCAGCACCTCTAGGTGAAATCCCCCAACCACATCGATCATCTGGATCGGACCACAGCAAATCACACATGGGTCCTTCATGAGGTACCTCCTGAATTCTATCCAGGGACCTAATGTGGTCCAGCGTATCAATTGATGGAGACAAACCACCGTGAAGGCAGAAGATCTTTTTTATTTTTTAACAAAAATTATCGTTGTACAGAAATTACCATCGTAATGAACAAATAAAATATTATCAATTTCTTTATCCTACCTGGTCGTCAATTAATGCCGTCAGTGGTAAATAGTCGAACAAATCGGTGAAAAACTTCCATACATTTGCATTTCCGTATTTTCTTAAGCATTCATCGTAAAACCCGTATACTTGAGTAATTTGTCTAGACTCATGATTTCCCCGGAGAATTGTAACTCTATCTCTATATCTGACTTTGAGTGCAACGAGTAAGGTTACAGTTTCAACGGAATAATATCCACGGTCAACATAATCTCCCATAAAGAGGTAGTTGGTATCAGGTGAATTACCGCCAATGCGGAAAAGTTCCATAAGATCATGAAATTGACCATGAATGTCACCACAGACTGTAACAGGGCATCTTACAGGCTGAACATTTGACTCTTCCATAAGAATTTCCCGAGCCTAGAAGAGGATTTTGTATTCAAAAAAAAAAAAGATATATATTCACGCATTCAATAATACTATTTTTGTGAAAAAGTTTGACAACGAATTAATATACGAAAATAATGAGTTTAGATTGTTGCTATTTCAAAGAAAAACAAAGTTTTAAACGAATGTATTACTCCAACAGAAATGGTAAGTATAGAGTGAAGCAAGGTTACTTAATCTAACTACCTTATCGCACAATCTTTTTACATCAGCTTCTGGTAACTGTTTACATTGCATAAGATGTTGAATCCACCCATCAACGTCTGTGAAATCTGTTGAAATTGAAGCTGCCATTAGAACGTAAAAAAATTTTAGCGTAATATAATTTTAGTTATATAAAGGACGATTAAGGACTTTGAAAAGCTGATGTTGATTAAAAATGCCAGTAGTTCAAAAGAACAAGCCCTCAAGTGTTACTTTGTCTAATTCAAATTTGATTCGTTAAAAAAATTTTTTTTTAGCTATTCGTCGTACAATGGCTGATAATAACTGAACGCCGGCCGAAATTAATTTAAGGGGTTCTATGTAACCAAAAATTTCTAAATTTCTGTTAAGACTATATTTATATTAGTATAAATAAATTATTTTTTTTTTTTTTTTAGAATATAATTTTGGCTATTTTTGCAGTTAGAGAATTCCATCTACTTATTGTAATAGATATTATCCACTAATTTAAAATAAAATCTATACAAAAGCTTTAAATTTTTATTAAACTATTTATTATATAGTTGTTTTTTAATATTTGCTTAATAAAAAATAAAATAATATAATAAATATAAAGAAATGTTTTCTTCATTTAATTTATTAATAATTCATTTTTAAATAATATTAAATAATATAATTTTAGAAGTAAAATTTTTTATTATAAATACTATAATAAAATTTTTATTATAGTATTTTCTTTAAATATATAATATATATATTAAATTTAAATTTAATTAACTATATAATCAAAATTAATGATTTTTAAATTGCAAATTTTTCTTAATTAAATTTATAATTCTGGTTAAATTTTAATAAATAAATTTTAAAAAATACAGATCAATATTATATTGATATTAAAATATATATTTTAGTATTAACTAATATATAATATATATTATTTAATACTAAAATAACTAAATGTTATTAAAAATAAAACTCTTTTTCCTACAAATCGATTTTATAAGAAATTTGCAGTAACGTAGATATTTGTAAAAATGAATGGAAAAAAAATAAAAACTCTGTGCATAAGCAAAATTTAGCTACTAATAACAACAATAACAACAAAGAAAATAGTCCTTTTATTAATACCAATAAATAAAAAAATAACAAAGCTGTCTTCTTTGTTACTTTTACATCAGACCTTTTACTAGGCTAACTAGGACCCCAAACTATATATAAATAGGTCAGGAGTTGAGTTTGCTTATTGATCATATAAAATTTTTAAAAATTTTGAAAATTTCTTATCCTACATACCCCTGTATTTAAAAAATCTACTGATTGGATTTTAATGAAATTTATATTATTAGATTTGACATAATAAGATAAAGCTAATGGTATAAATTTTATATTGATAGCATTAATATTGACCAAGATATCTTAAATTGAAAATTTTACTATACATCATATCTGACTTAAATGAGAGATGTTTGGAGTCCTGGCTGATTTCACTTATCCAATCTTCTGTTAAGGTCAAACAAGAACTAGTTAAAGATAAAGATCATTATATTATCAACTCAGAAGTACAAATTATCTTTGAAGTTAATAAAACAATTGTTAATGATACATATAATGACAAAAAAGACAAGCCTATCTTTGTTTAAATGATAGTAACTAACATTGCTTCATTTTCTGCTCTTAAGGCACGTGATCTTAAGAAATTGCAAAATACAGTTTTCTAACAGATAAAGGTTCAATTTAACAATTTTTATACAAACGTATATATTTCTAATTTGATTAATAACATATCTGTAATTGATCAAAATGCTAATTAAAAGAAACAATTGGATCCACCAACTAGTATCCAAGAAGATTTACATGCTAACCTCAATATAGAAAGTATCACAGTAAACAAGTACATAATTTTTATACAATAGTCTAACTTTTCTCTGGCCAACAAAAAAGATAAAGCCTATAAGATTACCTTACATTTTCAAAAATATGAAGGTTTCATCTTTATAGTATCAGAAAGAAAAAAAAATAACAATAATGGTAAATTGAAGAACATAATCATTATTTCCTTTAATTTCAAAAAAGTTTTTCTTAAAGCATTAAATAGAACCTATAAACAAAAAGTAACTAAAATAGATGATTCAGATAATGAAATTATTGAAATAATTGAATTTAAATTTGATACCAAATATATTGAACTTACTATTCTTTTTCTGAAACAAAAAGAAGAAGAAAAGAGTCATACCATTTAAATTCTTGATATTTACTATATCTTACTAAAAATATCATTTAGAAATAAATAAGTATTGAAAAAAAAACCAAATAGTTAAAAAAATTTTTTTAAAATAACAAATATTTTAAATTAAGTGATTAAATTTGAATTTATTTTACTTAGAAATTTTTTTTTAAAAAAATTTTTGATTTGATCTTTTTTTTTGATACTTATCCTAAATATATTTATAAATAATAATTTTATAACTTTATATATAGTATTAAATTACAAAAATATATTTGAAAAAAACAATAATTTACAATAGATTATAAAATCATATTTTAATATTAAAAAATAAAAACTAAATTTATTTTTTGGCAGTCTAAATTAATACTTATAAAAAATATAATATTATAATTATTGATATAACTATATCAAAAACCAATTAATTTAATATGATATTAATACAGTCAGCTTGTGATATAACAAACCCTTTAGATTTTACCTTAATTTGTTATAAGATTATAATAAAGAATTTTAAAGGATTTAATTGGTTGCTTTATTATAACGAGAGTTACTTTTGTATTTGATTAGTTAAATGTCACATGATAGGTAAAAATTTGTTATAATACAAGTTTGTTATATCAAAAACTGACTGTACTAATTATAATTATTGATAATAACTTTAAAAATTTAATAGTAGTAGTAGATTAGTAATGATATATGGGCTGATTTGATCACCTTTAATTAAAATATTGATTTTGTTACATTTTTATTATACAAAATACTATACAATATACAGTAAATTGAGGGTGAGTATTAAAAAATTTTATTTAATATTATTATACTATAATTTGGTAAATATTTCTTTTAAATTAATATAAATTTTAGCATTTACTATATATGTTAAAAATTCGTATCTCAATTTTAAACGTAAATATCTCCAGATCCAATGATCCAATCGGCAAGCTCTTTTTTCGCTTATATAGTCCAGATCAAGGGCTTTCCAAAGAGCCTATATTTTTAAAAAACGGATCAGTGGATCCCAAGATATTTGCATTTAAACATGTTAAAAAATTCATACCTCAACTTTAAACGTAAATATCTCCGGATCTAATGATCCAATCGGCAAGCTCTTTTTTCGTCTATAAAGTCCAGAACAAGGGCTTTCCAACAAGCCTAAAATTATAGAAAACGGATCAGTAAATCTTGATATATTTGCGTTTAAAGATAGTAATACAAACTCTGACATAAAATAATTATTTTATTGTTTAAAAATATCTATTATAATACCATCTTTTATATGATGTTTTTATTACACTTTCATAAATATTTATAGCTACTAAGATTATATAAATTTTTATTTTACTTTATATTTTATTAAAATATACTTACTTTTTAATAATATATGTTAAAAATTCCATATATATGAGAAATGGGTTTTTTATTAGTAAAATAGGTTTTTTCACGTCTCTTTTACATTTAATAATTTAAGTTTTGCAAATGTAAATTTTTGTTCAACTTATTATTTAATCAAGTGATTATCAATCAGATGATTTTTTGGTATTACAAAACAATTTTGAGTAACGAAAACTGTGAAAATCAATTTAATAACTCTTTTTAATGCAGAGTGAACAAATCAGCCCATATGATTATTATAAAAGATGAAATAAAAGTTAGATTTTATAAAAATTAAAAAATTTTATGATATTATATTAATATTAATTGTAAAAAAAAATTATCTGAAACTTATTATTTTTATTGTATTTTTCATATAAAGCTAAATTTAAAAAGAAACTATAATTATTTTTAGATATAATGAACTTATTAATATTCTAGTAATTTTTGTTTAGTATAAAAAGAAAACCTTTTTATTAATAATTCATCTTGTGTCAGACATAAGTTGGTGGTACTCCACTTTATATAAAGTATTTAATCCAAGTAATTTATAATAACAATAATAATCATTATATTATTACTTAAAAATCATATTATCTTTATAACCTCCAAATATGAAAGTCTATTATGTAAAATAGTTGGTTTAAGTATGTGATTGAATGTACTAATTCTGATAAAATTTACTATTTATTCAAAATTTAAATTCAAATTGCATAATTTCTATTTTTGATTTAATATGATTGATCTATATATAAATTAATACATATTTTTATTATTAATTCAAACTTATATAATAAAAATATAATAATATTTTTAGAAAAATATATAATAAAAACAACACAAAAAAAATTCTTTTGGTTAAAAAATAAATAATTGTGATTATACATAATTATATGATAAAGTAATGTAATTAAATCACATACTCTTATTTACAAACATTTTTATGAGTAATCTTACAATTTTAAGACAAATTTATAAAATAAAATAACATATTATTTTGATAAATAATATATAGTGTAAACATCAAATTGCTTGAAAAATCTATTATTTATTCACATATAAAAAAATAGGATGAAAATAAATCAAAGATAAAAGTAAATTACAAATTATAAAGATTATCTGTAAGAAGAAAGAAATTAAATATATCCTATCTTTAATTAATTAATAAATTCTTATATTTAATATTTGCATTATACTCATTTATTTTCTTTCTTTTTGGTCAATTTGATAGTATTTCTTTAGTTTTTATATTATTTAACATTATATATGGAAGAGTATTAAATCTGTTATCATTAAATTATTATTCAATTTTTAGATCAAAAAATTAACTAAGCTCTATAAATTTTTAACTAATTAGAAATGTTAAATATCATAATTCAGATAAAAAAATAAAATAAAATTCACATGAATATTCCATATCATTTTTAATACAATTTTCAGATAATGATAAGTTGAAAATGTAAACAAAATATTGAAAGATTTTAGATAATGTAAGAAGTATATCTTACACCTCTTTATTAAATAGACTCAGATTTCTGTTATATATGTCTAAGTCAATTCAAATAAAATTTATAAGTATAATAGTTTTTTATAAATGAGATAATTATTTCTGCAATCACATTTATATTTCTATTATATATAGCTGTAATTTATACTTTTTAACATAAAGAAGTTTTAATCTTATACCATCAAATATATCTTTCATTAAACATGATAGGTTGAATTTATCTGAGAAAAGTTTAGTCAAATTATATTTATAAGGGTTATTGTAAATCAGTACACATATAACCTTATACTGTTCATATTTGTATAATATATTTGTCTGGTAACTTTATTCAACTTAATTAATAAGAATATCTTTGTTACTATTATGATAGTAGTATTAGATTATTAAAATATTTTTTCCCTTAATAATATTAAAAAAAGAGAAAAACTATTATCTTATATATATAAAATAAATAAAAAGATTTCATTATAATTTATCATAAAATATAAAGATTTCCATTCAATTTAAAAATTCCTTGTATTAATGGAATTATATAATCACCTATCAATTCTCATTTATAACAATTATTTTATAGTGGATTTTAAAAAAACTTAAATATGTTCAGATTACAATCAATGTAGTATATAGGAATTTATTATAAAAGTTCATTATATTTACTGGATAATACTCTTATAAGAGTGTTATTCAGTTGCGCTATAATGTTATCTAGTTATGGGTATAATGTTATCTAATTATGGGTATAATGTTATCTACTAGTTACTATTTTTACTAATGTTCTATGGCTGTTTTATTGCTTTGTAGATATTTGCTTGTTTTTATTGCTCTAACCTTTTTTTATTACCACAGGTCGAATGGTGGTAAATTAGTCACCAATCAGCTATCAATTGGATATCTTATTGATAACTGATTAATTCAATAAGTATTCAATCAGAGGCTGATTGATAGTCAATTTCTGTTAAAATCTGTCATCAATCGGGCAGGCTGATTTAAAGCTCCGCATGAGCCAGCTCAAGTCAAGCTACAGTCTGGTTTGGCTTAGCTTGAAAAAAAAAATTCTGGCTTGAGCCAAAATGAGTCAAGCCACAAAAAATCTTGCCTCAACTCATTCAAGCCAAGCTGAGCCATGAAAAATTCTGGCTCAAGCTTTATTATCAAAAAAAAAAGCCAAAACTAGGCGGTTTTATATGTAAAGTTACAAAAAAAAACACCAGAATTAATAGTCCTGGCAGGACCCTGAATAATACTAATATAACTTACATACAGGTTTGCATAAAGTTTATATGAAATTACTTTTTAAACCTACAAATTGAGTTTGCGTAGATCGGTCAATTTGGGAGTAACTCACATATTATGTTTGCGTAGAGTTTATAATAGATATATGTGGATTTATTTTTAAAAAATACTAATTTCGGTAAATTAAATTACTCAGTATTTATCAAAATTTATTTTATTTTATTTATTTTTTCACTTTTTTTCAGTATTTTATACCAAATTTATTTATTTTTATTATTCTTTTTCAGTTTTTAATACCCTAATTCCAAAAATCTGGTCATGTTTTTCGCCTGGCAATACTACAAAAAATAAAAAAAATAATTAATTAGTTAAAAAAAAGAATAACGAAAGACACCTCACCCATCCTCCCTTACCTTAATTTCAAAAGTCTGGTCATGCTTTTCATCTGGCAACACTACAAAAAATAAAAAAAAAATAATTAATTAGTTAAAAAAAAGAACAACGAAAGACACCTCACCCACCCTCCCTTACCTTAATTCCAAAAGTCCGATCATGCTTTTCGTCTGGCAATACTACAAAAAATAAAAAAAAAAAATAATTAATTAATTAGTTAAAAAAAATTACCGAAAAACACTTCCCCCACCCTTCCTCACCTTAATTTCAAAAGTTCATTTCGAGGCGGACTATTAAGTAAAGAAAAAAAAAATAATTTTTTTTTTTGTATTTTAGCAAAACGTTAGTAACATTTCGCTTTTCTCCTTTTTTTAGGTCTAGAACTTCATTTCGAGGTGGACTATTAAGTAAAAAAAACAATTTTTTTTACTTTAATTTCACTATGGTATTTCGAAGGTATAATTAATCTTCAAAAATTATTATTTTTTTTTGTTTTATTTAAATGAACGTTACTAATGTTCATTTTTTTTATTTTTTAGGGTTCAGAATTTAGAGGCAGACTGGTATTTCGAAGGTATAATACCTTCGAAAATTATTATTTTTTTTTATTTTATTTAAACGAACATTACTAATGTTTCTTTTTTATTTTTTAGGTCCAGAAGTCCTTTATAGGCGGACTACTGTAAGTAAAAAAAAATAATTTTTTTTTACTTTTATTTTAATGAACATTAACTAACGTTCATTTTTTTTTCTTTTTTAGGTCTGGAAGAAGTGGACTGAGTTATTTCGAAGGTAAAAAACCTCGAAATAATATTTTATTTTACAAAACGAAATGAAACTAACATTTCATTTTATTTTTCTTTTTTTTTAGGTCTGAAACTCGAAGTGAACTGAAGGTAAAAAAAATTATTTTTTATCTTATTTTTATTTCAACGAACGTTAAATAACGTTCGTTTTTATTTTTTTAGATGGATCCCATCTCGCGGCAGACCAGGTATCATCCTAAAGATAAAAAAAAAATTTTTATTAATGAAATGTTAATTAATGTTTCAAATTCATTTTTTAGATTTGCGTCTTTCTGGAGGTATTCTAGAGGAATTCAAAGGTATTTACCTTCGAAAATTTAAATTTATTATTTTTTTTTTAAATGAAACGTCAACTAACCGTTTTGTTTTTTATTTTATAAATCATCGGCTTTCCAAACATTTACCAGACAAATTTTGAAGATTAAAATTTCAAAAAATATTAGTTTAGGTCTGCAGTTTTCTGACCTGTCTCTGGATAGAATTTCAAAGTAAACGGAATTTAATTTTTTTTTTTGTTTTTTTTTTATTTAACAAAACGTTTACTGACAGTTTCGTTAGTTTTTTTTGCAGGCACAGGAAACTGAGAGAAAGGTTCTAATCCTAATATAAAGGTAAAAAATCTCAAAAAAACCGTTTTTTACATTTTCAACAAAACAGTGAAAGTAAAGAAAGAAAGACCAGAAATTTAGTGCATTTAATACCCAAAATAGTGGAGTTAATAGTGTAGTAAATTGATTTATTTATAATACTTTAATTAAATAAATTAAATAAATTAATTGATGTTAATTAACGATAAAAGTAATTGTAAATTGTCAAAAATTTTGAAAAATTTCACAGATTTGTTTTTGAAAATTTTCGCAGATTTTTTTGTATTTGCAGATCTGCGCAAAAATCCATGAAATTTTTTAGTGCTGTGCATCAGCATGTCCTCAGATCTGCGCAGAATTGGATTCCGCAGAATTGTGCAGATCTGCAGACCAAAATTTTTTCTGATACACAGTAACAATAATAGAAGTTACGATACCATTCTTCACCAAGTACAAGGACTGATTCTCCTTCAAAAGTACTAAAATTTATTAATGCTTTGCAAAACAAAACTATGCTGCCAGGACTCTTTTTATTTTTTATGATAATATTAAGTGAATCAACCCAATCGTTATAAACAGTAGACCAGGTTGGAATTATATTCTCGCTCTCCAAACGATAATTAGGTAATGTTTAAGCTTCCAGTCTTGGGCACTCATTTTCTTAAAATAATCGTTAACATCTAAATGATCAGGTGCCAAAAAACACATGTGGATATTTGATCTTAACGTCGCAGTCATATTTTAACGTGTTCAAATTTAAGGAGGGAACTAAAGAGGGATAATACAGTATTTTAACGAGTTTATTACTGTACAAAGTCGCGATTATATATCACATGATCAGCACCACTGGGGTGACAAAAACAAGTATTTTAATGTATGGCGGAGACCCGGAAAGTGAGGAAACAAATTTTTATTACTGCTGGCAGAATGAGCAATTTACCAATAATTTATTCCGTTGATCCACCTTTATGATTGCCGTTTTTAGATGTATGACGTAACTGATTGCAAATTTTGATTGGAACAGGCCTACTATGTACTATCACCTGATTTATTGGATAAATTGTATCCTGTACGACGTACTTTATACCAACTACTGAACTATGCTGAAGTTTCTCATGTCTGCTTGCGGCGGTGAGAGCTTCCCTTGTATTAGGAGAAGCCGTAGCTTCATGTCTGCCAGCCTCTGGCGATGAAGTTATGAGTTACTTGTAACTAACAGCTGTTTGCGTCTGCCAGTCTCTGGCGGTGACGGCTGATTCGTTGATTTTGCTGAAGTTTCTCGTGTCTGCCGAAGGCGATGAGAGCTTCCCTTGTATTTAGGAGAAGCCGTAGCTTCATGTCTGCCAGCCTCTGACGATGAAGTTATGAATCAGTGAATATCCAAGTTATTTCTTGGTAGTCACAGCTCTTATCAGTATCGGATAATAACACATCACGTTTAAAATTTAGAAACTTTATTATTAGATAAGAAAAAGAGAGAAATAAGTGATGCTATCAAAGAGGGAGGGAGTACGCGGATTCTAGGCCATTTAATGCGAGTCCCAGCATCAAGTTATTTCTTTGCTCTCTCAGGCTTTTTATAAACTTCTAATTTATTTCTATCACTATTGCTAACTACCCCACACTCTTTTGTTATACTAGATTTCTGAAATAAAATTTTCCGCACATATCTACAGAATTTTCGTCTGTCTATATAACTCTCACCCGCACAGATTATATAAAAGATTATTTCCCGCAAGAGAACTTCCCCGAATCTACCAGCATAAATTCGGGAGATTAGCAACTGATGTAAAAAATTAATAATAATTCCGATTCGCACTTACCACTACGATTCATTTTCACAACATTCCATTCCGCCTTATATTTAGGAAATTTGTTGTTTAGAGCGTTATAATTAAGGTATGTCGATTTTTTATCGCCAGTACGATACTGCGCCAAATTTTGTTGATGCTGAAAATCAGATGATAGGAAAGTCACAGCAATTTTACTGCGCTGATGAGACACGTGGATTCGATTAGATTAGATAATATTTTCGTATTAATTTAGGTATATGTAAATTCCGGTCCTTCTCGTAATACTGTTAGTTATTTTATTGCGCCTATTATACGCATGATGATAGTCAAAGATTTCTCGGCGAAGATCAAAATGCCGATATATAACAGAAGGGTAATACGTCCGTTTTATTTTGGAACATCTATAAAGGTGGAAAATCGATTAACATCATGATGGCATGTTTCAAGAAGTTAGCCAAGCAATAAACAACTTACTTTATTATTACTTTGCGGAAAATACGAGTTCGTTTGATTGTTAATACCAATGATTTTAATAATGGTAAGCTCGATTGGTTCGAATTTTGTTTACTTGCGCAAGGCGGATAAAAGGATTCAATATTAACAGGGACATCACCTTTTATATAATTTCCAGGATCGATTTTGGAATACGCTTTTGGGGAAATTACGTTAATATGATCGCATTACGAAAATCTGATCAACCACCTCTCCTTATGCTGTCCGTATGTAAAGATCATCAAGGGCCCTTTTAATAATAATATACGTAATAATTTTGAGAATATGCGAGAATAAAAGTCCCTGGATCTTCACTTGCAATCTTATTGCCCAATAATTTGCCGATCCAGATTTCCTAAATTACCTGTATTAACATGCGAGTAATAAAAAATTAGTACTGTATGTACATTGAATCGCCACGAGAAAAATATTTGACTACATTGCTCGGGTTACTTAGTGGCCTAAACGTCTTTTATTTCTTTTATTTGCAATACATTAAGCTAAAAAAATTACATGATGCGGGACTAGCCCTGAATATATGATGCCATTCTATGACTTTAGACTATTTATTATACACGATTATTTTTTCGAACGATATTCATCTATTCTAGTTTTTTTTCTAAAGTTTGTCAATGCATGCTGTGTTATATGATAATCGTGAAGACTCTTCACACTTCCAACCAATAGAAGCAGTATCTACTGGCTAATAATTAACTACCCTAGCGTTACCCCGAAAAAAAGCACTGTGGCACATTCAAGCCTCAGTTTGTTTACGTAATATCACGTGCGATAAATTATTTTTGTGATACATAGATTCGAACATCAAAACACGCGAATATTATTTTTAATTTTTTTTTTAAAGAACTCAAACTAAATTTTTCCAATACCATCTTACTCATAATAAATATTATTATTCTTAATGGTAATTTCGGTGTTTTTATTAAGTTTTTTGTTTTTAATAATTATTAATAGTACTTTATATTTGCAGGAGATAGAAAAAGAAAGTGAAAAATGTTCGGGATGTCAACGAACCCGTTCATTTGAATTATTTTTGGGCTTAAATAAAACTTACAGTACATGTTTAATATGTCGGAACCAGAAAAAAGCAAATCGTGATAATCAAAAACGGAAAAGAAAAGAAATTGAGCACGAGAATATTGATTTGATTGAATATGACAACCTTATGGATGAATATTTATCTATTCTTAAAGAATTTAATGATGAAGAAAATAAAGAAAATGGTCTTAGTTTTAAAAAGACTCTTAATATAGTGATGTTAAATGATAATTCATCCAAAAATATTGCAGAGGGTATAATAGAGCAAATAAGTGATGCAGATAATTTCAATTGGAGATATATTTGAATTTCAATTTCACCAATGTTTTGATGATATATTAATATTAATACTTATTAATTAATAATGATTATACAGATTTCACGATGAATATAATGCAAAAAGTAATCAAGTTAGTTTTCGGTATAAATGTTCTCAAAGATCTGATCGTGCAAAAAAATCTCGGAAATGTCTTAATCCAGAAAAGCAACGTGACACTTCTTCTATGAAACGATTTGACTGTCATGGAGAAATTAATATTATTGTTGACCTTGAAATGAAAACAGCATCTGTAAATGTTGTTCATGAAATGTTGCATGAATTACCCAAGGAAGTTAGTGTACCTAAATGTGTAAAAGACTTTATTAATGAAAATATTAATTTACTTCCAAAAGAAATCTATGCACGTCTTGTGGAAAATGGTATGGATCCAGAAATTCGCCAAAATCAGATTTATTTTTGGTGGACTAAGTTTGGAGAAACTAGATATAAAAGAGATTCTGATGCCTTTCTATCAGCCAAAGCTTTGTTAGAGAAATATAATTGTATAAAAATATTAGATATCAACTTACCAGTATACGCTATTGCTTTTGAAACAGGATTACATCAAATGCTAATTGAAAATAATATTTTAATTAAGGAATTTGGTATTGATGCGACATGTAAGATATATATTATAAAACAAATGAATTTTGTTAGCTTCATTTATGTATATATTAATATTATTAAATTATTTCAAAATAGATAATACCAACAATTTGGGTTTTGAATTATATGTTATACATGCTGAAGTAAATGGTGCGGGTTTTCCTTTGGCTTACTTATTTCTGGAACATAATGGAAAATGTGGTGATGGTATTAGAACTGAAATAATTACAAAATTCGTATTACAACTTAAAGAAAAAGGATTAGATCCTGAATTTATTTTAACAGATAAGGACTGGGCGCAAATTAAAGCATGTCACTCAACCTGGCCAAATGCTAAGATTCAGCTTTGTCGTTGGCACATAAATAGAGCTATAACAATGCGTCTGCAATCTGATCAAATAGTTACACGAGACACTTATAATGGATATACTGCGCACAAAATATTTTCTTTTATTGATCTCAAATTTTGTCAACCTTTAATGGTACCACGAAATACAAAATTCTGCCCAAAAGAATTGCGAAAATCCTGCTGGAACCTAATGGATATACATCTTCACCAGCATGTTTTAATTCCTGATAATAATGAAATGCAAGTATCTAATAAAAAAATTTGGACAAATGCAGTCTATGAAATGTATAGCTTTTGCTTTCAACATAATTTACCTTGGCTCTGGAGCTATATGTGGAGAGAGTGGTATTCTGATAGTCATTGGTTTCTTTGGATGAGAGCTGGATATGATTCTAAAATTTCCATATTAAAAACAACTATGTTCGTTGAAGCCCACTGGAAGGTTTTGAAGCGTGATTTTCTGTACAAATTTTTCTGACTAAGGCTTGACTTGGTGATCTATATTTATCAATAAAAAAGTAATTGTACATCAAAAACGAAAATTTGAACAAATAACAATGGGAAGAGAAAAGCCAGATTGGAAATCTGCCTTTAAAAGTGAATGGAAATTACTTGCAAAATGGCAATTAAGTACAGAATAATATATCACAGATATATATAACTGGGTCTGTGGGTGCTGATACTTTTTAACAAACTGTTTTTTTTTATGTAAACATTTAGTTAAACAAAAAGGGGAGGTGAATATGAATTTTTTTGATGTAGTAACTCGAAATAATTCATATCCTTTTATTCTTGAATGTAAAGAATCAACAAGTTCTGCACAAACGTTTTACAAAATTAATTTTTTGGAAAATAATAATGGTAATGAGCGTGAAGAATGTGAAGAATTATACAACAGATTAATCACAACTACTGAAAATATACTTCAAATATTAAAGGAACAAAAAGCTGTTGGAAATCTGAAATGGGGTAAAAGTGTTGAAAAAGATTTTCATTCAATTATTAAAATGCAAGACAAAATTAAATCATATTAATGCTCACAAAGAATACCATTAACATGGAAAGGATATACTCATAATACGAGATATTTGAGATAAATTTGTTAAAAAAAAAGTACACTATAATAAATAAACATTTAAATAAAATTTTTGAACTTCATAAACTTATTATGATTTTTATTTGGATTGTATGAAGTAAGTCATAAGTAGTAAATTAAGCATAAAAATAAAATTTTGAAAATTTTGTAAAAACTTTGTCAAAAAAAAATAATTTTTTGATGGTCACACATGATAACACATGAACAAACTGAGGCTTAAACGTGCCATAGTGCTTTTTTTTGGAATAATGCTAGGGTAGTTCTAATAATTCAATGATGTCTTACTGTGCATAACATATACTGCAGAGAAGTAGAGATGACGTAATTACTGCGCATGATATATTGTCAGCGTATGATATCTAAGCCACCCATGTGATTCAGAAAAAAGAAACGTAGTAATAAATTTATAGGATAATCGAGTACCAAATATGCAAAATTCTCCTAGGCAGTTATTGGAAAGATAATAGGACTCATCATTGGGGATACTTTGCTTTCATATCTTCTGTCATGATAATAATAACCTCTATCACGTTCACCATATTCATTATATCTACCGTATCCATTATATCCATCATCATCTGATTCATCTGATTCATCTGGCATCTCTTCTTCAGAATTGTTGTTGTGACTACAGTCACTATCATCATCTATCTTAACTTCATTCATTTCTTTCTGTTCACTGGAGTGAACCATGGGATTATCAAAATACACATCATCATAGTCAATATGATTCTCTGTCTCAAATGAAGTGATTTGAAGTGTGAATGATGAATTACCTAAAGAATTAGAGCCATGTGTAACAGGAATAGGTGCGATTAATTCGCTTACCTCAGCTGAATTTTGGCTGGAACTCTTGGCTGAAATTTCAGAAATCAAAGACTCATCTTTTGGTAACATGTGATGCGATTCCTTTGGATGTTCACAGTGTGAATAATTACCTATAATCTTCTGAAGTTTATCATTAATCAACTCTGAAATAGCATTTGCAGTATATATTATAATATACTTAATTTTGTCCACACCTACCTTTTCAAATAAATTATATACCTTTACAGCTTTCTGAGTTTTCACTTGCAAGTATTTACGTATGATCTCTGAAAGTTGTAAACCTGTTTCTTCAGATCGTTGCTTTCGCAACATGGAAAGATTCTCTAACATTTTATCATAAATAATCCCTTTCACTTTTTTCTTACCAATTTTATAGCCACACCAATTCTTAGCAATAGCATTAATTGCCTTTATAGCTGAATTAAGATCTGATGTTACTTTAGCACGAGACTTAAATCTGAAAAGTGATAGTGATTGGTCTAGAACTTCTATAAACCTCTCATAAGTTCATATGAATGTTCTGATACTATATTACTAGAAAGAATATGCTTATCATCTATACTGGTAAAGCCCAATATCTGAAAAAGTTTCCTTATAACCATCTAATGATTATCTAAATATGATTTGTGCAAGTCTTTTGCTACTGATTTTTCAACATTCTTTTCAGCTTTATAATAGGTATCTTCCCATTGCACAATATTTTTGGCCTCTAACCCTTTCATTACACTTTTCTCATTATAGCCTTGCTTTTGAAAGTGAGATAACTGCAAGAAATGTTTTTGAGGTTCAAGCGAACTGAAATGTTTTATAAACTTTTTATTGCAAAGATTATCCCAAATCTTATCGTCCATATCTTTACTATAAATATTTTGCATATAAAAACGCTTAAGTGCTATAGTATCTGGGATAAAGCGCTCATGGTCAAACTTAAGATTTTCAATTTCTTCAGTATCAAGATTCTGGAAAGTAGCAACTGCAATAAAATCTGTTTCTTTAATAACTAATGTTGTTTCAACCCTAACCTCATTGCAGACTTTTTTACGATTCTCTATAATTCCTCAGCTCTCGTTCATTTTTATTAGCTGAAGAGAAGTGCCGGTACTGGTTATAAGACTACAAAATTTCTCAATACAGTATCTTGCAGAAAGACGTTTCTGATGCTCAACTTCAATGAATGTTATTACAGCAGAAGATTTGTCGATTTTATAAGAAATGGCATTACTATCCCATTCATGATGACCTTTTATTGCTGTAGGTAAGTTATTAGGCCGAGCACTTGCAAGTTCTGCCCAAATATTTTTACGATCTGACAGGCGAAAAAGTTTGTTAGAATTTTCTGATAGAATATAGAAACAATACGGCAAAGACAATCATGAATTCAATAAAGCATTTGTGTAAGAGCTTTGACATGAACTGGAGTGGCGATATTTGTAATAGCTATAACTATATCGAAATGACCTGTAATCTCAAATGATATTCCTGCCTCCATTGTTTTTATATAAACTATACAGTCAAGCTCACTCTAAGCGACATTAATATCAGAAAAGTCTTTTTGTTACTATTTTCCATCCATATTCCCATAATATGCACAGGCTTTAATAGGTGAACTATCAGGCTTAGACAACTTAGATGCTTTTTTTACTAACGCTCTAGTCATCACTGTTCTGATAGATACAAATGCCACATGTTTACCCTGCCTCAAAAGGTTATATTCTATTTGCATGGCTTCTGCTTTACTATTCAGCCCAGTAAAAAATTGAAAATTCAGAATTTGTTCAGAAAATATTATTGTACAAATACTATACAAATTCTGTACAAATTCTGTACAATTAGTGACAGAAAATGTACCGAATTATGAAATATTCTATACTTGTATAAATTCTGGATAATGCTAATTGTACAGATTATAACTATATTTTATATAGGTTTTATACAGAATATACACAAATTTCGTACAGGTTTTATACAGAATATTCACAAATTTCGTACAAGTTTTATACAGAATATACACAAATTTCGTACAAGTTTTATACAGAATATACACAAATTTCATACAGGTTTTATACAGAATATACACAAATTTTGTATAGGTTTTATACAGAATATACATAAATTTCGTACAGATTTTATACAGAATATATACAAATTTTGTACAGATTTTATACCGAATATACATAAATTTCGTACAGATTTTATACAGAATATATACAAATTTTGTACAGGTTTTATACCGAATATACATAAATTTCATACAGGTCTTATCCAAAATATATACAAATTTTGTACAGATTTTATACAGAATATATACAGAATATAGTTCAAATTGCAATTGTTTTATTAGCCAAAATTATAATTCAAATTTAATGTAATGCTAGCTAAAATTATGATTCAATTTGCAATGTAATACCAGCTGAAATTATAATACAAATTTAATGTAATACCAGCTGAAATTATAATTCAAGTTTAATTTAATATAATATTAGCCAAAATTGTCATTCAAATTAAATACAATTCTAGTCAAAATTATGATTGGATTTATTATAATTTGTAAATTTTATTATATAAAATAAATGTAAATACAAAACCTATAACAGTAAAAGTAAATGTAACAAAGGATTCATTACCCAATGTTTTATCTTACAAGAATATGAAGATGTTAGAATATTAATTCATGCTGAGTTTAAGACACAGAATAAAAGAAAAAAAAAAGTTAGTATGCTAAAGAAATATAATGTAAGATGTAAAAAAAAGTTAGTATATTAAATAGATATAGTTAGTATATTAGTGATATGTAAAAAAAAAAGCAGTTGGAAAAAGTTAGTATATTTAATAGATATAGTTAGTAAGTTAGTAGCGCGTAAAAAAAAATAAAAAAAAAGTTAGTATATTAAATATGTGTAGTTAGTATATTAGTGACGTAAAAAATAAAGTAAAAAAAGTAATTAGAAAATGTTAGTATTTTTAATAGATGTAGTTAGTAAATTAGTAACGAGTAAAGAGTAAAAAAAAAACAGTTAGAAATATATAAATAAATAATAGTAAAAAGATAAATAAAAACAATTACAAGAAAAAAATATAGTTAAAATATTAAATAGGCAAAGAGTACAAAATAAAAAGAAATACAATATTGCTTTTGAAATACCTGTAATGTTATATATTTTGAGATTTATATGTAAAATAAAAAGAAAGAGTTAACAAGAAAAAGGTGTACGATATTTTTCAAAAAAAAAATATTGTATTATTTATAATAATTCATGTTTAGCTATTTTTAGCATAATGATATTATCTGATTTCGAATTTGTATGAAGTAAATGATCGGTAAATCAAATCCAACTTCACAATGAACATAGAATTTGGTCATTTTTTTATTATATTTTAAAAAATTATTTTAAACAAAGTAAATGTTTATTATTTATATTAAATTATCTCATTTTTGTTATTTGAATAATATGCTAAATATTATAAATTATTAATTGTTTAAAATTTCATCAATATCACATTTGCAACATTCAAATTTTTTTATTTATAAGAATAGTTGAAAAAAAAATTTAATAAATTCAATCAAGCGTACAAAAATATGCACTAGTCGAAATAGGACAATTTAGCCTAAATTTGACTAGATCAAATGACAGTACGTAAAACTAATCTACCTGTCAATCTAAAAATTGGTCTAATTCGCCTAAAATTTGCTATTTTGGTCCATTATTCTACCTCGAAAAACTTGCCTAAAAAGAAAAGAAACAATCTATTAGTAAAGGTCGTTAAAATAAAAAATTTTTAAAAAATAGCTTTTCCTTTATATCGATATCTAACCGAATCCACATCAACTGAATCCACATCCAGAGCAATATCTAGAATAAAGAAAAAATAAAAAAATGAACAGTTAATATTGTTCATTAAATTAAGAAATTTAAAAAAAGGAGCTGATTTTTTACTTGCCGAAATACTATGTCCAAATATCTGAAAAACTAGCCGTATGAACTGCTTTTTATAAAGATAATTTAAAGAAATCCACCAAATTTTCATGTATATATATCACCTCAGAAAATCAAGACGTCTAAAAAAGAAAACAAGACAAAATAAAAAAAAAAATAAAATTCTGCATTCAAAATACTGAGAAACCAATTATTTAAAAAAGGAAAAATAAGAAATTCATAATCGTTCTTAGCAAAATAGAATAAAAAATTAAAGTGTACTACTCACCAAAATCATACTTTCAACGAGTCAAAGAATTGTCTAAAAAAAGAATAAAAGAAACAAAACTTTTAGTAATCACTTCATTAAATAAATAATCCAAGAATATTCACCACTTACTGAAACCTGTTCAAAAATCAACCGTCTAAAAAAAAGAACTGTTAGTGACAGTTTGTTAAGAATAAAATGTTAAAAACAACTAAATAGACTTAAAGAAACACTAATTGCAATATCACGTCTATAGTCACACAGTAAAAGATGAAATGTTAGTAGCTATTTTGTTAAATCAGAAAGTTCAGAGAACTTTTCTCTTCTCTGAATTCCTAAAATAGGCCTTAGTAGCAAATAAAGATACTTCTACTAAGCTTAACTAAGGTTGGCTAACCTCTTCGCTAATTTTCTAGTTCACTCACTTTTTCGCCCATTTATTTAGCTTATTTTATTTCTAATCTTAAAGAAAAATCAAACCGTTCAGTTTCTAAATGTCTCGTCAGAAAATAATCAAAAAAAAATATTCTTACCAAATTCAGACCATAACAGGGGTCAAATATTTTCCTTTTAGGTTGCAAATGTTCTAAACTGACAATGAAATTTCGTGTTTCAAAGAAGCTAAACCTGAAATGTTGAGAAACTTCGTTAAGGTTTTTTTCGATAAGAATGAAAGCCAGGAAAGCAAAGGTAGGAAAGGGTTTTTTATGAGAGAAGTAGAAAAAGGCTTTTGTCAAATTGTTTGTGGTAAAGAGTTCTGTATTGCTATTTAATGAAAAGTATATAAAGGAAGGAAAACAAAGTTAAAAAGTTTAAATATTGAACTGTGACTGATTTGATATATGTAATGCTCATCAATTGATATGTGATACACATTAATATTCAAATGTATGTCTAATTACTACTAATTAAGGTCGAATATTTTTTAATTTTGGTTGAATATAGGCCAAATTTCATCAAGGCCTTTTTCGACTAGTGATATGATGAAAAAATTATTGTATTTTATTTAATTAGAAATTTTATTTAAATTCAAACTTAAATCTAATAAATCTGCTATGCTAATTACAGATTACTTGGCTTTCTTTATCTAATATGTAAGTTTTATTATTAAGTTCTATAAAACCAACACATCTATTAATATCTGATATATCAATAAATCCATATTTTGATGATTTACCTTGAAAATACTTTATACCTAATTGATCATTTACAATCTTATTTGACCAATATATATATGCAAGCATCCTATTCTTACCCAAATGTTTGTGAACTAAATAAAAAATGATTTTATCAAACAATTCTTTATCCTCGCTTATTATAACCTAAAATAATTTTTTTTTTGTAATATTAGTGATTAATAAGAACATAAATACAAATAATAAAACATTAAAAATTTACCACTACACAATAATTGTTTCTAGATATTTTGTTATCACGTTTTATCCAAGATGAACAAACATAATGACCATCCTTTATTCGTATATGATTATATTTCATGTATTTATTATCTATTGACTTAAAAAATATTTTAAGATTAGCATTATATTCTTAAATCAAAGTAAAATAAAAAATTAATTAATAATATTAACTTACAGAAACTATTTCTTCCTTAGAAATTTCCAAAATAGCAGAATAAAAACGTATAAGCTTTTGTAATTCAGTCCTTCTATTAAGAAAATAAATTATACTTGGAAAATATAGTTCTTCATCATAATTCTCCAAACTAAATACTTTATGTTGTGGCCAAATTTTTTTTGAATTATTTTTTATAATATGATTGGATGAAGAAACATATGGCAAATAATTAATCTTCTCCATAAACATTACATTATTTGCTAAATTAACATATGGATGTAATTTGGAATGCACTAAGGGCAATAACATTCCACATAGTTGTTCCATGGAATACTGTCACGATACCCAACAAGGGCCACAGTTTTTAATGCTGTTGGCAACATGTAAAAGGTAATGAAAGGACATCAGCATTGTGCTTAATAATTCTTCTTTTTCTTGATAATAGTTGCTATAATATCAGAATTATTTAAATGAGAATTAATGTATCATACAATAATGTGTATATATAAATAATATTTATTAATATTCACCTCTCATAATGTTCATAAAATTCTAATAATGATTGTTGAACTTTATCTAAATCATTATTCGTAAGGGTAAATTGTAGACATTTTTGAACTGCTTGAACAAATTTCGCCTATCCTTTTAAATATCTATATGCATTTTGATTATATTTTATTATTTTAAATTTTCTGCAGTTATTTATAAATAAATAAAAAATGCTATAACTTACTTAGCTAGTAATTTATTCAATAAAAACAGAATGAAATAAATCGTTACCCAATCTGACCATTCAACAATCTTATATCCATTATAGTGCTTATAAATGTTTTTTGGTAGACGTCCAAATTCTAAAGGAATTTGTTTACGACATTCATGCATAAATTGTCTAATTTGTTTCCATACATGATTATTAATAACATACTGTTCATTATTTAATAATTGATCTTTAAAGTAAGCTCCATTCCAATGCTTGAACATGTTTATAGAAATATTCTTGAAAAATAGATGCATAATATCTACTGGGAATGATTGTAGAAATTTTGTAGATTTAAGTTCAAAAGTATACTACAGCCATTAATACCTAATTAAATAAATTTAAAATATGATATCGTTAAAACTTAAAAATTAATTTTATAAAATTAATTATACCTGTTTCCTTAATGTATGATAATCTTGTTGTCCTATTAGTTTCATTTATAATCTTGCTTATATCATTTAAAAAGTTATTTTCAGTACGTTTTAGAAGTTCTTTAGGATCAAAATCCGTAATATTACTAGTTCTTGGCATAGAACATGGAAAATATACATGTTTAGATTCTTCAGAATATACACCTTTTAAATAACAAAATCTACAACCAAGATATGCGTTATAGTCTGTCATGCACATTAATTTTAATATACTGTAGCAGACATATCTCCTGTTCACATCACAATGTGACATCGTAATGTAAAACTTTCTTTTAATACCGCATTGTATATAGATACTCCTTCTACAATTTAAAATAAATATTATCTATTAATTTATTAATTTAATTAATATAGTACAGTTCATTAATATTACCTTGAAAAATTTTTAACTCGTCTATAATAGGTTGTAAAAATGAATTGAAATCTTTAGGTTGATTAGGACTGGGAATAATTGCTGAAATTAATAGATTTTCTTTCTTTATATGAATTGACGGAGGAAGATTTGCATTTATAAATATTACAATCCAGCAACTATCTGTTTTTTGCTTGAATATCTGGTATTCATCAGTTGATCCTATTAGCACTATGTCTCTTTCATCAGAAAAAAACCTTCTTCTACTAGTTCTTTGTATAGATTTCCATCAAAAATATTACTATATCCATCATTACATTCTTCTCTTTGACTCCTATATCGCAATTTAAGTGCTCTTTCTGAATCTGCATACTGAATGCGAAATCTATCTAGTAATGGAAAATACATTGCAGTTTTTTGTGATTTTTGTGACTTTTTGGAATTATGGCTGATAATATATCTTTCTGAATTACAAAAGTGACAAGTTACATCATTAATATAAATTCCTGTGAAAGCACAGCACAAATTTTTACACATATCAATATGTTTTAGTTTTAAATTAACTAATCTATTTAACCTTTCTTTTGCTAAATAAAGTGTAGACCCTTCACCTAAATCGCTCCCAATAAGATTAAGGATATCAGTGAAAGCATTGTTTGTAAAATTGTGTTTATATTTTAAATTTAGTAAACGCAAAGCAAGAACCATCAATTTAGAAAGTTTTAATATCATGGAATAATAAAAAACATATTAGCTTTGTAAAATTAAAAAATTATATAAATCTGGTAAATAAATCAAAAATTTTTACCAGTTTTATTAGAATCATTGATTATATCTTCATTTATAGACATTTCACTTAGCGATTCTTCCAAATTATTGTTATCGATATCACTTAGTGATTCTTCTAAATCATCATTATCACTTAGCAATTCTTCTAAATTATCATTATAACTTAGCAATTCTTCTAAATCATTATTATCATCATCTAATTTTGTGAGCTAGTTAAAGAAATGGTAGAAGAATCTGACAGTCAGAATTACAATCTTCAACAGGACATAGAGGAAAATCATTATTTGGATATACCTTTCATAACTAGAATCAGCGCTTAAATATTCACTTTTGACTTGATTATCTCGTTTAGGGCTCCGATCGGTTCAGTTCAGTTCAGTTTTTGCAAAAATTGATACCAAACCGAATTGATCAGTATCGATATTGATGATTACTGAAACTGACCAGTATCGGTATTGATAATTATCAAAACCAATCAATAATTACTAAAAACCGAACTGATTTACCAATATTAAAAACCATTTTTAGTAAAAAAAAACCATCGCGAAACTATTTTGGTATTTTTTTACTAAATCAAATCATCTATAAAACTGTTTCGCAACATTTTTTATTTAAAGTGTCAAAAATAAAGTTGCGAATTGTTTTTTTTTATTAAATTAACTAATAAAAAACGTTTTGCAACATTTTTATTAAAGTGACAAAAAAATGTTTCGAAACGTTTTTTATTAAAATTAGCTCATAAAAACATTTCACGCCATTTTTATTATAGAGACAAAAAAAAACGTTGCAAAATATTTTTTTTATTAAATTAACTGATAAAAAATGTTTTGCAACGTTTTTTAATTAAAGCAACAAAAAAAATGTTGCGAAACATTTTTTTTATTAAAATTAACTCATAAAAACGTTTTGCAACGTTTTTATTATAGAAATAAAAAAACGTAGTGAAACGTTTTTTTTTATTAAATTAACTGATAAAAAATATTTCGCAACGTTTTTTAACTAAAGCAATAAAAAAATGTAGCGAAACGTTTTTTTTTATTAAACTAACTGTTAAAAAACGTTTCGCAATGTTTTTTAATTAAAATAACAAAAAAAACGTTGTGAATATTAAAATTAACTCAAATATTTTGCAACGTATTTTTTTTATTAAATTAATTGATAAAAAACGTTTTGCAACATTTTTTAATTAAAGCAACAAAAAAAATGTTGCAAAACGTTTTTTTTTATTAAAATTAACTCATAAAAACATTTCGCAACGTTTTTATTAAAGTGACAAAAAAAAACGTTGTGAAACATTTTTTTTATTAAAATTAACTAACAAAACTTTTTGCAACGGTTTTGTAATTATGTTGATAAAAAACCGTTGCGAACGATTTTTTTTTTATCCAATTAACATTTCACAACGTTGTTTGTTAAAATGACAAGAAAAAAGTTGCGAATAGTTATTTTTTTATTAGATTAACAAATAAAAACGTTTCGCAACATTTCTTAATTAAAGTGATAAAATACCACTGCGAAACGGTTTGTTTTATCAAAATAACTAATAAAAAACATTTCACAATATTTTTTTATTATATTATTTAGTTAAATCGATTCAGTAATTTGGTTCGGTAAATCGCAAAATTGGTACCGAAACTGCAGTTATCGAAACCGATCGGTAAATTTACTGAAAGTTTCAGTTCGGTAAACCGTAAAAGCCGAAACCGCTCCAATACCGAAACTGATCGGTACGGTTCAGTAATTACTGAAACCAATCGGAGCCCTAATCTCGTTGAAAAATATCTTGTTGCTGATATTGATTTCGTACAGGTTCTCTGAATAGGATATTAAGCATTTTTACTAAATTAATACTTAAGTATTTAATAACCTTACTTACATTTTAGTTTCTTGATCGTTCATTAAAAAAATTAAATCATAATTTTCTAAATAAGTTTTCTATTCGTTTTCTTTTTTTTTGTGTCTCTATTTTATAATAACGCTAATTTCTCGACTACCAGTTTCAATATTTAATGCTTTACACTCTTGACATGTGCAAAATACCATTTTTTAAAATACAAGAAAAAGTTTACTAATTTTATATCAACTTGAAAATTTGCTTTTTTTTTCAGATGTACACAAAAAAATCTTTATTCCTAAATTTCCCTAATAAAAATAATTTGGCAAAAAAAAATTTTAAGGAATATACGACTGACCTTTTGTGCAACACAACAAGAAATTTTTTTTTTAATGTATCACTAGAATTTAAACATACAGCTACTTTGCATCTTGTTTAAATGTTACTTATATAGATATAAATTGTTCTTATATGACATAATATTACACAATATAGCTATTTGCCACTATAATAGACAAAATAGACAATAAATATTGTATGCAAATACAATTGTATACAAAAATTATGATTTTTACTAAATCAGTATCCCTTATAAAAAAAGGATCATATTAGAACCAAAAAAAACACCACCATTAATTACGTTTAATTATTATTTAATACTGACTATGGTGTTCAATTAAGATCCAATTAAGATTCAATTAAGACGTAACTGATTAGTATCATATATTAATTTATCAATTACAAATTAGGTACTTCTGTTTGTTCTGAATTATTATAGACTGCAATTGCCATAAATGAAAAATTAATCATAAACAATTAAGGTGCAATTGATTAGAGTCATGTATCAATTTATCAATTACAATTATATATTATGAATTACCGCAGACTATATTGATTGTTATACATAAAAATTGAACATAAAACATCAATTATAATAAAATTTATATAAATATAAAGTCCATTCTGCATATTTGATATTTTTTTTTTAAAAATCTTATCTTTTTGATAAATGGCAGCCAGAATCAATCCAAATCATGAAGATAACAACAATTTTTGTTCATGGCCTATGGACGTCACAGAAGCCCTAATCAGAAGATGTCATTACTACCATAACTGTTTTAATGAAACGTATCTTCAAAATCAGAGGATTCTGTGAAAACAAATTTCCAACTATATATATAACAATTTTAATCTTAACGTTTTAGCAACATAATGCCAAATGAAGTGGAACTCCCTAATTGCAGGCTATGAGAATTTAAAACATTTACTAAATAATAATCTGGAGGATTATCAAACCTATTCGTTATCATTCTACAATTGGCGATTTCACAATGAGCTATCAGATGAATTCTGGCATACTACGGGTAATTAATTAATTAATTAATTAACAATTTTTTATTTAACCAATATATTCATTTGTATTATCTATTTTTAGATTATTATCAAGCTGCACATTGTAGAAATAATGTTGATAAGCATTGTAACAAATATAAAAACTGCAGGCAGTCTCAGTCTTATTACGATGTCTATCGACGTTCTCGTTCTCCTTGTCCTCATTCATCTCATTCTTCTCATTATCAGACCTCGTATTCTCATTCTCACTCACCTCATTCTCATTTCTATCATCACCATCACTTTTATTTCTAATCTCCCCACTTTTCCTATCATTACCATCACCGTTCTTCTCGTTGACATCATCAACATTAAATTCTAATTTTTTTTTATTTTTATAATAGTTTTATGAAATATTTTTTACCCATTTTTTTATAATTTTAACAAATTTATCAATGCCATTAACTTCTCTTTATGTGATATATATTTTAAATAAATTTTTTATGTATGACTATTTTTTGTATTACTATTGTGTGAATTTATATAAAATTATTTTACTGTATATTAAATCAATTTATATCTGTCAATCATACCCCCTTAAACATTACATCATTTCCTATCATCTATTTGTAATACCAATATTTTATTTGCAAATATTAATGCATATATATCAATCTCGTAAATTTTTGATAGTTGCTGTAAATAATTCCTTAGGTATCGATTGATCGAAAAAAAATGATTCCAAAAAACTGATTCCAAGAACTATTATAAGATTTTAAGGAAAAAATTCATTATAAAATTCCAAAAAATAATAGTTTCCAAATGATTCTAAAATTATGTGATCCAAAAAAAAATTTTTAAAAAAATTATAAGATTAAAATTAAGATTTAAAAAAAAAATTTTCTAAAAAAAATTGTAAGATTCAAAAAATTATGTCCAAAATTCCAAAAAATAAAATTAAAAAATCAAGGTAATTAAGGTTCAAAAAAAATCATTTCAAAATCAAATCAGTCCAAATTAATATATATATTAAATTTTACTACGTATTGCAATGTATCACATTAGCTACATGATTTAAATATCGTCACATCTGCGATTTAATTTTAATTTTCATCCCTCTTTTTTTTTCTTACTACGATGTACAAAGACAAAGTTTTACAAAAAAACTCAAAAGAAAAACTTGATTTTTTAATTAAACAAATAGAAAAAATCCAAACTGAAATGAACAGTTTGGATATTTTGGTATGTATAACTAATACTTTAAACTGAAACTTTATTATTTTTCTAACTATTATCATTTTATAATAATTTAGAGTCAAGAAGATTCTACATCAGGAAATTTTATAATGCGAAAAGTTGCGCAAGATTACGCATCGTAATATTTTGTAAGTTTTCAGACCTGCCGCAAGTTTGCAGAAGAGTAATATTTCGTAACTTTTTAAAATATTTCGAAATATTATTACAGTTTGTAATATTCTGTAATTTTACGCATTCGCAATATTTTGTAATTTTACATAATATTTCGTAAGTTTCCAGACTTGCTGTAAGTTTGCATAAGCGTAATATTTTGTAACTTTTTAAAATATTTCGAAATATTACAATATGCAAAGTTTCGTAATTTTACAGTTTGTAATATTGTGTAATTTTATTGCATAATATTTCGCAACTTTTTAAAATATTTTGACGATTCGTAATTTTACATAAATATTTTGTAATGTTTCAAAATTCATTTTTGTACTATAAGTTTATATAGTGTATATTTTATTAGATATAATATGAATTAAATTATAAAAATTACAAGTATTTATTACTATATACAGAATATATAAAAGTAAAAAAAGAAAGAGTAACGATACAATTAGATGTAAAAAGAAGAGAAACAGCTATAGTAACATTGGTATTAGATATAAAGATAAAAGAAATATTGTTAGTATTGTTAGTATTAAGGTAAAAAGAGTTAAAGAAACAGTAAAAGGAGTAAAAGAAACATGAATATTATTGTTAGTATTAAAGTACAAGTAAAAAGGAATAAAGGAAATGTAGATAGTATTATTAGTATTACGACATAAAGTAACAAAGAGGTGAAAAAAACGTGTTAATATTAAAATAATAATTAGTATTAATAAATAAATATTTCTATACCTGCAAAGTAATTGAACAAAAGAATAAAGAAATAAAGAGAAAAGAAAAAATAAACATGTTGTTAGTATTGTTAGTATTATTAGTATTAAAGTACAAGTAAAAAGAAATAAAGGAAACATGTTGTTAGTAGTATTGTTAGTATCGTTAGTATTAAAGTACAAGTAAAAAGGAATAAAGAAAACATGCACTGGTCAAAATCGATGCTATCGAGTACATATCGGGTACATATCGGTTACCTGATATATACCCGATATGTGTGAAATATGTGTATGCTATTTAATAATACTACACATATTAGGTACTTGATATGTACCCGTCAGATGCAGAAAATTGGTGACATATAACATACATATCAGGTACATATCTCATACATATTGGGTAGTTAAATATCGGTTACATATCATAGATTTATTGGGTATCCGATATATTTTAAAAAAATATCAGACAGATATTATACACTTATTGGATAGTGCTAATAAGTATCCTATATATACCCGATATGTATCCTATTTGTATTTGAAATATAAGTATAATTTCATAATTTTCACACATATCAGATAGCTGAAAAGTATAGCATTTATGGGGCATTAATAGTAGTAGATTTATAATTTAAATACAATTGTAATTTAAAAGTAATTTAATTCATTTAATTGTAATTACTGAAAGTTTTATTTATATTTTCAATCGATAATAAAAAAAAATATTATACAAAACACTAGTCGAAAAAGGAATATTCAGTCTTAATAAAATTCGGCCTATATTTGACCAAAATTAAAATTATTCGACCTCAATTAGTAATGATCAATAATTAGACGTGTATTCAATATGGTCGAATATGTATTAAGTATTATGCGTATCATTAATTGAACATTACGCGTATCACCAATTCAATTAAAAGTTTAAATTTAAACTTTTAGCGAAACCTCCTTTATCATCCTTCCTTTTATCCTTCCTTTTTTCCTTTTACTCTTCCTCTTTCCCTCCTTCTTTTCATCCTTCCCCTATCTTCGTCCTTTCCTACCCTTCACCCTTTTCCTTACTTTGTCTTTCCCTTTCCCTTTTCTTACTTTACTTCACTTATATTTTTTGTCGAAAAAATCTGTAACAAAACATTTTGGCTTTTCTTTCCAAATACTTTTTTGTTAAAAAATTCTTAATGAAACGTTCCTTAACACTTCGACTTTTCCTTTTAAGTAATTCTTTTGGTCTCCTTGAACGCGAAATTCCAGTAAGTTTTTGATTTTGGTTTTTCTCTTTTAATTACTTATAACCAGTTGTTCTCTCGGATCTCTTACTTGTAGCCTGGTGAGTGAAATTTTTAATTTTTTAGTTTATTTTAACAAACTTTATTAACAGTTCATTTTTTTCCTTTGTAAACGAGATATCTGGACATGTGGAAATTTGTTAGAGATTGTACTTTTGCAGTATTTCGGTAAGTCTTAATAATAAGTTTAATTTCTTTGTTTATTTTCGAAGAACGGTTACTAATTTCTTTTTTTTTTGTTTTTTGTTCGTTATTTAGGTATTGGACGCATAAGAATTTGGTAAGGAGGGCTTCTTTTATTATATTTGATAACACTTCTTTGAACAAACTGCTACTTAACGTTTCAGTTTTTTTTCTTTTGTAGGTGAATTTTTGGCTTTTTTGGATGCGATATTTTGGTAAGATATTTTTAAATAATTTTTTATTTCATTTTTAAAGAATGCTATCTAATTACTTTTTTTCTTTTTTTTTCAATTTGTTCTTCAGCTTTTTGGATGTTGAATCAATCTCTTTTTTACTTACTACACTAATAATTATATCAACAATTAATCTATGAATTGTCATGTTAATTAATGATACTTTTATTATACAAAATTGGATCTGCCAATCTGATCCAGAGCTTTTTCTTTTTTCAACGAAATTTCCCCCTTCCCTCCCTTCCTCTTAACCTTTTCTCTCATTTCACTTCTTTTCTTTTGTTCTTTCTCTTCCATTTCTCTTTCCTTCCTTTCTTCCTCCTTCCTTCCCCCCACAATCATCTCTCTTTCATAAAAAATACACTAAAAATATTTTCCAGTTTTTACGAAACGTTGATAATGATATTTTGATTTTTTTCTTTTTTTAAATGACTCTTCAGTTTTCTGGAAGTGACATATCAAAGGTTTCTTTTTTTTTCTTTAATTATTTTAACGAACGCTTATTAACAGTTCATTTTTAATTTTTTTTAAGCAGTTTCTCGGTCTTTTGGGCATGTGGGACTTTGTTTCAGTGAGTTTTTTTCCTGTTTAGTTTACATGTTCTAACTGTTCTAATGGAATATATACTAACCTCTTCTCTCTTTTTTTTAAACAGTTCTGGACGCATGGAATTCAGATTTTGGTAAAGAAGTCTTTTAGTTTTCGGTAAGGGAGCCAGAATTAATTTTTTTTTTATTAATTACATTTATTTAATGAAACGTTAACATTTTATTTATTTCTTTTTTTTTAAGCTGTCTCTTCATACATATGGAATTGGGTAGATTTTTTCTTGGATTATAAATTTTTGAAACACCTACTAATCTTTTGGGTTTTTCTTTTTTTAGCAGTTTGCTCTTTAGGTCTTTGAACGCGCAGATTTATGGCAAGTTTTTTTTATCGTTTTCAATTTTTTTATTTTTAACAAATTGTTAGTTAATGAATTCGTTCTTTATTTTTTTTAGGTTGCTTTCGACTCTCATTGGATGCGGATTCAAGATTTTTTTTAGGTAGGGACATACTAGGACGCGTAAAATAGTAGATTTTTGGTGGGATTTTTTTTTTTACCGAAATTTAACAACACGTACGTTTCATTTTTTTGATTCTTTTTTAGGCGACTGTTCTTCAGACTTTAGGATGCAAACGCAACTTTGAAATTTTGGTAGGTTTAAAACATTTTTAAATTTATCTTTTTTTAACGAAACGCTTATTAATGTTTCGTTTTCTTTCTTTTTAGGCAACCAGTATATCGATAGGTTATATATCGATAAGTAAAAAATCAGGTGTTTTTATTTTAACAAATTGTTATTAACAGTTCATTTTATTTCTTTTGTAGGTTATTCTTAATCTTTTAGAATACCAAAATCCAGGTAAAGTTTCAAGTTCGAAACTTACTCTAAAAAATTCTATTTTAATTTTTTTCTTTCTTTCTATTTCTTTTAGTAAACCGGCCTAATTTTAGACTATAAACAGAATGCCAGTATTTCAGGAACCCAATTCTGACTTGGAAATACCAGAATCCAGGTGAGTTTCGAAAGGTTTTCTATTTTAAACTTCTTCTAAAAGCATTTTTATTAAGCGTTTTTTTTTACAGTCTCTGATAACCTGATAACCATTCTGGACAGTGTGCTTTCGAAACTATTCTATATTAAATAGTAGGAAGTGATTCGATTCTTGGATAAATGAAATGGTGGTAAGTTTCAAATTCAATAAATTCAATGAAATTTAAAAATTTGTTAAAGAAATTTCATTTAATGTTACTTTTCTACATAGGTTTTGAGACTCCTTTAGGCATATGTGAATTGTCTATTTAGTGGATTGTGTAGATGGTAGTTTTGGATGGATGGTGGATGGATGCGGATAGATGGACGATAGATGAATGATAATATATAGATAGATATTAGATAGAACTTTATATAGCATAATACATATGTAATTTTTTTAATACTATGTTAATAAACTATAAATTCAGAACTAAATTGATTAAAATTTGTCTCTAGTTTGACCTATTTATCAATAATATTTGGATTATATATAGTAGTCGAATATAGTTTTTTTTAGGGCCGAATAAATATGTAAAATTTCCTAATATAAGTTGAATTTTTCTTTCCGAATTTAAAACGATTGGCACCCTAAATGCACCAAAAAAATTGGCCACAATTTGACATAGGTTAGATCGTCATTCAACCTATATTCGACCTGGTCAAATTTAGGCCGAATTGTCCTTTTTCAACTAGTGAAAAATATTATAAAAAAAATTCACTACTCTTTACACAAATTTACAATTAATGTTCACTTGTTTGCTTGTTTTCATTTCATTATATCTATTTAATTTGAAAGAAAGTAAAATGTTAGTAATAAAAGTGTTAGTATGAATATTAGTAAAAGTGTTAGCAAAAGAAAAGGAACGTTAATAAAAAATTTTTACATTAGAAAGTGTTAGTATTAATGTTAATATGAAAGTTAGTAGAAGTAGAAAAGGAACGTCAATAAAAAAAAATATAAAGTATAAGTATTAATGTTAGTGTTAATGTTAATAGAAGTGTTAGTAAAAGTAAGAAATAAAAAATGTTTAACAGTAGAACATTGTTAGTAGGAACGTTAGTAGGAGGAAACACATTAGAAAAAAATATTAGTAAGAGTGTTAACAGGATGGAAAAAGAAATTTCAACAAAAAATGTACCTTTGTATTTATTTTTTAGAAAAACTAATAAAGTAAAAAACTCGATAGTAGAACATTGTTTAGGACGTTAGTGAGAAGAAATACGTTGAAAAAATATATTAATAAGAGTGTTAAGAATAACATAATAATGGGAAAAGAAATTTCAACAAAAAATATACCTTTATCTTTATTTTTTAGATAAAACAATAAAGTAAAAATTTGAGAGAGAGAAAAAAAATTTTTGAAAAAAAAAAAAAATACGATAAATAAATAATTAAACCATGATCATACAATCACATGATCAACAAAATTATCAATTTTTATTGGTTATTTGGGTAATATTATATTCAGCCACATCAGCCACAAAATCGGTCACCTATCGAATACACAAGTCAATATTAGCGAAGCAGCACAAACTTGATTATTCACTATTCGTGCTCAACTTGAGTTGATAAAATTATTAAAAAATCACTAATTTTATTAAATTTATCAGAATTTTCATACCTAATTAAAGATGATTAAATTAAGTTTTACTACCGATTTCATTATAACATTACCAACTTTTTTGTTAATCTTGGATATTTTATTTGGAATTTAAATTGTTCGCTTTGAACTTGAGTTTAACTCGTTCGCTCAAAATCTTTGTGTAATGTATTGTAAATCTGTAATTGTTTTATTTGTAGTCTATAATTGGCAAAAGCTTATTATAAACCAAAATAAAAAACACTATTTATTTACGTATCTGTATTATTAGATTTTACCTTTTTTAGATTTGATATATAATTAAAAAAAAGACCTTTATCTTGATATTTTGGAATCACGATCATAACAATTGAGTTTAGGTCAAGTTTAACTTGTTCATTGTGATTGATTGTATTGTAAATCCGTATCTGTATTATAATTAATATAAAGAAGACAGATCATAACAATCATGACATATTTGACAACACAGGTCGAATGATGTCAAATCGGCTATCAATCGGCTATCAATCGGCCATCAGGATTGATGAACGGTCAAACCAATCAATATTCAATTGGCAATAAATCGTACTACCCGATTGATGCTGGATTATGTCGAAAATCGGCACCAAATCGGCATGCCGATTGAAAGATCAATGATCGTCAATTGATGGTTGATTGATGATCGATTGATGGTCGATTGATGGTCAAATTATGGTCGATTGATGGTCAAATTATGGTCGAATTATGGTCAAATTATGGTCAAATTATGGTCAAATTATGGTCAAATTATGGTCAAATTATGGTCAAATTATGGTCAAATTATGGTCAAATTATGGTCAAATTATGGTCAAATTATGGTCAAATTATGGTCAAATTATGGTCAAATTATGGTCAAATTATGGTCAAATTATGGTCAAATTATGGTCAACTGACCAATTTTTGTAGAATCATATAACGAATAATAAAATTTATTATAGCACATAATATTTAGAATTATAAATAAAATACATAGTATCTTTATTTATATTAATAAGTATTTAAAATAAAAACATTCATCATAATAATATGTTAGTATATGACTGATAAAGTTAGTAATATTTAATAAATAGTAAAGCGTAAATATAAAAAGTTAGTAATAATTACACAAATACAAAAAGTTAGTATTATGAAGAGTTTGATAAAATTTATAAAAAAAAAAAGAAAAAAATACGTGATGATGTTAGTAAAATATAAAAAAAAGAATAACATTAGTAATATTAAAAAAAGAATAACATTAAAAAAGGTAAAGTTAATATTATAAAATAAAATATAGTTAGTAATCAGTACAATAAATTTAATGACAAAAATACAATAATTAATATACCTGTAAAATGTAATAAGAGTAAGAAGAAAATAGAAAAGAAAGAGTGTAAGAAAACAGAAAAAAAAGAGTGTATATTTTTTAAAAAATAAACAGAGTCGCGTTTAGTTATTTATATGCATGTTAAGATCAGGTCACGTGATAAAGATCAGACCGAATTTTGATTGGTTAATAATAGATAAATTGAAAAACTATGTTGTAATTTTTTCATCTCATATAGTTATATATATAGTGATCTTTTAAATTTGTATTAAAATTTACCTTGGACTTTTGGATACCTAATTTTTTTAAAAGCTTCTATTTGTATATTACATGTGTCACGTGATATAATATTGTAAAATTTTGTTAATAAAATTTAGTATTATATGTATATATTACTCGAATATGTTGCGATTAATCGTAATTAATGTTACATTTGTAATACAAGTTTAAGAAAAGTTTGCTCGAACTTTTCTTAATTGTGATCATGTTACAATTGTAATACAAGTTTAAGAAAAGTTCACTCGAATTTTTCTTAATCGTGATCATGTTACATTTGTAATACAAGTTTAAGAAAAGTTCGCTCGAATTTTTCTTAATTGTGATCATGTTATACAATTGTAATACAAGTTTAAGAAAAGTTCGCTCAAATTTTTCTTAATCGTGTACAGGTCGAATGATGCCAAATCAGCTATCAATCGGCTATCAATCGGCTATCAGGATTGATGAATAGTCAAACGAATCGATATTCAATCGGCAATAAATCGTACTACCCGATTGATGCCGGATGATGTCAAAAATCGGCACCAAATCAGGTTGCCGATTGAAAGATCAATGATCGTCGATTGATAGTCGATTGATGGTCAAATTATGGTCAAATTATGGTCAAATTATGGTCAAATTATGGTCGATTGATGGTCGATTGATGGTCAAATTATGGTCAAATTATGGTCGATTGATGGTCGATTGATGGTCAAATTATGGTCAAATTATGGTCAATTTATGGTCAAATTATGGTCAATTTATGGTCAATTTATGGTCAATTGATGGTCGAAAGACCAATTTTTGTAAAATCATATAACGAATAATAAAATTTATTATAGCACATAATATTTAGAATTACAAATAAAATACATAGTATCTTTATTTATATTAATAAGCATTTAAAATAAAAACATTCATTATAATAATATGTTAGTATATGATTGATAAAGTTAGTAATATTTAATAAAAGCGTAAATATAAAAAGTTAGTAATAATTATAATAAAATACACAAATACAAAAAGTTAGTATTATGAAGAGTTTTTAGTAAAATATAGAAAAAAGAATAATATTAGTAATATTAAAAAAAGGTAAAGTTAATATATAATTTAATAAAAAGTGTATTTTTTTTTAAAAAATGTTACGAAATCTAAAAAAATTCTCTATTAAAAATATCTCATACAAACTCTTAGAAAACCTCAAAAAAAAAAAAATCTCTGAATCTTAGAAAATTCAAAAAAAAAAAATCATTTCCTACACAAATCTTGGGATATCTCAAAAAGATATCTCAAAAAAAAAAATTTTCTATCAAAGAATCACATACGAACCTTTCCATACGAACTCTTAGAAAATCTCTTAAGAAAAATTTTTCTATCAGATATCCCATACGAACTCTTAAAATAAAAAAAAAATCAATTTATCAAAAATATCCTATACGAATCTTAGAAATCTCTCCCAAAAAATTTTCTATCAAAGAATCCCATGCGAATCTTTTCCATATGAACCCTAAAAAATTTCACAAAAAAATTTTCTATCAGATATCCCATACGAACTCTTAAAATAAAAAAAAAATCAATTTATCAAAAATATCCTATACGAACTCTTAGAAAATCTCTTAAAAAAATTTTCTATCAAAGAATCCCATACGAACCTTTTCCATATGAACTTTTAGAAATCTCTCAAAAAAAAATTTTCTATTAAATAATCCCATGCGAACCCTTTCCATACGAACTCTTAGAAAATCTCTTAAGAAAAATTTTTCTATCAGATATCCCATACGAACTCTTAAAATAAAAAAAAAATCAATTTATCAAAAATATCCTATACGAACTCTTAGAAAATCTCTTAAAAAAAATTTTCTATCAAAGAATCCCATACGAACCTTTTCCATATGAACTTTTAGAAATCTCTCAAAAAAAAATTTTCTATTAAATAATCCCATGCGAACCCTTTCCATACGAACTCTTAGAAAATCTCTTAAGAAAAATTTTTCTATCAGATATCCCATACGAACTCTTAAAATAAAAAAAAAATCAATTTATCAAAAATATCCTATACGAACTCTTAGAAAATCTCTTAAAAAAAATTTTCTATCAAAGAATCCCATACGAACCTTTTCCATATAAACTTTTAGAAATCTCTCAAAAAAAAATTTTCTATTAAATAATCCCATGAGAACCCTTTCCATATGAACTCTTAGAAAATCTCTTAAGAAAAAATTTTCTATCAGATATCCCATACGAACTCCTATACGAACTCTTAGAAAATCTCTTAAAAAAAATTTTCTATCAAAGAATCCCATACGAACCTTTTCCATATGAACTTTTAGAAATCTCTCAAAAAAAAATTTTCTATTAAATAATCCCATGCGAACGCTTCCTATATGAACTCTTGGAAAATACGAATTCTTCCCATATAAACTTAGAAAATCCTAAAAAAAAAATTTTCTATCAGATACCCATATGAACTCTTAGAAATCAAAAAAAAAAAATCTATTTATCAAATATATCCTATACGAATCTTAGGAAATCTCTCGAAAAAAATTTCCTATCATATATCCCATAGACCCATACGAACCCTTCCCATATGAACTCTTAGAAAATCTCTCAAAAAAATTTTTTATCAAAGAATCCCATGTGAATCCTTTCTATACGAACCCTAAAAAATTTCACAAAAAAATTTTCTATCAGGTATCCCATACGAACTCTTCCCATATGAACTCTTAGAAAATTTCAAAAAAAATTTTCTATCAGATATCCCATATGAACCTTTCCCATATGAACACTTGGAAAATCTTTATCAAAATATCCCATACGAACTCTTCCCACACGAACTCTAAGAAAAACTCTTAAAAAAAAATTTTCTATCAAAGAATCCCATACGAACCTTTTCCATATGAACTTTTAGAAATCTCTCAAAAAAAATTTTCTATTAAAGAATCCCATCCCTAAAAAATTTAAAAAAAATTTTGTATCAGATATCCCATACGAACTTTTCTGAACTCTTCCGAACTCTTCCTATACGAACTCTTAGAAAATCACAAAAAAAATTTTCTATCAAAGATATCCCATACGAATCCTTACCATATGAACACTTGAAAAATCTTTATTAAAATATCCTATATTCCGAATCCTTCCCATACGACTCTTAGAAAATCTCTTAAAAAAAATTTTCTATTAAAGATATCCTATATGAACGCTTCCCATATGAACTCTTGGAAAATACGAACTCTTCCCATATAAATTTAGAAAATCCCAAAAAAAAAATTTTCTATCAGATACCCATATGAACTCTTAGAAATTAAAAAAAAAAAATCTATTTATCAAATACATCCTATACGAATCTTAGAAAATCTCTCAAAAAAAAAATTTCCTATCAGATATCCCATAGACCCATACGAACCCTTTCCATATGAACTCTTAGAAAATATCTTAAAAAAATTTTCTATCAGATATCCCATATGAACCCTTCCAATACGAACTCTTAGAAAATCTCTTAAAAAAAAATTTTCTATTAAAGATATCCCATACGAACCTTTCCCATATGAACTCTTAGAAAATACAAACTCTTCCCATACAAACTCTCTCAAAAAAAAATTTTCTATTAGATATCACATACGAACTGAACTCAGAAAATCTCTTAAAAAAAAAATTTTCTACCAGATATCCCATACGAACTCTTTCCATATGAACTCTTAGAAAATAAAAAAAAATTTTCTATTAGATACCCTATACGAACTCTTAGAAATATCAAAAAAAAAAAGAATCTCTATTTATCAATACGAATCTCAGGAAATCTATCAAAAAAAATTTTCTATCAGAGTTTAAAATGGTTTATAAATAAAACATTATTATTGAAAAAATCTAAAAATCTGCTAATATATAATAAGCCAATTAGCAACCAATCGGTCATCAATCTGATATGTGACTAAGGATGGTGCCGCAATTGATTTATCAAATCCGCAATATTGCAGATTTTGGAGTTGAATTGCGGTTAGTGAACCGCAATTCCGCAATTCACCTGATCGGTTTTGGCAGTTTACCGAACCGATTTAATAAAAAAAACGTTTACGCAACGTTTTTTTTAATTAATTTAACGAAAAAACGTTGCAAAACGTTTTTTCAAAGTATTTTAATTAAAAAAAACGTTTCGCAATGTTTTTTTAATTAATTTAAAGAAAAAACGTTGCGAAACGTTTTTTCAAAGTATTTTAATTAATAAAAAGCGTTTCGCAACGTTTTTTTAATTAATTTAAAGAAAAAACGTTGCGAAATGTTTTTTCAAAGTATTTTAATTAAAAAAAAACGTTTCGCAACGTTTTTTTAATTAATTTAAAGAAAAAACGTTGTGAAACGTTTTTTCAAAAGTATATTTAATTAAAAAAAAACGTTTCGCAACGTTTTTTAATTAATTTAAAGAAAAAACATTGCGAAACGTTTTTTCAAAGTATATTTAATTAAAAAAAACGTTTCGCAACATTTTTTTAATTAATTTAAAGAAAAAACGTTGCGAAACATTTTTTCAAAGTATATTTTAATTAAAAAAAACGTTTCACAACGTTTTTTTGGATTGCTTTAGCGAAATTGCAATTCCGCAAATGTATCGCAATTCCGCAAATGTGCCGCAATTCCGCAATTATTCTGCAATTGAATTGCGGTACTTTGCGGAATTGCGGAATATTTGCGGAATTGCGGACAATTGCGGATTGCGGAATTGCGGATATTTAGGTTTAAAAATCCGCAATGTTCCGCAATACCGTAAATCGCAATTATTCCGCAATTGCTTATTTGCGGCACCATCCTTATATGTGACCTATTGATAACCGGTAAATTCAACCGTACATCAATCGGCCATCAATCAGTCATATGACCAGTTGATAACCGATTTGGATTTTATACCTGATTGATGACCGATTGAAAGAATCAGTCATCAATAGGTAACCAATCAGTTACCAATCAGTCACATAACCGATTGGTGACCGATTTGACTCCATTCAACCTGTGCAAATTAGAACAATTTTCGTAAATGTTCTTGAAGGGTAATTAATATAATAATACAAGGTGATAAAAAATTGTTTATAAAAAGAGGTTTCATCTTTTTTTTTTTCTTACAATAAATTTGTTATCGTTATTTTTATTATATATTCTTTTTCTTAAAATTTGTTGCCGTTATTTTTTATTATTATATATTCTTTTTCTTAAAATGCCCGCAAATTGGACTGATGCAATAACTGAATATTTAATAAGATATAGGAGGTAAAAAATTAAATGAAAACTAATAAATAACTTTGATCATATTCTAGTTTTTTTTCTCTTACGTTTCCTGATCTAAAAATTAAATAAATAATGTAAAGGAGAAGGAACAACTACTACCATGACATACCCGAGAGGGACTGCTCTGAATTCTGGGAGAGCCTAGCTCGAAGAATTCGGAGACAGTTCCGCATGAGGTTCACTGGCCAACAGGTAAAAAGAAAGTGAAGAAACTTGGTCAGGAATTTTAATGTTAGTAAAATAATAATAAATCATAAAAAAAAAATAAAAAAAAATAAAAAATTAATAGTATTAACATTTTTAGAATTTCTGTGAATGGAGGAATGGTGCGCGAAATGAAAGGTGGTCCCAGGAAGGAAAAAGATATTATAGGCAGTTCCGCACAAGGTTTTGAGACAGACCTAGTAATTATTAAGAATTTTTTTAATTTATATTTAAGTTATTTAAGTTCTAAATTTATATATATTTCTTAGGAAACCACCACAGTCATAGGCAGCGTAGAAACACTGCGCATCGGTGGCCTTGGAATCTGTAAATTATATTTTTTTATTTTTATTTTTTTTTTTATTTTGTATTTTTTATATTTTATTTTTATTTTTATTTTTTATTTATATTTTTTATATTTTTATTATTTTTATTATTATTATTTTTTATTTTTTATTATCTTTTATTATTATCATTTTTTATTAAATATATATATATTTTATATAGTCATCTAATTATTATTTTAATATTTTTACTATTTTATAATTTGATTTGATATCGGCCTATATTCAACTGAAATTAAAAAATTCGACCTCAATTATGAGTAATTAAAGCTTATTATAATAAATTGCTTTTATTCAATAAACATTCATTTTTTTTTTATTAAAGTATTAATTAAATAAACAATCTGTCATCATATATTATATAATATATTGTAATGATGAAATGTCTCCAATAAATTTTTCATTTAATCTAATACTGCTGATTTTTCCAAAATGTTACTAAAATCTTTCCATAGATCAAATTGAGAGAACTAATCTATCAATTTACAATATAAAATCTTGAAATAATCTTTCACATTTTCAAAATACGTGATCAAACTCATTTTTGCTAAACTGCTGAAACCTTTTGGCATTTACATGCAATAGTTTCAGCATTTTGATTTAATTTGACGATCATTGATTATCATGATCAATCTATTTTTACGGTTTTCTAAACCATGATTTTTTTTTATTTTTTTTTAGGTTGCTGGACTCCCAGATTTGGAATGTAAGTTGGAAGGGGATGGGGAATTTTTTTTAATATTAAAGAAACGTTACTAACATTTTTTTATTTTTTTTAGGTTGTCAGCCTTCTTGAACGAACCGGACTTGGGAAATGTAAGTTGGAAAGGGTGGTGATTTTTTTTTAATATTAAAGAAACGTTACTAACGTTTCTTTCTTTATTTTTTTTAGGTTGCTGGCCTTCTTGGACGAACCAGACTTGGGAATGTAAGTTAGAAAGGGTGGGGAATTTTTTTTTAATATTAAAGAAACATTACTAATGTTTCTTTCTTTATTTTTTTTAGGTTGCCAGCCTTCTTGGACGAACCAAACTTGGAAATGTAAGTTGGAAAGGATGGTGATTTTTTTTTAATGTTAAAGAAATGTTACTAACATTTCTTTCTTTATTTTTTTCAGATTGCTGGACTCCGGATTTGAAATGTAAGGAGGAAGGGAGGGATATTTTTTGAATATTAAAGAAACAGTTTAAACATTTCTTTTATTTATTTTAGGTTGCAGTTTTCCTTGTTCCTCTTGATCCTAACGTGATCACGATTAAGAAAAGTTTGAGCAAACTTTTCTTAAAATTGTATTATAAATGACTGTAACTTTTTTATTAATTTATTGTAATAAAATACGTAATAAAATAAAAATATTAACAATAATAATTATACTTTTAAACACTTTACAAAAAATTTATAAACTTGATAATGCATTCAATAAATAAGACAATAAAAATTTTTTAACTACATTAAACGAATTAAAAATTTCTAAAAAGAAAAATCTATAAAGAAAGTAAACTCTAAAAAATTTCTTAATACGTTATATAATATGAAATCTAACGTATTAAAATTTGTATCACATATCGGGTACCCGATATGTGTAAGATAGAACTGTGCCCGATATATATTAAATAACATATCAGTGACCAATAGTTTAGTTATCGGGGTCTTGGTAATTAGGCATATTTTGAAGTGTAATAAATTGGGTACCCAATATATAAAAATACCCGATATTTATCTGATTAGCCGCCGATATATAAGTCCCTGATATGTACCCGATAGAATTGATTTTGACCAGTGATCCCAATATGGCGTCGTAATAAACAAGATGCAAAGCAACTTTTGGGATATTTACCAATTTTAGAAGCTGCAAATAAAGATCTGGTTTGTGATATCTTTCATAAATCTTTACGTCATTTACTAGAACCAATTATTTTATTAAAAGATGGTATAAACTTTTTTATAAATAATGAAAATTCCTGGTTTTATTCTAGAGTTTCAACTATTATTGCAGATTGGCCAGAGGCTGCAAGTTTTTGTTTAGTTTATAAATCCTCCAATTCAAACCTTTCATGCATGTCACTCCTGTTTAGTTAAAAGAGAAAATCTTGCAAATATAGACTTATCAGTTAACGATGTAATACTAAGAATTCATGATGAAATGCATAAACATTTTGAAAATGATATACAAAAATCTGTTTGCATAGAATCTGTACATAATTTTTTTTGGGATTTACCGTAAGTATGCAAAAGTAGAAATAATTATAATAACATATATATATATTAATTATAAATATTTATATTATCAAGGAATATAAATATCTACTTGGCTACTGTTCCTGACAGAATGCATCATTTAGATTTAGGATTATTTCATTATCAAATTATCTTCACGTGCGATATCTTAAAATTGCAACATGTTAATGGTAATAAATTAGTTGAAGAAGTAGATTGCCGTCTAGCAGCAATTTCACGTTTTCCCAGTATTAAAATTTTTTCCAATAGACTGCAGTCAATTGTAAGATTAACTGCTAGTGAATATCGAAGTTTAATGAAAGTCATGATATTTGTTATTGATAATTTATATGATGAAAATAATAATGAAGTAGATAATTTTGTAAATAATGATGATCTTACAAAATTGTACGAATATTGGAATGAAATGTATATTTTTAAATTAAATAAATTAAATTAACATTTAAATTTTAGGATGCAATACATAGATGGGCCTGGATGTTTGTCAAGGCTTTTAAATTTGTTTCTCCTTCCAATTTGAAGTTATCTAAATTGCATTCATGGGTTTATCATATTATTGACTCAATACGATCTCATGGCGCAAAAATGGCTATACTACAGAAACTTACAAAAGTCTTCACAAATATTTTGTTAAAATACCCTACTGAATTAGCAATAAAAAAGATGTCAAACCTCAGCTTTTACGAACTGTAAGTATTTGAAAATTTATTTATTATATATATTTATTATATAACTTAAGATGGAAATTAAATTAATAGATAAAACGTCAAGCAATATCTATTAGAATGTCTTAACATTCAGTGAATCTGGCAAAAACACCTCGCACTTGTAAATTTTCTGCAAGACTCTTTGAATTCTCTTTACAAGATGCAAATACATTTTTTAATGAAAAAAAAGATTCTGTAAACAATAAAATGCAGACTGGTTTTGCTAGATTTATAAGTTGTCTGGATTCATATCTAGATTTACTTGATGGTTTCACAATTATTGGTAAAACCCGAATAAACATATACGCATCGGTAATACTGGAAAATGGTGCCATAATGCGTGCCACAAACAGGTATCATAATAAAGTATAGTTTAGCGACATAGCTATTTCAATGGATTCTGAAGAATCAAATAATTATATATCAGACAAAGGACTTTGTTATGGACAGGTATTTTTCCAATTTATGTAATAATTTATTATAAAAGTATTAATAAATATTTATTATTTATAGGCCTTATTGTTAGCAGAAGTATTAACAGACCCACCGCTAAATCTCGCATTAATTCAATGATACGATTTTAAATCTAAAAGGAACCTATATTTATATGGATATCCTCACTTAAAATTGATAGAATTATATAACTTTGTAGCTATAGAGTCTATACATGGTATCATTCACATAGTACCCTGATTTGATAAACAAAATAAATATTTCGTAAATAAATATATTTTTTAGTCACTTGATATAGGAGTTTTGATTTATTTTAATAAAATTATATCCTTAAAAGAATTTATGGTCACGTTTTACATATCATAAATAAAATGCAGATTTATTTATTTAATTATTAACAACGCGGGTGTGACATAAATAAATTGTGACTGAAATTTGTGTTCAATTTGTGTTGATAATTCTGGTAAAAAATTATTAATTTTGGCCAAATTTTGTTAAATTTGTTAAATTTGTGTTGAATTTGTGTTGAATTTGCATTGCGTAATTTTTTATTTATCACAAAGAGATGATATTTAGTAATTGCATGTACGATGTACAAGATTTTTTTTATGATTTTTTTAAGAAATGTACGCAAAATATTTAATCAGAATATAATTATTTTTAATTAAATTAATTAAAAAAAATTAATTTTTTTAAGAAATGTATGCGAAATATTTAAAATTCAATAGAATGTGCTAATAATAAATTGTTTTATGATATTTATATTTAAAACAATTAAACATGTACATGATTTTCAATTATTTTTAATTGAAATGAAACTGAAATCAAACTAAGATTTTTTTTATTTTTTGATTTAATCATGATATTTATATTTAGATAATCTATATCCGCATGAGATTTAATTAATATGTTTAATGATGAAAAGTGTATATATATATATATATATATATATAGTAATAAATTAAATTTTAATTGAAACGAGAAATAAAATCAAACCAAAGAGGTATTGTTCAAATTTTATTTAAAGTGACATTTTACGACTTTCTTTCAAATTTTTACTCATCCCAAAATCAAATTATAAAAATCAAATCTAAACTAATAATGCCTCGCCACACACGTTCATGTCATTCCCACTATAACGTCCATTGGAACTGGGCTATGATGGATGAACTTGTTGACATACGCTGAGACAGAAACTGCGTCTACCACAATATTAATGGTAGAAGCCACTATGATTTTTGGGACTCTGTTGCCAATAGGTTCATATGACTAATATCTATAATTTCTTTAAGAAAGAATTTAAATTCAAGGCAAACGTGGCATAGAAGCCATTATCTTTATTAATTATTATTCAATCGATACAATTTATAAAAATAAAAAGAAAACAAAATAAAATAAAACTAACTAAAAATAAAGCTATATAGTCTCCTAAGTAAAAATAAAGTAACAAAATTAATCTAAAAGAATAATCGCATTACACTAAATTTTCCTAGATCTTCCCCCTTGATATATTCCAACCAAAGTAGAAGCAATTATGCTAACATAGTAACGGATAACACGCCCACTATAAAAATCGACATCTCATCCTGCAAAAGCTGTTATTAAGTAGCACCGTTAGACGACCCATTGAACCCAACAAAATGATTATACCATGGTAATCCTTGAATCATCAAGTTCTTAATCCAATTAGTTCTGGAGTCACGTGAAGTCACGAGTTGGGTCAGAGGAGGTAATGAAGAGAAGGACACATACAGAATGGCAGGCAAGTTAGATGGCCGAGAAGTAGTTTTCAATTTAAAGGTTATATTCATCGCGTCTACCCATTTACTTTTATCATAAGTACGCGGATTCCAAATACGTGTTCGAAGCTTCTGGACAAAATTGTTGTGAATCGCAGCTATGACCTTCATAGCCGATTGTTTGGGAAAATTTAAATTCAAGGCAAATGCGACATAGTAACCTTTATCTTTATTAATCATTATTTAATCAATACAATTTAAAACAAACATAAAAAGAAAACAAAAAAATAAAACTAACTAAAAACAAAGCTATATAGTCTCCTAAGTAAAAATAAAGTAACAAAATTAATCTAAAAGAAAAATCACATTACACTAAATTTCCCTAGATTTTCCCCCTTGATATATTCCAACCAAAGTAGAAGCAACTATGCTAACATAATAACAAAAGATATGCCCACTATAAAAATCAACATCCCAACCTGCCAAAGCTGTTATTAAGTAGTACCGTTAGACGACCCATCAAACTCAATACGAGAATAAACCAAGGCAACCAAGGCAATCTATGAACCGTTGAGTTAGTAAACCAATCAGGTATAAGGTCAAGTGAGAGCATGTGGAGGGTCGAAGGAGATGAAAAGGTGAAGGGCACACAAACTGTGTATTCAGGCAATACGAAAGGCCAAGAGAAAAGGTTCATGAGATAAAGATAAAGGCACACGAACAAAAAGAAAAAGAAAAGAAAAGAAAAATCTATAAAAGAAAAATCTATAAAAAGAAAAAATAAAAGAAAAGAAAATTCTAATAATAGAATATTAAGAATAGTAGAAGGCAAAAATACGTATTTGAAAAAGAATAATCTAATTCAGATCGTAGCCAAGAAGTGCATATAGACGCGTAGGATGAAGGTTAAAAATTTCTTTGTTACGTAGTAAAAGGAAATAAAGAAAAAGGAGATGGAGATGATAAGCAGTCGTAAATGGAAATTTTTCTGCAATGTTTCTGGTGTTTTTTTGGCGAAAAAACCTTGAGCCTGGGGAGGTGCTTGATGATTAGTTCGATCGTCACAGAATCTGCAGGAGCAACCTCGTGTAGATTACTCGATAAATTTGGGTCACGTGTTCACATCGATAGATGCAGTTCATCTGTAGTAATTTGCTGACAAAATTCAGCAAGGGAAAAAGAGCCGTCCAAAATCATATGAGAAAGAGTGGCAACATTAGTAACGAGTTGAGTGTGTAGCGCAGGTTCAGAAACTGTCGAAAGGTCAGTAACAAGCTTCGAGAGCAACTTGTAGCACTTTTTGTGGTCATTTCGCAACTTGTTAGCTTTAGCGTGGTTACGGCGAACTAAAGCCGTTAAAGAGTCAAGAGCTTCAAACGTAAGAGGTTCCATATCGTTAGTAGAGACCCTAACTAAGCCCTGAAACAAGCTTAGCTAGGCAAAAACTCAAAAAAAAATAGAGGTAAAAACGATAAAAGTGTCTCTGAAAAAAATGGATAGAGGGATCAGCAGAAAGAGATTGGGATCAGCCAGAATTTAAATTCAAGGCAAATGTGGTATAGTAGCCCTTATCTTTATTAATTATTATTAAATTGATATAATTTTTACAAAAAAAAGAAACAAAATAAAATAAAATTAACTAAAAACAAAGCTATATAGTCTCCTAAGTAAAAATATAGTAATAAACCTATCCTAAAAAGAATAAATCACATTACACTAAATTTCCCTAGATCTTCTCCCTTGATATATTCCAACCAAAGTAGAAGCAACTATGCTAACATAATAACGGATAACACGCCCACTATAAAAATCGACATCCCATCCTGCAAAAGCTGTTATTAAGTAGCACCGTTAGACGACCCATAAAACCTGACAGATATTTAAACCATGGCAAACCTTGAATCATCGAGTTCTTAATCCAATCAACTTCAGAGTCACATGGAGTCACGAGATGGGTCAGAAGAGGTAGCGAAGAGAAAGGCACATATGAAGTGGCAGGCAAATTAGAAGGCCGAGGAGTAGTTTTCAATTTAAGAGTAATATTCATCGCGTCTTCCCATTTAACTTTGTCATAAGTACGCAGATTTCAGATACATTTCCTAAGTTTCTGGATGAAATTGTTGTGAATCGCGGCTACGACCTTTATAGCAGACTGTCTGGGGATAGATAAATCAACAAATAAATCAATAAACATTGTGGGTAGACAACCCCGGATAAGCGTGTAAGAGGACCAATTAGAAGAAGAAATAGTTCAACAAGAAAGAGAAGAGAGTTTCCTGAGCATAGGCGTAGGATCCATATCAGCCAATTCACCAGCTTCTCGAAGTTTGTAAAACAAATGGTTTTGATAGGATTGTAAAATTTGATGCATAACAGATCGGCGTTTGAAGCAAAGGATCAGGTGCATCAAGTCCTCCATGCGATCACGGCACGTGCGGTATGTAAGAAGATTGATATACAGATCAGAACAGGTAATTTTCAACTTCTCCAAAAGAGGCAAATCATCGAGGAAGATTTTAAACTTGAAAGTGTAATGCCGAGCGGCATGGAAAGCCTAGAAAGAAGTGTCATGTGCTGGGGAAAAATTGAAAGTATACCAAGTGAGGTCCCAGTCAACTACATAGTCATCCTTGTTATACAGACAATATACAAATTGAAAACGTTTGAGAGACAAAAGGTCCTTCAAAAAGGTGGCCTGAAAGTGGAGCTTGAAAAGCCGCCTAGGGTTGGATTCACAAACAACATTATCATATACCAGGCAGACATTGTGCGAGGAAATATATGTAGCCGCAGGCAAGAGAGGAGCCATATCCGAGTGATGGGCAGAATTAGTAAGGGAGTCAGCAAATTCGTTCCAATAATTACCATCATGGCCTTTAACCTTGACAGAGAAGACCGTGAGACGTTTTGATCAGATGGAAGATTCAATAGAGGCCTATAGCTCAAAGTTGGTAGTTTTGTAATACAGACGACTATTAGTATAGGAAGAAGAGACACATAATTTCAAACCATCAGCTTGAGAGTCTGTATAGATAGTAATGGTAGAATCATCCGAAGAGATACTTAAAGCAGCATAGATCGCAGCAGCTTCAGCTCTAGTGGAAGAAAGCCAGTTCCATATAGTGCCATGCGCATATGTAGCAACAGAATTAAGATACCCAGCATCAGGTATTAACTGGACCCAAGACCAACCCATCGAGACTTCAGGTGTACTGAGGTTAACAAGGGAGCCATCAGTATAATATCGGTAATGAGACCCTGACGGGAGAAGAACTGGAGAGGGGAGTATAGACAAACCGTCTAAAGAAGAAGCCTCAGTTGAATCACACCCAACTACAGAAGAAGAAGAAGAGAAGTCTGGCAAAATATCGAGACGTCTATAATAAGGGATCATTGTAATACTAAGATCTGCCCAAGAGTAAGGGGAAAAGACATCCGTGATAGTCTGTCGAATACGCTCACAATTGGTGAGAAGAATCAAAGATTTCAACAAGGAAACCTTGAAAGTACAGCGAGGTGGAACGGCGGTATATTTATTAGCCGAAGGAAACGGAACGTGCGCTTTACATCCTGGACATGGACGAAGGTGGATTACATCACTAGAAGAGGAGAGACAGTCAGATATCCAGTGAACAATCATACAGGTATCTTTCTTGGGCTGTACGCTAAGCTGTTTGCCAAAGAGAGGAGCACCATTTCCATCAAGTGTAATGAGCTAATGCCGATTCTTTTGCATCGTAGTAACGCCAGGGACTAGAATGACGGAAGAGGTAGCAGAGGGGGACATATATAGCGATCCAATAACTGATCATGGGAGTCAGGAAGGGTTGAGAATTTAAATTCAAGGCAAACGCGGCATAGTAGCCCTTATTTTTATTAATTATTATTAAACTGATACAATTTACAAATTATAAAAAGAAACAAAATAAAATAAAACTAACTAAAAACAAAGCTATATAGTCTCCTAAGTAAAAATATAGTAATAAACCTATCCTAAAAAAGAATAAATCGCATTACACTAAATTTCCCTAGATCTTCCCCCTTGATATATTCCAATCAAAATAGAAGCAACTATGCTAGCATAATAACGGATAACACGCCCACTATAAAAATTAACATCCATCCTGCAAAAGCTGTTATTAAGTAGCACCGTTAGACGACCCATAAAACCCGACAGATGTTTGAACCATGGCAAACCTTGAGTCATCGAGTCCTTCATCCAATTAATTTCAGAGTCACGTGGAGTCACGAAAAGGGTCGGAGGAGGTAGCGAAGAAAAGGGCACATACGAAGTGACAGGCAAATTAGAAGGCCGAGGAGAAGTTTTCAACTTGAGAGTAATGTTCATCGCATCTTTCCATTTGGATTTATCATAAGTACGTGGATTTCAGATGTGTTTTCTAAGCTTCTGGATAAAGTTATTGTGAATCGCAGCTACGACCTTCATAGCAGACAGTCTGGGAATAGATAGTTCAACAAATAAATCAGTAAACATTGTGGGTAAACAACCCCGGATAAGTGTGTATGAGGACCAATTAGAAGAAGAGACAGTCCAACAAGAGAGAGAAGAGAGTTTCTTGAGCATAGGCGTAGGATCCATATCAGCCAATTCACCAGCTTCTCAGAGTTTAGAAAATAAATGATTCTGATAAGATTGGAAAATTTGATGCATGACGGATCAGCGTTTGGAGCAGAGGATCAAATGCATCAAGTCCTCCATGCGATCGCGGCAGGAACGGCACGTAAAAAGATCAATATAAAGATCAGAGCGGGTAATTTTCAACTTTTCCAGGAGAGGCAAATCATCGAGGAAGAGTTTAAATTTGAAGGTGTAATGCCGTGCGACGTGAGAAACTTGGAAAAAAGCATCATGGGCTGGGGAAAAATTAAGAGCAAACCAAGTGAGTTCCCAGTCAACTACATAGTCGTCCTTGTTAGTTAAGCAATATACAAATTGAAAACGTTTGAGAGATAAAAGGTCCTTCAAAAAGGTGACCTGAAAATGGAGTTTGAAGAGCCGCCTAGGGTTGGATTCACAAATAACATCATCATACACCAAGCGGACATTGTGCGAAGAAGTATAAGCGGCCGCAGGCAAGAGAGGAGCCATTTCAGAGTGATGGGCAGAATTAGCAAGGGAGTCAGCAAATTCGTTCCAATAATTGCCATCATGGCCTTTAACCTTAACATGGAGGACTGTGAGACTTTTCAATCAGATGGAAGATTCAATAGAGGCCCATAGCTCAAAGTTAGTAGATTTGTAATACAGACGACTATTAGTATAGGAAGAAGAGGCACATAAATTCAAACCATCAATAACAGCTTGAGAATCCGTGTAGATGAAGATGGTAGATTCAGCCAGAGAGACGCTTAAAGCAGCATAGATCGCAGCAGCTTCAGCTCTAGTGGAAGAAGGCCAATTTTGTATAGTGCCATGCGCATATGTAGCAACAGAATTGAGATACCTGGCATCAGGTATTAACTGGACCCAAGACCAACCCATCGATACATCAGGTGTTCTGAGGTTAACAAGGGAGCTATCAGTATAGTATCGGTAATGAGACCCTGATGAAAGAGGAACCAGAAAGGGGAGTGTAGAAAAATTGTCTAAAGGAGAAGCTACAGTTGAATCGCACTCAACGACAGAAAATGAAGAAGAAAAATCTGGCGAGATAACGAGACGTCTATAATAAGGGATCAGTGTAATACTGAGATCCGCCTAAGAGTAAGGAGAAATAACTTCCGTGATAGTCGGTCGAATGCGCTTGCAGTCGGTGGGAAGAATCAAAGATTTCAACAAAGAAACCTTGAAGGTACAGCAAGGTGGAACGGCGGTATATTTGTAAGCTGAAGGAAATGGAACGTGTGTTTCATAGCCTGGACATGGTCGAAGGCGAATAACATCACCAGGAGAGGAGAGACAGTCAGATATCCAATGAACTATCATACAGGTATCTTTCTTAGGCTGTACGGTAAGCTGTTTGCCAAAAAGAGGAGCATCACTTCCATCAAGAGTAATGAGCTAACGCCGATTCTTTTGCGTCGTAGTAACGCCAGAGATTAGAGTGACGGAAGAGGTAGCAGAGGGAGGACATACATAGCGATCCAATAACTGATCATGGGAGTCAGGAAGGGTAGTATTGGCCTTAATGTCCAGATACCATTTATGAGGAAGAGATCGGCCACATTTATCCGTAAGTTGAGCAATATAGGCGGTTCGATAAGCAGTCCAAGAAATGAGATGAGAGCCAGAGGGTGCAATTAACTGTGATAAGTAATAAAGTCGGCGTTTCCAAAAGACCTTGAGGCAAGCCTTAAAAACATGCGGGCTCATACACGAATATAAAGGGGTATGGCCAGGAAGAGCAAGGTCTGGAAAGGTAGAGGAAAAGCGAGCATGTTGCAGACGGAACGGGATAGAAGTCATGGAAGCAATAGTGCAAGCGATATAATCACATCTAAAAGCATTCGAAGTAGACCATAAAGACCAGTCGTCCACTATCAAAGGAGAGATAGGGATTAAAAATCTAAACTGTATCAACATTAATCTATAAATAAACAAACGTTGAATAAAAGGGGTGGAAGAATTAGCCATCAAAAACAAATTATTAACATGGCATTGAATCAAGTGAGAAGACAAATTGATCAATCCCAAAGCTTGAGAAAGATAAAGTATAGGATTGGGAAGAGAACAAGAAAAATTAGCTTTGTGTTTAACAAGCGAACGTATAGAACGTGAAGCAGCATAGCAATCAGCCGCAGAGAGGTGGGTAACTTGCATACGGTACTCCAATTTAGGAATGAGCACCGAGTTGTAAAGGTAAACAACTTGTTTGGCAGATAATTTGGCCGGAAAAAGAGTGGTGGCGAAGGAATTACATTCACCAGCAATCTGTTTTTTAACAAAGTCATGAAAGCCTTTGATATTAAACCATACCCCTAAAAAACGAAATGAAGAAGTAATAGAGAGAGGAATAATAGAAATAAAAGAAATATCGTTCAAAGACGATAGAGATAAATGAAATTCCACAGGAAGGATAGTAGTAGTGGTAGTTAAAGGTAATGAATTCGATATCAAAACATATTTTCCATGATTGGCAGAAGTATTATTCAGTGCATAGAATTCCTCTGTGATTGATAGCATGTGTTCCAGTCCTGCCTTAGATGAAGAAATAAGAGCGGAGTCATCCATAAAAACCAGGTTGTTAATAACAATATCCGGAGTGAAGCCCGGCAGAATTTAAATTCAAGGCAAACGCGGCATAGTAGCCCTTATCTTTATTAATTATTATTAAACGAATACAATTTACAAAAAATAAAAAGAAACAAATTAAAATAAAACTAACTAAAAACAAAGCTATATAGTCTCCTAAATAAAAATAAAGTAATAAACCTATCCTAAAAAAGAATAAATCGCATTACACTAAACTTCCCTAGATCTTCCCCCTTAATATATTCCAACCAAAGTAGAAGCAACTATGCTAACATAATAACAGATAACACGCCCACTATAAAAATTGACATCCTATCCTGCAAAAGCTGTTATTAAGTAGCACCGTTAGATGACCCATAAAACCCGATAGATGTTTAAACCATGGCAAACCTTGAGTCATCGAGTTCTTGATCCAATCAATTTCAGAGTCACGTGGAGTCACGAGATGGGTCGGAGGAGGTAGCGAGGAGAAAGGCACATACGAAGTGGCAGGCAGATTAGAAGGCCGAGGAGTAGTTTTCAATTTAAGAGTGATATTCATCGCGTCTTCCCATTTACTTTTGTCATAAGTACGCAGATTCCAAATGCATTTTTAAAGCTTCTGGATGAAGTTGTTGTGTATCGCAGCTACGATCTTTATAGCAGACTGTCGGGGAATAGATAAGTCAACAAATAAATCAACGAACATTGTGGGTAGACAACCCCAGATGAGCGTGTAAGAGGACCAATTGGAAGAAGAAATGGTCCAACAAGAGAGAGAAGAAAGTTTCCTGAGCATAGGCGTAGGATCCTTGTTAGCCAATTCACCAGCTTTGTGAAGCTTGGAAAATAAATGATTTTGATAAGATCGTAAAATTTGATGCATAATGGTGCGGCGTTTAGAGTAGAGGATCAAATGCATCAAGTCTTCCTTGCGATCACGGCATGAACAGCACGTAAGAAGTTCAATATAAAAATCAGAGTGGGTAATCTTCAATTTTTCCAGGAGAGGCAAATCATCGAGGAAGAGTTTGAATTTGAAGGCATAATGCCAAGCAGCGTGAGAAGCTTGAAAAGAAGCGTCGTGTGCCAGGGAAAAATTGAGAGCGAACCAAGTGAGTTCCCAGTCCACTATATAGTCGTCCTTATTGTATAAACAATAAACAAATTGAAACCGTTTGAGAGATAAAAGGTCCTTCAAAAAGGTGGCCTGAAAATAAAGCTTGAAGAGCTGTCTAGGATTGGATTCACAAACAATATTATCATACACCAGACGGAATTGTGTGAAGAAGTATACTCGGCAACAGGCAATAGAGAAGCCATATCAGAGTGATAGGCGGAAGTTGCAAGAATTTAAATTCAAATTAACCAATCCATTTAATTGAATCAGAATAAATAGAATATTTTGAACGAGGGTTTCTAGGCAACAGTATAGCCAAAAGTGGAGGAACCTCGTCAGGGATTACCATGTAAGTAAATAAATAAAATTACATTCATATAAATTAAATGTATTTATCGAATATTTGATATTTAGAACTATGTCCTTTATCGTAATGGTAACCCTGGGTGGCAGCTGTGGACACGTACTGGCCAAAGATATTATCGCGAATTTAGAATGAAATTTTGGAAGAGGCCGGGTAATTATACTATAATAAAATTTATAATTAATATTTACATTCATATTTTAAATTTGATAAATTTGATCAATTTTAGTCACGCGTGATGATTGTAGGAGAAGAAGAAACTTACCTATATATCGTAAAAAATAATTATTTTTATTTTTTTATTATTTATTAAGTGAGTAGCTAGGCCCAGTCCGTACCAAATATCAGCTGGAGACTCATGTTTTTTTTGGGCTATGACTGATACTAACGTCCACACCATACAGCCTGGGTACTATTTTATAAAATAGTAGTAAACAAGTATCAAATGTGTATTTTTTTATTAAATTATAATAAAAATTAGAATTTACTTTAATTTTAACATAAAAATTGTAAATAATAAAAAATTCGTAAATAAAAATAAATTTGTTTTCCCAAACTTAAAAAAAAGATGTTTATATAAAAGAAAAGGTGTTTATATTATTTTTGATTATTCAATAGTATCACATGCCTCTTGTATACGTTCTACTGCATACGCAGCTTTAACGATCAAATAGTAATATTAAATTTTCAAAATATTTTAACCGTAATATTACGCAGATTTACAGTCTCGTAAATTTTTGAAATATTTCAACCGTAATATTACGCAAGTTTACAGTCTCATAAATTTTTGAAATATTTCAACCGTAATATTACGCAGGTTTACAGTCTCATAAATTTTCGAAATATTTTAACCATAATATTACGCAGATTTACAGTCTCGTAAATTTTTGAAATATTTCAACCGTAATATTACGCAGGTTTACAGTCTCGTAAATTTTCAAAATATTTTAATCGTAATATTACACAGGTTTACAGTCTCGTAAATTTTTGAAATATTTCAACTGTAATATTATGCAGATTTACAGTTTTGTAAATTTGCAGAATATTTTGACTGTAATATTACGTAAATCTTACGATATTGAAAACTTGCGTAATATTTTGACCGTAATATCACATAAATCTTACGAAATTGTAAACTTATGTAATATTTCAAAATTTTTCAAAATATTATGCCATAAACTTTCGTAAACTTACAAAATTGTAAACTTACGCAATTTTTTGCCCTATAAAATTTCCTGATGTACCACCCAAGACTTAACAATTAATTTTGTAATTTCTTTTATTTTAATTTTTTGATGATAAATTATTACTATAATTTTTAGGATCATCAATCAACTACTGATGATGATATACAAGATTTTTCATCAGTTACTCAAATTCCTGTATTTAATAAATCAATTGCTTTATTATATTTATTATTTATTATTATATAAAAAAACTAATTTTAATTTTTATATAGACTCAGCAAATTTCTAAGCTAAAAGGCAATTATGTAAATATTCCTAATATTTTAAAAATTTCAAAAATAAAGCATAATAAATATCAGGTAAAATTTTGCAATTTCAAATTATTGATTAATTGTATTATACTATTAATATAATGTTTATATGAATTTAGAATCATATACGTGATTTGGTTAAACTTCACGTTGATTTAAACAAAGAATATAAAAAGCAAAGTCCAAAAGCTATTGAATTAATCACTTTAAAAGTATAAACTTAAAATTATTTATTCTTTTTTAAAAGAAAAATAAATTTAATCTAAATTTTTATTTTTAATTTAGAAAACGTAACCCAGATTTTCCAGATACCATTAACGACTGGGCCATCAAAATGATAGTCAAACGGGTCATTAATAATATACGTAAGTATCACACTATTGTGAAAAATAATTGCTGTATACTAGCTAATTAGATAACTATAATTTACTTAGGTGAATATAGAAAGAAAGGAAAAGAACAAGAGAATAAAAAAATGAATCAAGTATTTAAAAGAGTAAGTTTATTTTATGTTTTTAAAATTATATATTAATAATATGATCTAATGCAAAGCCTTTTTTATATAGTCAAAAAATAAAGAATCTGCCGATCATAATAGTCATGATAATAGCGATACTAATATTGGCCAAGATAATGGTTCATCCAATGAAGTGGTAATAAAACTAGATTTTATTTTTATTTTATTGTAAGCTAAATAAATTAATCAAATTATAATTTTTTGTATAAAAGAGTAGTGATAAAAACCAAGAAGGTAATTCTGAGAAAAATATCTATGATAAAATTATTAGAATTGCAGAGATAAATAAACAATAAATACGACAATTTACTTATAATATATTATATTAATTTTTTATTTTAATTTATAAAGAATTCTCGTGCAAAAAATTCTAGTAGTAATGAGGAAGATAAATTTATCGAACTTCTGAAGGTAAAAATATTATTATTAAATAATATACATATATAAGAATATACTTATATATTTTTATGATATTCTTGTTTAGGAATTTTGTACTCGTTAAATTATTGAAGAAAGTGATGAAATTGCGGTATGCATTTGGTATTTTAATTTAATTATTTTGATTTAATAGTAATATATTTTTTTTTCTATTAGAATAAAAGTGACAATACTGGTGAAGAAAGCACAAATCCTAATGAAATTGGTGAGTTTTATGATAAATTTAATATTATTATTTGAAAATATTTAAAATTAAGGATTTTTTTTTTTGATAAAAATATGTAGAGATGGAGCAAAAAACACTCCCAATTACACATGCTAAACACAAACAAATAGAGAATGAAGTGAATGAAGTAGTCAATATAAAAAAAAAGTTCAAAAACAGAATAGATCTAAAAAGAATCGTAGCTTGTAAAGTTGGTTTTGTAATCCAACAATTTTACAATATTTGATATAATAAATAATTTTTTCCTGAAACTTATGGTTTTTTTAAAAAATAAAAATCTTAACTTTTCTTTTTTTTTAATAAAATAAATTATAAAATAAAATAAATATAAAATATAACAATAACTAATAACAACAAAATATTAAATAATAAATAAATGAATCAATTTGACAATTTCTTTATTTCTTGGTATTGGAGTTTTTTGTAAAGTTGCCTGCCAAAACTCAATTGGCCAATGTCGAAATGTCGAAACCTAAAATATGTTGAAATGCCAAAATAGTTTTGATACGTTGAAATTGTTAAAACTAGTTTTGACATGTTGAAACTGCTGAAACTAAACATCACAATGTTTCACAACAGGTTTCATTCATTATAATAAAAATTTAAAAATAAGAAACATTTCGCAACATTTTTTATTAAATAATTGAAAAACTATTGTGCAACAGTTTTTTTTCTTTAAGTTAAAAAATGTAAAATGGTTTACAACGTTTTTATTAAATGCTTGAAAAACCATTGCGAAATGGTTTTTTTTTTAAGTTAAAAAAGCTTGAAAACCTGTTGTAAAATGGTTTTTTTTTAAGTTAAAAAAGCTTGAAAACCCATTGTGAAATGGTTCTTTTCACTTAAAAATTCAAAAATAAAAAATGTTTCATAACGTTTTTTATTAAATAATTGAAAAACTATTGCAAAACAGTTTTTTTTAAGTTAAAAAAAGCTTGAAAAATGTTGCATTTTTCGCTTAAAAAATCAAAAATAAAAAATGTTTCACACCATTTTTTATTAAATAATTGAAAAACTATTGCGAAATGGTTTTTTTTGTTTAAAAATTAACAAATAAAAAACGTCTCATAACATTTTTTATTAAATAAGTGAAAACCCGTTGTGAAATGGTTTTTTTGTTTAAAAAATCAAAAATAAAAAATGTTTCACACCATTTTTTATTAAATAATCGAAAAATTATTGCGAAATGGTTTTTTTTGTTTAAAAATTAACAAATAAAAAATGTCTCATAACATTTTTTATTAAATACCGTATTCTTCCGATTTTAAGCACCACATTTTTGAAGGAAAATTCCGGCTAAAGTTGGGGGTGGTGCCTAAATTCGGAAGTATTTTTTTTTACTTAAAATTCACATTTTTACACATCGGAATTTTTGTACTTGTGTATCCCAATAATTTTTTATCGTGTTCTATATATATAATTGCGAAATTGCGATGATACATGATGAAAGAGAAATTGAAATGATGAATTGTAAATAAAGTTTATTTTGAATAAAATATGAAATTTAATAAAGAAAAATTAAAATCTGAGGTGGTGCTTATTTTTGTTTTTCAAGTATTTTGGTCAAAAGTCAGGGTGGTGCTTAAATTCGGGTGGTGCTTAAAATCGGGAGAATACGGTAAGTGAAATCCCATTGTGAAATAGTTTTTTTGTTTAAAAAATCAAAAATAAAAAATGTTTTGCAACGTTTTTTATTAAATAATTGAAAAACTGTTGCGAAATGGTTTTTTTGTTTAAAAAATCAAAATTAAAAAACATTTCGCAACGGTTTTATTAAATACTTGAAAACCCGTTGCGAAATGGTTTTTTTGTTTAAAAAATCAAAAATAAAAAACATTTCGCAACAGTTTTTATTAAATACTTGAAAAACTATTGCGAAACAGTTTTTTTTGTTTAAAAAATCAAAAATAAAAAATGTTTCGCAACATTTTTTATTAAATACTTGAAAAACTATTGCGAAACAGTTTTTTTTGTTTAAAAATTAACAAATAAAAAATGTTTTATAACATTTTTTATTAAATAAGTGAAAAACTGTTGCGAAATGGTTTTTTATGTTTAAAAAATCAAAAATAAAAAACGTTTTATAATGTTTTTTATTAAATAATTGAAAAACTGTTACGAAACGATTTTTTTTGTTTAAAAAATCAAAAATAAAAAACGTTTTGCAACGTTTTTTATTAAATAATTAAAAACCCATTACGAAACAGTTTTTTTTGTTTAAAAAATCAAAATTAAAAAACGTTTTGCAATGTTTTTTATTAAATATTTGAAAAACTATTGCAAAACAGTTTTTTTTTAAGTTAAAAAAAAAGTTTAAAAAACATTGCGTTTTTTGCTTAAAAAATCAAAAATAAAAAATGTTTCACAATGTTTTTTATTAATACTTGAAAAACTGTTGTAAAATGATTATTTTCGTTAAATTGACAATAGTGATTGCTGTTTGATATGTATATATTATATATATCACGTAACAAAATAGTTTTGACAATTTTGACATGTCAAAACTATTTTGGCATTTCGACAAATCAGAAGGCCAATGTTGAAATATTGAAATAATTTTGACAATTTTGACATATTGAAACTCTTTAGTTTTGGCAAGTAACTTTAGTTTTTTGTTAGGATCAGAATTTAGAAAAAGCATACGACAGATTCTTAATAGTATATAGTTTCAATTTGAGATAATATTTTTTTGGGCTGTAGATCTATGCAAATCTGCGGATTGAAAGTATTTACAATTCAAAGTACACTTACTAATCTACACTATATTACTAAATACACTAAACTAAAGTTCTCTACTTTACCACAAAATTATGTGCAGTTGTTAATGGTTTGGACACTGTTCCAATTGGTTTGATCCCAACAAACAACTATTAAAATTTGCATTCAAGAATTTGTTCAAGAAGCATATGTCAAAAATAATGGTAACTGTTGAATAAAAATCAGAGAAATAAAGTTTTGGGTTCTAGCATTCGGCAGAGGTACCAAAGATTGATGCACTTCTCAAAGTAGTTAATCATGGAACTTACAAAAAAAGAATAAATGTTAGCCAAATGTTTCATTTAAAAAATAATAGAATTTTAAAGTTATCTTCGAAATTCCGTCTAGGAGCTATCTGTAAATCTGCAGACCTACAAAAGGAAGAATATCAAAACTTTAATTAACGTTTCATATAGAAAATAAAATAAAAAACATTAAATTCAAAGTTATTTTCAAAAAAGATTGAAAGTCATTTACCTTTGAAATTCAGTTTGATCAGGGTATCCAGAAGCCGCAAACTACAAAAAAAAAAATAAAACAAAAATGTTAATTAATATTTCAACGAAAAAAAAGAATTTTAAAGTTTTGTCTTCGAAATTTTGTATAAGCTCCTGTCCAGAAGCCAAAGATCTACAAAAACAAATAAATAAAATGTTAGTCATCATTTCACTTAAATAAAACCCATACTTTTGGTGACCAATATGCAACATATAAAATGAATATTAGTTAATGTTCGTTAAATAATATAATAAAAAACTTAATTAGTTTTCAAAGGTTACCTTCAAAATTTAGTCTGGAATATGCATTTCGGCATTCTGGACCTGTAAAATATAAGACGAACATTAGCAACATTTGTTATATTAAAATAATTAACAAAAAAAAAATTTTTTGAAGCTTGGCTTCGAAATGGAGTCCAGAATACATATCTTCAGTGTTCTGGACCTGTAAAATATAAAATGAACATTATATAACATTCGTTAAAATAAAAAAAATAAAATGAAATTTTTTTTTCAAAGGTTACCTTTGAAATTTAGTTCAGAACCCGTACTTTTAGCATTCTGGATCTGCAAAATATAAAACAAACATTAAATAACATTTGTTATATTAAAATAAGTAATAAAAAAAAAATTTTTTGAAGCTTGGCTTTGAAATGAAGTCCAGAACATGCACCTTCGATTTTCTAAACCTGTAAAATATAAAACGAACATTAGAATAATATTCGTTAAAATAAAAAAATAAAAAAAAAATATTTTTTTTCAAAGGTTACCTTGGAACTGTAAAATATAAAACGAATGCCAGTAATATTCATTAAAGCAAAATGGACTCACAAAAAAATAAAGCAAATTAACATTCATTAAAGATTTTTCTTTTTCTAAAAGTTTGCTTTTGAAATGTTTAAAGAAAGTGGAAGATAAGGGAGTCCAACATCTTAACTTTTCAATCAGATATCCCTGCATGTTGCAAATTATGTACTGAACATTAGACAAACTTACTGATTCGTACATTTAAAAAAAAATTTTGAAATTTCGAACCTAACAAACTGAAACTTAATAAATTTAAAGAAAAACTTTAACAAAAAGTTTAAAAATAAACAGAAAAGTTAAAAAAGTTTAAAAAATAAAATTGTTTGAAAAACTTAGTCTTTAAAAGAATAACAAAACTCTGCAATTTTACAATTGCAATTAATATGTGATTTATATCAATCGTTTTCTATATAATTTCTGAATAACAAATTCTGTACAAAATTATATGTTCAGATAAATTCTGTATAAATTCTGCACATATTCTATACAAACTTTGTACAAAATCATATCTATATACATTTAGATAAATTCTGTACAAATTCTGCACATATTCCATATAAAAATTATATCTATATAATTCGGATAAATTCTGTACAAATTCTGAATGACAAATTCCATACAAAATTAAAATTTGGATAAATTCTGTACAAATTCTGTATAACAAATTCTGTACAAAATTAAATTCTGTACAAATTCAGACAAATTCTGTATAATTCTTCTAATAAATATATATAAAAAGTCATCATAAAGTATACACCACTACAAATTCTATATAAATTTTGTACAAAGTTATATAAAACCTATACAAATAATATACATTTACTTTTTATAGGGTAGATCATAAATAAATTCAACTGTCTCACCTATATAAGGCTAATATTTATTATTGACTACACGAATATTTTTACTATGATAAATCTGGAGGAAGGTTAGTGTTGAGATATTTGCAAAGGCATCCATAGCCAAAACATGTTTCACAGATTTTAAGATATCATGCATTGCGTTTTCAGATTTTTGTGTATTTGTACTGCTAGATATTTGGCGCATAATAGCATTAGCTTTATCGAGAATAGCTACAAATAGACAGGCTGTAAATTCGATATGAAAGAGGCTCTCGATCTGTACTATGATAATATCCTACTCATTTATAGATAAGTCTCCTTGCATATTTTAGTAATTGCAAATTCGGAAACCAGATGCTTTTAACTCATTAAGTTTGGATTTTGATTCATTGCTAAGAAACTTTCAGTAAGAGATCCAGATATAGCATGGTAAAGAAGAAATATCATGTACTTTATCTTTCAATGCCATAATAATCTCTCTTAATGCAGTGGTTTTCCATGTCTCTGAAGGAGAATGAATAAGCGTTGTTGTTTTCTCAGTATTTAAGAAATCAGGATATGCTTCAGGAACATCTCTTAATTTTTCTACATTAATTGCCATTTCTGATAATTCTATAAGGGGGCACAGATTGGATATAGCATCGCCTATTCTTTCAACTATTTCTCGCTTAGGTTTTGCAGAAAATTTAGTAGCTTTCCCAAATGCCAATCTTTTATAATTTGGTTTATATTGCTTTTACCAATAACATCTAAGTATAAAGCATCTGTTATTTCAAAGAAAGCCATATAACTGATCTTTTTCATGTTTGATATTGCAAATGGGACATACTTCTAATAACTGAGTTTGAAAGTTAATAAATCCCTTTTTAATGTCACTAACCTCAAACCATCTATATTTTGCAATAATCAAACTAGTTCCTTTGCTTAAGGTAGTTTCATCTTTGATAGGTTAGAACTCCTTATTTTCTGACTTTTCAGAAGAAAAGGTTTGTGATCAGATTTCAGAATAATTGGATTTAGATTGAACTAAATAATCTTCTAGCTTGCAGTACTATCCTTCCTTAACTGAAGAAATCATAGGTCTTTTAATTTTATTTTTCTTTGCCGATCTAAGAAGACAAAGACTAAAATGTGATTTATATAGCCTGATATTGATAAATCTGAGTATGGTTTCTCAACCCTACCAGCAACTTTTTCTACAAAACCCCTAAAATCTCTATAATCAATAAAACAAGCATAAGGATATACAATATGCTAACTACATTTATCAGAATTAGACGAACTGGCTAAGGCAATATTGCAAAATATTTTAAGTCAAAATATAAGATATCAGCGCAGGCAATTAAGATTCTGGATAATAAATCTTCATAAGAAATTTTACTTTCATCTAAGGAAGGAAGTTTAGGATTCATAAGATCAGGCTTTTGCCTCGCATCAATATCCAGAATAAGGCGAAGAGGCAAATTCCCATTAATGCACTCATGAGTATCAGGTAATCTATAAATTTCAGATGGATGATCAACTACTGTAAAACTCTCTTCTACTACCTGAATAATATATTTTGAATAAATCTCTTTAGAATAATAGGCTCCTAGAAGAGAGATAATATTTTTATTATTAGACAAATATTGAAAATATATATGATTATTATAACTAGGCTTAAAATCAAGGTCCGCTAAACCAGAGAAAAGCCTAGTTGCATCATTTATTGTTTTAGGGTTAGGCCCAGATTTTTTTTGCGTAAGAAGCATGATACAATGTATGGAAAGATTAAGTATAAAATTACATGTAATTTCTTAAATCTTCAAAATAAAAAATGTAATATGTATGATTCAAAAATGAAATAAAAAAGTATAAACCATTCTGACTTCTAATCAGATTACTAGCATGAATATGCAATAAATATATCAAATAATACTCTAAAGTAATCGATGCAAAGATATCCTCAAGTAGTAACTATACAGGAACAGGGTTTAGAAACTAAAAACAAGCAAAAAAATGGTGATTTATTCAAGCAGAATTATATATAGGAAAGAAAAAAGAAGTTATGCTCGAGTGGGTCATTAGATAATAGGCAGAAAAGAGGTCAGGAAGGCAGAAAAGTGCAGGAGAATATACGAAAAAAGGGTATGAAAGAAATATAGCCTGAACTAATTCGACACTTTGTGCTTCATCCTCAGCAATCAAAATGATCATAGACAGAATTGTAAAAATGGCATAACACCAGCACTACGTGCCTTACTAGCAATCAAAAAGTGAGTGAATGGATTGCGATACATCTTTAGCAAATAGATGGATTGCAAATTTGGCACTTTGTGCCTCATCTGGCAATCAAAAGGGCTGGCCAAAATAATGCCTATCACATCACCAATTCTATAACCAACTGACTACCAAACTAGGCCCTCAAAAATTACTCAAAAGTTACTTGAAAATGATGGAAAAGTGCCTGGAACTGACAAGAAACTGAAACACGTGATTAATGTAATAAGGCATAATAAATTTCATTAATTTCAGCTGGCACTATTCTATATTTTTTTCCAAAACTTTGAGACGTAATAACTTGGCATCCAGGCATTAGATTCATGCGGTCTTAGTATCATTGAAAATGAATAGCAAATTAATTGCGCCACCTGATCATAACATGATTTTTAGCAATCAATACTACTTGACCACAAAAAGAGTATAGAGCAATAAAAACTACAAAGCAATAAAACAGCCATAGAACAGTAAAAACAGTAACTAGGTAACATTATACCTATAATTAAATAACATTATACCCATAACTAGATAACATTATAGCACAATTAGATAACACTCTTATAAGAGTGTTATCCAGTTATTTAATATAAATAATTATAAAAAATCAGTTTTATAAACTTAAATTCAGTATATTAAGTATTTAATATATACAGGTTTATTATATTTAAAGATAACTATAAAAGAAAAATAGTACAACTAATTTAAATTTTTTTATGCTAAATTCTTAACAATATATAATTTTTTATTTTCTAAAAAATTTGAAATAATTAAAATAAGAAAAATTTATTAACAAATTTTTAACTTGTAAAAAAATAAAAAACTGAAATATTAGAAAATATTTTATTAAAGAAGTTTTTCAATAAAAAGGAAAAAAAAATTAGGGAAGAAAAAAAGCAAAATAGTAAAAGTGTTTTTTTTTTATTTTTTAATTTTTTTTTGGGATATAGTATTGATTATATATAATGTATTATATAATTTAAATGAAATTTACTATTTTACCATAAAATATTTTTAAATTTTACTGCCTGATGAATTTAATCACCAGTTATTCTTAAATTAATCCTTATTTTTAATATATTTTTTTTTTTATATAATAATTTTATTTGATCAATTTTTGTATTATTAGTATTTTAGTCTAGTTATAGTAGCGGTCATAAGTTTTTGACTTCTGTTCTTTTTTGAAATCATATGACACAGGTTGAAATTAGTTAAATAGGGTATCAATAGGGTATCAATAGGTTATCAATCGGCTATCAATAAGCTACCCTATTGGTAGCCTATTGAACTTGCGCCATAATCCGTTACCAATCAGGCAGGCTGATTGATAACCTATTGATAACCTATTGATACCTTATTGATACCCTATTTAATAAAAATACCAATAGGATACTAATAGGTTATCAATAAGTTATCAATCGGCTATCAATCAGCCTACCCGATTGGTGACAGATTATGGCGCAAGTTCAATAGGCTACCAATAGGGTAGCTTATTGATAGCCGATTGATAACCTATTGATACTCTATTGATACCCTATTTAACTAATTTCAACCTGTGTGATAACCTTTAATATATGATTTAAGTTCTATGATAATCTTGATTATCTGCAAAATTATAGGTTTATACAATATATAAATCAGAAGTTAGATGATCGGCAAAGTTACACTACAAAAAATATCTTTTTTTCTTGATAAATGATATGAAATTGCTTTTTTACATAAACATTCAAAAGGTCCAAAGTGGAACTATGAAAAAATAGTTTCTCATGTTGGTTGTACTAAGTTTACAGCAGTTTATTGGGTTCAAAAATACTATCAGAATAAGAATTTATCTGATGAACAAAGGTTAAGATATAAGACAAGTAAATTGTAAAGATGGTGATGAAAAAACATGACATTGCAGCTACTCAAATATAAAATAAACTTGAGAAACAAGATGTTAAAGTTAGTACAAGAACAGTTATGTGACATCTTGGTGAACTTGAGGGTAAATTTGTTAAAGAAACTTCAAAACTTTTGCTTTCTAAGAAATACAGAACTAACTGATTGCATGAACAAAAAAATATCAAAATTTTGATTGGAAAAAAGTTATTTTTACTGATGAAAGTACTTTTCAATTATTTCAGTTAAATAAAAAGATCTGGCAGTTCATCCAGAAGCAAAAAGTATTCTGTACTGTCAAGCATTTACAAAAAGTTCATATGTAAGGGTTGTTTTTTGGCTAAAGGATTTGATAGGTTGATATGCTTTGAATGAAACTTGGATGCTTTTTTTATGAATAGTATTTATGAAAGAAGTCTTTTACCTTCTGCCTGTGAGTTTTTTGGTGAAAATAGCATAGATTGGATATTGCAGGAAGACAATGATTCTAAACACCATTCAAGAATTTGTAAAAAATGAAAAGAAGAAAATATGGTGACTGTATTATCTTAGTCATTCATATCACCTGACCAAAATCCAATAGAAAATGTGACAACTTATGAAAATTAAAATATCAAAAAAAAAAATTAATACAACTAGGAGATTAAAGGCAGAATTAACAAAAGAATGGAGGCAATTATCAAATGAATTAGGTGAAAAACTCATATATAGTATGAAAAGGAGGGTTGCAGCATTAATAGAAGCAGGGGGGGGGGGGGGACTATACTATGTATTGATAATCAGGATTTGTCTTGTACTTTATAATAATAAAATTTTTTATTATTTATTAATTATTTTTTAAATAGCAAGGGGTTGGAAACTTATGATTGCTACTGTATATATAAAATATAATTATATCACTATTTTGATGTAATTTTTATTCTTTTCAAATAAAATAAAATAAATAAGTAAATAAAAAATCTGATATACTGTAATAAGAACTAAAAAAAAAAATTTAAAATACTACTAAATAATTTGTTAAGATAGTAGAAAGAAAAATAATTTTTATATATAAAAATAATTTTAAACTATTAATTTATAAGGTTGTAAAAGTTGCTAAAAAAATTCAATATAATACCTTGATAACAAATAAAATTAAAAAGCTTTTTTGGTGAAATAGTTGAAAAAAAGTTTTGTATTACTAACAAAATTGGTTTGTATATCAACACATTTTTAATAATGATTTAAATGTTTAATGATTAACAATAATCAAATTCAACTATTTTTTTTATATAAAAATAATTCATGACTTTTTTTTTTTTTGATATTCTCGCGGAGATTCTACTTTAATTGATACGATTGTAATAAAGATAATGTAATATGCTTGTAGATTTTTTATATGTAAAGCCAAAAAATATAATTATAAATCAATACAAATTAATTTGAAAACTGAAAAGACATCACACTATTATATTTATTATTTAAAACGATGAGCGAATTTTTTGATGAGTTAAGCAGCTCAAAGTTTGGAAATCGAATGAGAAAATGATTATAACAAATATAGCAAAACAATCAGTAATTAGTGATTAAAATGGATACTACTAACCAGAAATTTTTTTTGTTTATTTAATTTGAAAACTGGTTCTAAATCGGAAATTTTTTTTTTTCGATCGGAAAATTCTTTACGTTTTATGTCGATCGATCATTATGAATTAAGATTTACTCAAATTGGTAAGTTAACGTTCTCTCTCTTTAAAATGTCGGAAAAAATTAATGTACTTTTTGTTTGTCTAGGTACTAATAGATAAATTTTTTTAATCGTACAAATTATGATTGCCGTTTTTTATTAAAATAATTTTCTGCATTTCAAATAGGAAATATTTGCAGAAGGTATTTTAAAAACTTTATTTAAAATAAATCGTTATTTGTTTGATTAGAGCTTTTATTCATTATTTAGCCCCATGGCCGAAGCAGTATTTGCACATGCAGTTAGGGAAAAGGGTTTAGAATCTCAATTCAAAATTGATAGTGCGGGTACTGCAGGTTATCATGTTGGTGAGTTACAACATAAAATGTTCGCGCAAAACGATCATCGATTAATGGTTATTATATTTTCTAGGAGAACCATCTGATTATCGTTCGGCTCAAACATGTAAACAACATGGCGTAATCATAGATCATTATGCAAGACAGGTTGAATATTTACTTTTCAATCTTTAACATTCTAATATATAATAACCATTCGACATGTCCATTCTTCTATAAGGTTGTAGCGCAAGATTTTAGTGAGTTTGATTATATACTTTGTATGGATAAATCTAATTTAGCTGACCTAAAAGATATGCAACCGAAAGGATCAAAAGCAATCAGTAATGCTCTATTTAAACTTAATTTTTTTTATTTGTACATGTTTTAACCGACACATTTTAACATGATTTATATTGACTTTCTAAGTTAAATTATTTGGTGAATATGACCCTCAAGGAGAACGTATAATCCGAGGTATCTACTTTCAAGATATTTCTACTTATGGTTACAAAAATTTTTGATAACATTTCCTTTACTTTGTTGTAGATCCATATTACGGAGGAATCGATGGATTTGAAAAAAATTTTCAACAAATAACCAGATGCTCAGAAGCCTTTATAGAAAGTTTAAATTTGGAATGAAAACCGTGGTTCGCTAATTTAGAAAATTTGCATTTATTTAAGATGTATTTCATCATATGGTTCAATGATCAATAAAAGAAAAAAAAAAAAAAAAAAAATAGAAAAAAAAAAAAAATTCGAAAACGCATATTTTTTTTCTCAAAAATTTTACATATTAAAAGAATTATAATGTAATATAATATCTTAACCTCAAACTTTCAATCAGAGCTAGATTCTTCAGGCGACTGAAGAGGCAATCTGCATAACTCGAGAAATAGGCATAATGTATAATGTGCATCATTCCCTAAAGATGATAAAATATATTTTTTAAAGAAAAAATCATTGCAAGGGATTATTCAAATACGTACCTGCGTTATGCAAACAATAATTTTCTATCTCAAGCTCATCTAACAACTTCCCCAAATTGATTCTCTGGTTTGGCTTTCCAACTCTTGCTGCATTCATTTCTGCTGTATCAAAGTATTCTACAGGTTTAATGACTTCTTTAACATTAACTCCCATACTCTCTAAATACTTGACATCCATTTGAACATCGTGTCCAACTAAGACAACATTGCCATTTTCATTTTCTCCTGTTAAATCCTTTGTAATTTCATTACCAATTTGTTTTAAACTTTCCCATACAGTATCTCCAAAAATAAATCTATCCTTCCTATCCGGAACAAATTGACCATTTTTCAGATGCTTATATTCAGTTGCACAAAAATGTCGATCCATAAATTTTTCGCTTTTCGAGTCGAACATACTCCACCCAACTTCCAAGATGCAGGAGTGATCTCGTTCATAACTTTCAACATCCACCGCCACGAAAAAGTATTTTTTTGTCTTGACCATATTTTGCGCTTTTTCCCAATTTTCTTTCATCTTACGGAGTTTATTATCTGCTTTACTTTTTTTATTAAATTTTTTTATTTCTTTATTGATTTTGGTGAAAGCTTGTGATGAGTCGATAAAAGTAGATTTAACCTTTTTATAAGTAACATTCTGACCTTTTATCATTGGAAGTTTCGAAGAGGTAATACTTTCTAATTCTGTATGAATAGATTTTACGGAGTCTTCAGATAATAGCAAAACTAGGTAATCCTCATTATTTTTACTTTCTATACCTTTAAGAATATATATTTGTAAAATAATGAAGCAACATTTTATTAAATCATTAAAATTCTGCTAATATAAACTGTCTTGTACAATTATAGTCTCTTACCAAGGAAGAACTCCAATGTCGGGTGTTGAGCAAAAAAGTAAGAAGTATTAAAAAATTGTTCAATTTTTGCATTTTTTATACCTTTCCATTGTTTCACAACAAAGTGATACTGATACAATTGGACTTCTGGCATATTATATCAAGAAAAGAAATATTAACTTCGCGTAAGTTGAGGTAAATTTTTGAGCTTTAGCAAAAATTTTCACAATGATCACGTAAATATATATAAATATGAAGACCGTGCCTCAAGTGGCGCTTCACCCATGTTAAATTTGTATCACATCGTCATGCAAGATGGGATGTTATACAAAAATTACGTAATAATGAAGATGCGCGTCATCATCACAACTTCAGTAATCACATTTAAACAACCTTCTCTCCGCGTTTATACTGCAAAGATGTCTTCTGATACGGGTCAATGGTGCTTAATCGAATCGGATCCAGTAAGAAATTTTGTTGATTAATTATTTGAAGCAAATCTTCTAGCTAGAATAAGAACGCTAACAGCTAATCTTCTTTTATAAGGGTATTTTTTGTCCTTTCACCTTTTGTCCCTTTATTTCCCGTACTCTTTCAAGCGCCTTCGATCTTGATATTCAATAACGCTTCCAATTTATAGGTGTATTCACTGAATTAATTAGAGCCTTTAATGTACAAGGGACACAAGTTGAAGAAGTTTGGAGCTTAGACGAAGCATTGGAAGAACTAAAGTATGTTTATTTACGTTTTACGTCAATGAGTTTATTACTTTTGTAAGTACTATTATATTAAGATTTTGATCCGAATTTCACTTATTATAAACAATTGTAAGACCAGTTTATGGTTTGATTTTTCTTTTCAAGTGGCAAGGTGGTAATGACAGTTCTAGGTTACATCCAGAAGCAGATCTTAGCGTCGATGAAAATGTATACTTTGCAAAACAAGTAATGTTTGATGCGTTCATGCCAACTTGATTTTTATATATATATATATCAATCACTTATTTAAAGAAAATAAAATTGTTTTTTACAGGTTATTAATAATGCGTGTGCTACTCAGGCCATTTTGTCTATTTTATTGAATTGTCCTACGATCGATTTAGGGGCCGAATTAGAAAATTTTAAAGACTTCACTAGATTATTTGATCCGTATGTAAGTCATTTTTAGCTTTGTACTATGTTGCTATTCATTTATTATTATTATTATTATTATTAAATTTAATAACAATTCATTTGTTTATTGATTTTGTTCAAATCTTCTTTATAGAATAAGGGTTTAGCAATTACCAATAGTGAGCTAATTCGTGGTGTACATAATAGCTTTGCTCGTTCCGATCCGTTCTTTATGGACCAAACTGACCAATCTTCGTCTGAAAAGGAAGATATTTTCCATTTTATCTCATATGTTCCTGTTCAAGGAGCTTTATATGAGTTAGATGGGTTAAGTAATGGACCAGTGAATTTGGGTAAAGAATTAATATTTTTTTTTCTATAAGCTTCCCAATTGGTTTGTTGATTTGGTTTTAATTTCATTTGTTTATTAAACCAGGTCCTTGTACAGAAGACGATTGGTTAGAGAAAGTTCGTCCTGTTATACAGGAACGAATGTCTCGCTATACATCTGCAGAAATTCGATTTAATTTGTTAGCACTTATCAAGAATCGTGAAGACGTGTATCGAACGCGAATTGGGGAAATTGATGAACAAATGATTCATGCAAGCAATACTAATAATTCAGGTGAATTAATGCAATTAAGTGAAGAAAGAGAACATTTATTACAAAAGATTGAAAGGGAAAAAATTAAATTTAAAGGATACGAGGTAAAAATAATTTGATGTATTTTTCTCTTGCTTAAATTTATTCTTTATATTTAAATTTCTTTTTCCGATTTCAGCGCGAGAACTCATTACGCAAACATAATTTCATTCAATTTATATATAATATTATTCGGATTCTAGCAGAACGTGGTGAATTACAAGCTCGCATCGAGTATGCTCGGAAAGAGATGTCAAAAAGAATTAAAGATCGCGCAGAAAAGAAAAAGGGTGAATCTGGCAGTAAAAATTAAATACAATTTTGAAAGTTTAGACGGTTTACATAGTTCTTGCCGAATCATATAATCATATGAGAATTGTAGTTAAATAGTTATTTAATAAAGTGACATTAAACAAAGTGACATAAAATTTAACGAAGGATCAAGCTTATGAAGTAGTTGCAAACTTGTTAAAGCGCTGTTTATCGTAAAATTGGGACTAACCAAAAATCATAGTTAGCCGCTTGACCAGCAATTTAATAGGTTACACGTGATTGATTATCAAAAAGTTTAAAAATTTGATTGATCCACATTTTTTAACAAACTTCAAATCATGGACGTTGAAAAATTATATTTAACATTAAATCGAATTTTAGATACACACGAAATGTAAATAAGCAGAATTGTTCAGCTTTTCTTATTTATTCTTTTCATTAAGAATTTTTTTTTCTTCTATAATTTAATTTAGACGCGAAATAGGATTATTACCATATCAAAGTACACAATCAGATAATGAATATTGTCCTTTTCTCCTTATCGGCTCGAATCTTGGAATACCTTTAGAATATGTCGATAAAATATATAAACATGCTCATGGAATATTTATGAACGTTCGTGGTGGCGACAATATAAAGTCTAACGAAACTGTTAATTTGTTAAAAGATTCAACTAGATGCCTGGTAATAATAAATGCCGACTGTTATTCGGCTCTTAATACAAGGTATCTTACAGTTTCTCATTCTATTATATCAGCAAAAATTTTATAATAACTAGTTTTTTTGTAAAAATGTAATAAAAAGAAAAAAATTAATTATAGATAACTACATTAATCCAACAAATGAATTGAAATTTATAGACTTATTATTTACTTTTCCTAAACATACTAAACAATCAATAATTTGGTTCCACAGGTAACTATAATATAGATTAATTCTTTAATTACTCTTTACTGAAATAAATTTATATTTAAAATAGAAAATGGGTAATTTTAAGAATTCAGCTACACTTGTCCTCTAATGATATTTCACAGTGGCAACATGAAATCAACATAACTCGTCGTGTAGCAGAATTATATCCCAAAAACTATTATGCTTGGACGCATAGACATTGGATTTTGTTAAAAATAACAACTGACTCGATACAGTCTAAGTCATTTTTTGTTAATGAATTAAAGATTATGAAAATCTGGGTCCAAAATAATATTTCCGATTATTCTGGATTTCAACATTTACAAAGGTGTTTAATTAGATTAAGTCAATGTTATGATAATTCTTTTAGTGATTTTTATGGTATATCAAGAAAAGATATACTAAAAAAAATAAATATTAATACTCAATTACAAAATCGAGACTCAAAAAACAGTAGTGATTCTGATTCGATTGTGTCTCTTTGGTATAAAGAAATACAATTTACAAAGGATCTTATTCTAAGATATCCTGGTCACGAATCATTATGGTACCATTTAAGATTTTTATCATTTGGTTGGATATGGTTAAAGTTGTCAGGCTATTTAAATAATTTAATAGAATACAATTTTAACGATGATGGAGAAATAGATGAAAATAATAATTCTATTAGTTCTATTACGAAAAAATGGCCAGAATCGGAAAATGAATTGGAATTCTCTCGTTATTGTATTAATCAGGTTGATTTATTAATAAATCAAGATAATGATGTAAGATTTGAATCAATGGTTAATCAAAAACAAAACGCATTGACTTATGAATTATGGATTTCTGAACTGGTAAATAATTTATGGTTATTTTCAATCTTTACAAATTTATTTGTTTATTGATTTTTCTGTGGCTTCTATTTAGAATGACAGAACAAAAAAAGATACCAAAGACTTGATTTCAAAACTAGCTGAAATTTCTATCGATTCAAATTATTATATTGTTCAAAATAAAAAATATAGCTCATAGTCAAATATTTACCAATTTATTATAACAAAGAATAAATTATAATTTATTGAATGTGTAATTTGATTATCACAAACTCCTAGTTTATTGAACATGACCTAAATTTATACAAGAAATTTTGGTAATTAAAGAATTGCAATAATTTTATGGTCAAGTTTTCTCATAAATAAACTCTATTTATTTCCTTAATATTGTCAAAAGAAAAACTTTTTGATGTCGAAAAAGTAATTTCACTGAGTTTTACCATCATCGTAACTACAATCATATAGCTAAATCATTCATTGAATAATGCTAAATTAACCAAACAACCTAATATTTATTTCTTTCCACGATCTTTAATAGCTAACCCAATAATATCCCCATCTTCCATATTATAATGAGCTAATGAAAGCTGATTTTTCATTACTGCGCCTCCAATAGTAAGTTTCTGTCTGCCTGCAGGGAAATTCAATTGTGAAGCGATCCTATCCTTCACGGTTGATACTAATGTAGTAAGTGGTAAATTGTCTAAAACGATAGTTTGACCTTGGCAATTCCATTCGGGTTTTTCAGGAATCGTTGGACATTGAACTTGCACATTTATAGGGCCCTGATAATTAATAATGAAAATAGTCATGTGTATTAAATATTATACTTATCGCCAAATGTACTTGATATAACACTACCTGATGTGATTCTATCCATTCTTCTACAGACACAAGGCTTCCTCCTGCAAAAGCATCCATTTTCTGTCGTTTTAACATAGATGGTAGTTCCGCTTCATCGTCCACAGCCCGACCGATTTTAGATGGAATTGGAGGTGGAGGTGGTGTTGGAGGCGCTGGCGGTGCTAATGAAGATTGTCCCATCGCCAGTGGTGTTGGAGGTAAAGGAGGAGCTGATATTGATGATGCTGACATAGCTAAAGATGGGTTAGGTCTACGAATTTGTTGTAGAATAGATGTACGAACTTGAGAGCAAGTTATACTTGTACCTTGCGTTGATAAAGGTGAAATATAGCCGGGAAGTTGATGTGCAAATGGTGCAGAAGAAGGCACATAACCAGGATATGGAGCAGGTGGAGGACCTGGCGGTATTCCCGGAGCTGAGTGAGTCGGATACCCAGAATAAATAGGTGGTTGTTGAATTGAAGAAGAATGTTGTATTCCTTGTTGATGCGGATGTTGGTAACGCTGATCTTGTGCTTGAGGAATTTTTGGCCCAATTTTAGAATCACTATCACTAAAATGCAAAAAAAAGAGAAAAATATAAACATGCATGTAAACCAGTAATTATAAGTCTTTCATGTGAGAATTTATAAATTACCTTGTCAAGCCTTTACTTCTATGAATCGCAGCGATTTGTTCATCAATTGAAACGCCGGCAGCAGCACGCTGAGTAGCCATATTGATTGATGCCGTATGACCATCCCATACGACTTTTTCCTTTTCGATCCGTTTTTTCTTCTCTTCTTCCTCACCAATCTATTTTAAATAACCAATGTTAACAAAAAAACAAAATCTTAATATGAATAAAAATTATACCTTTCTCCCAATTTCAGTTTCTTCGGTGCCAAAAATATCAGATCGATAGCCAGAAAACGCCTTGAGATTCTTTGCAACGTCGGTACCTAACATGAAAGTTATAATATTATTTTAAAATCAAAAATAGAAAGTCATAGAAAAAAAAACTAACCCTCTTGTAACAAATTCGATTCTTTCTTTTTCAATTCTGCCGCCAACTTTTGTTCTCTCCACTTTGGATCTAACAGTTCAATACGAACGTGATCATCCATTTCATCTACGGGTATAACCTGTTTACATCTAGGACAAATTACTGTTGGTCTGTCAACAGTTGATTTGGGAGCATATGCTAAAATATAAACAAATTACGTTAGCAACAGAAAAAACAAAAATAAAACAGAAATATTAAGTATAAATTACAAAAAGAAACATACCTTTTGGAGTATAATCTTTAACAATCTTCATTGGCGCAGAAGTGTCTGGAGGTTTGATTTCCACTATTGCTGGCGTTGAGTCTTGCTCTTGATCTCCATTTTCTCCTTCCTCATCTTCTTCCATATCCACATCATCATCCATCTAAATGTAATGAGTATTAGAATCAAGACTAATTGTTTTAATTGTCTATTCAGCACAAACCTCCATATCGATTTCGCCAACTTTCTCATCTGGTTGAGATTCTACTAAATTAACCGAAGCCATCTTCTTCTGAGCAAGAGTCATATTTTCCAATTCCATAATACTCATTGGTGGTGGAAGGTCAATTGTCTCATCAGCTTCTGTAAATTCTACGGTTTCCACTATAACGAAGTCATGCCAGTCTATGGAGGCATACGCAACTACAAAGAAACATAAAATGAAATTTTATCATTATTTAACAATTTTGTGAAATTACGTAACTTCAATAAATTCTTACTTCTCTCCTGATCTTCCTTTTCCTCAGCTTTTTTTCTTTCTTCCTCTTGATAAGCAGCATATTCAACTCGCTGCATTACACGATCAAGAATTTGATATTTGTTATTCACATTATTTCTTAATTTCTCATTCAGATTCTTTGGTGGAATTAATACTTTTGTATACTGTTCCACTAGTTTTGTAAAGTAATTAAATAAGCTATGATTTGGCCGTAAAAAATCAAATTGATAATTCCGCTGTTCGCGTTGCGAAAGAGCCGTCATAAATTGTCTCCCGTTACGTGCTACAAATTGAGCTGTCAATTTCAAAATATCTCTTGAAAAAAATTCCAAATGTTAGTGTTTTTAAAGAGTAAAGAAGATATTAAATGTTTTAAGAAAAAAGGTTGATAACATACAGATCTTGTGCCGAAATAGCAGGCATATCGGTCATAAATTCAAAAGCAGGTGGCTCTTTTGGTGGGGCTCTTGGCAACGGAGCAACATCTTTGACTTCTTGTACGACCTCTTTTGCTTCAATTTTTTTAGGGACTATAATTACAAATAAAGTTAATTGATTCCTCTTTTTAAGAAACAGTGATTAAAGTTTAAGTAAAATAGATACCTTTCCCTTCTTTTGTCTCGGCAATTTTGTATTGATAGTACGCGTGATATGGATCGTTAGGGTTCAAAAAACTAAATTTGGCATTATGTTTTTCATTCTCTCGAATACGTTCTTCAAATTGAACACCGTTTCTTGCGACAAAGACTGCGGTTTTATCAACGATATCTAAAAATTGATAAGAGTTAAGGACAAGCAATACACAATGAACATATCGGAATGAATATTTATTATGCTTCAGAGATCAGCACCTTGTTAGGCTGGCAAATAGTTGAAATTGCCTATTCGGATGCTGAATTGGTTAAGAAATCTTAAGTTCAAAAGTAAAAGTACAAATCAAATTATATGATAGGATACTTCTTATGTCCGGTGGCGGATAGATAATTCCAACAAGTGGTTTAGATGATTCATCTATGATTCCATTTCCTGTCTCCGATATTGCAACTGAATCTAAGTTCAGTGAGGCTTCAGGCTGTAACACAGCAACCATTTTTTTTGATCAAAAGAACGCGTGAAAATCAAAATCTGCTTTAATGACAAAATGTTGAGAATAGATCCAACAAAAAAAAATTCCTATATTTATAATGCAATTCTGCCGATAATATTTCATCAAAATCACGTGCAATAAGATCACGTGGTTCATATTAAAATTCGAGGCAAAAAAAAAAAATTTAGTTAATTATCACATGACTCGGCATTTGGATCTATATAAAGGTTAAATGTTCGACAATTTGTAACCATTGGAAATTATGGACGATAAAAGCTCCCAGACGGAAAGTGCTGTTGGGATCCCCGATCAAAGAATGGACAACAAAAAGCGCAATGCAGAAAGTGCTGTTGAGGTCGCTGATCAAAGAAACAACGAAACGGATCAAACCAATAGCATGCACGAACACTTAAGTAAACGGCAAAGAATTGGGGAAATACCTATAGAAGAAAACCCTTACTTGGCGCATTTAAATAAATCTGCCCGTCTAAATCAAGCAAACAGTGCACTTGATGGCTTTATTCCTGGGAAAACAACTGCTGCTCAAGCCCGAAAAGCAGAAGAAGGAATTTATAATCCTTTTAATAGTAAAAAATTTAGTCAAAAGTATCGTGACATTTTAGCAATTCGTCGTAAATTGCCGGTACACGCACAAAGACAAGAATTTCTAGATCTGGTTCATAGCAGCCAATTTGTGGTTTTTGTTGGTGAAACCGGATCTGGAAAAACGACACAGTAAGATATTTATTTAATGTTTTGAATTATTTAACTTATATTAATTAATATTTTCTTTTAGAATTCCACAATTTCTCTGTTATGATGTTCTTCCTCATTTAAAGAAAAAACAAATTGCCTGTACTCAACCTCGCCGAGTTGCTGCCATGTCAGTTGCTCAACGTGTCTCCGACGAAATGGATGTAAAACTTGGCGAGGAAGTTGGATACAACATACGTTTTGAAGATTGTTCCGGCCCAAAGACTATATTGAAGTATTTAACTGATGGTATGCTTCTTCGCGAAGCTATGAATGATCCTAAATTAGAAAAGTATTCTGCAATTATTCTTGATGAAGCTCATGAACGTACCTTGGCAACGGACATTCTTATGGGATTAATGAAACAGGTTAGTTTGTATTAAACAGCTATTAAATGGGAATTATTCATTTATTTCTATCATTACTTTTAGATCGCCAGAGTCCGTCCGGATTTGAAAGTAATTGTGATGAGTGCTACACTCGATGCAGAAAAATTTCAAAAATATTTTAATGATGCACCAGTTCTGGTATGTAAAATTTATTCATCCTAATGGTTTGGAATAAACTTTAACTTTTCATGTTCTTGCAGACTGTTCCTGGACGAACTTTTCCGGTTGAGATTTTTTATACTCCAGAACCTGAACGTGATTATCTAGAAGCCGCTATCCGAACTGTGATGCAAATTCATGCTTGCGAAGATCCTGGGGATATTTTATTATTTCTAACAGGAGAAGAAGAAATCGAAAGTGCCTGTCAAAAAATTAAAGTAGAATCCGAGGAATTATTGAGTCAAACGGATTTAGGACCTTTGAAGATTCTTCCTTTGTATTCCTCCTTGCCTCCCCCGCTACAACAACGTATTTTTGAAGATGCACCACCACCACGCACTAAAGATGGAAAACCTGGTCGTAAAGTTATTGTTTCTACGAATATTGCTGAAACGTCCTTGACTATCGATGGTATAGTCTATGTTGTTGATCCTGGTTTTAGTAAGCAAAAGGTATACAATCCTCGTATTCGTGTTGAATCATTGCTAGTTAGCCCAATTAGCAAAGCTTCTGCTCAACAAAGGGCTGGTCGTGCTGGCCGTACCCGTGCTGGAAAATGCTTCCGTTTGTATACTGAAAGAGCATTTCTTAAAGAATTGCAAGAACAAACACATCCTGAAATTTTAAGAAGCAATTTGGGAAGTGTTGTTCTTCAATTGAAAAAGCTTGGTATAGACGATCTCGTACATTTTGATTTCATGGACCCTCCGGGTAATTATATTAAGATATATGAGCTTATCTTTTTTTAAAAAATGAATATTATTCAGTGCTAATTAATTATTTATTTTAATTAGCTCCAGAAACATTAATGCGTGCCCTTGAACTTTTAAATTATCTTGGAGCTCTTGATGACGAAGGTAATTTAACTGCTGACGGCCAGTTGATGGCTGAGTTCCCACTTGATCCGCAATTATGCAAAATGTTGATAGAAAGTCCAAAGTATAGATGCTCTAATGAAATTTTGTCTATAGCTGCGTTACTATCTGGTAGGATCAGTACTTATTTTATTGCTTTAATTTACGTTTGGCACTAATTTTATTATATAATTTTTTTGGTAAAAAAGTTCCGAATATATTTGTGCGACCTAATGATATGAAAAAGCAAGCTGAAGAAGCAAAGGCGAAATTTGCACATGATGAGGGAGATCATTTAACGTTGTTAAATGTTTACCATGCCTATAAATCTGGTATTTTTTTTTTTTCTTTTTGATTAGATTAGTTTAAAGAGGTCATTACATTTATTATTCTCAATTTTCGTTAGAATCAAGAGACAGAGACGCGGACTGGTGTTATGATAACTTTTTAAGTATTAGATCATTGAAGTCAGCCGACAATGTCCGGCAACAGCTTAAACGCATAATGGAACGATGTGATGAGGAACTGGTCAGTACTCCGTTCACGGACAGTAACTACTATATTAACATACGGAAAGCTTTGACAGCAGGATTCTTTATGCAAGTAGCGCATTTGGAGAAATCGGGTCATTATTTGACATGTAAAGACAATCAGGTATAAGTTAACTTAAATTCCTATCAGAATTCGAGTTTTTTTTAATTTAATATTAAATTTTTGAAATGAATTGTAGATAGTCCAACTTCATCCTTCATCATCTCTTAAACATCAACCTGAATGGGTTTTATATAATGAGTTCGTTCTAACAACCAAGAATTATATTCGTACCGTGACAGAAGTTAAAGCCGAATGGTAGGAATAATTTACGAAATCATTTCGACGTATTCTATAATGGACAACATTAATTCATTTTAAATCCCTTATAGGCTTTTGAATATAGCTCCTGTTTATTATGATCTTAAAAACTTTCCTAATTGTGAAGGGAAACGTGTATTAGAAAAGATTTTGTTGCGTAAATCTAAGAGACCGACGGTAGCGATTATGAAAGCAGAAAGAGATTTAAGCAGACCGATGGTAGCGGCTATGAAAGCAGAGAGAGATCCAAGCAGAAAGTGACCATACAAGGTAACCCGTTTATAAATGTATCATATATTGTTCTTTATTTAATTATTGTATTGTGTATTCACTTGTTGCTAAACTAACAATGCTGCTTCCTGTCTAATGAAACAAATATGATAGAACTGATATATATATTTAGTAAAGCATATTTTGATAAATAACCCATCATTTAAATTGATAGATAAGAATTTAATTAATAAATATAGGTTATATCGGAAGATCTCGCAGAGTTCAATTCGTTTAGCGTTAATGGAAAATTTCACTAAACAAAAATAATTAAATATTGTAAGTATGGTACTTACAGAATGTCTTAATGGTTGTTGTTTGTTACTACCATTTGAATTTTTGAAGAAAACTGCCATTATAATGTGTTCGGTAAATATCCTTGTTAATTTTTCTGTAATTTGATAAAGTGAATATTATTTTTAAGTTCATTTTATTTAATTTGTTGAGAAGAATTGGAATTCTAGAAATAACATTTGCTTTCTTATATAGTTAATAAATCTGATAGAATCTATTTTCTTAATTAAATCTGTAAAATAATTACAAAATTTATAATCAGAATTTACATTCTTTATAGATGCAAGTAATTATTTATTTATAGATTAAACTTTAATTCTCCTTTTAAATAAGTCCCACAAAGTCTTGCCATTCTCGCGAGGATTATCTCGTTCATAAAAATAATATGATAAAGAGCCCGCAAATACTGAAAGAATAAAATCGCCACGACTAAATAAGAAATAATTTAGTTAAGTACTTTAAAATAAAAGGATTAAGTAACTTAATTTGAAATATTAAGATACCGTGATATCAAATATTGATAGCGCGCCAAAGGAGGAGATGGTATAGACGGCATTTTAAGAAACGATTTATTATGAACTATATTATATGCTGGCTGTTGATCATTAAATCGTATGTCGATCGTTACAAACGGTTAATTTAAAAGGTAATATTTAATTATATTAAATAATTGAAAGAAATGAATCACATTATAAAAATTTTCCGAATTTGCAAACAGAAAATATCGTCTACCCTATTAAATAGTTATCAAACAATTCAATCTATGCATTAAAATAATTATGTACTAAATTATTTATACTTTTGTAAAATTAATCTGGATTCACTGAAAATATTATATAAAAACAATTTGCTTATGAAATTATTAAAAGAAATAAATCTTTTAATTATATTACAGTATCTTCAGGATCATAATTTTCATTAATAAGTCTGTATAAATATGATGGAGGATGACCGCCACTATCAATTTTTAAAAATTAATTAATAAATTCACGTAATGAGATGATAAAAAAACAAATTTTACAGTATAATAAATAAACTTACGTATTGGTAATAAATAAACTAACGAGTTCGGGTGAAACATAATCGTAATATGGATTTAATATAGTAACTTTGTCAATTAATTCTCCTTCATCAAAACTCATTACAGGATCAGGAGCAACTAGGTCATTAAACGAATCTTCATCATATGGATAAAGCGGTGATAATTTATACAATCCAGTACAAACTACAACTGGAGTGGAATGATGCTTCGCAGCGGTAGCAACCATTTGAGTACCACTTACAGAAATTAGACCACCATTTGCGAGAACTTCATTTAAAACGGTTAATATATATAAATTTATATATATCAAAATAATAATTATTTATATTTACCTGCGTGTGTTCCCATTATAACTTTATTTACTCTTGACATAACAGCAAAAATTGCTGAATCCGAAATTACTGTTGTATCAATCCCTGCTTGTGACAAGGATAAAGCCATCTCGTGTCCAAGATATCTAAATAGAAATGGAAAGCGAAAATATCAATTATAAACTACCATTTAAGAAAATAAATATTTATTATTGTCAAACCGACTTAGGCGATGTTTCCGCAACCACAACTGAAAATTTTCTTTTCTTTGCTGCAGTTTTCAAGAACATTTCAACTGTTCTCGATTTTCCTACTGTCATTATAATTTCGCTAAATTATAATCACTAATTAGAATTTAATATAAATAATTATAAAGATATATTATATTATATTTTCAACATACTTGGAATGAATGTGTTCCATAGCTTGATCTGCAATGTTAACATACATGTTTTCAAGCTCATTAATCAACTCTTGTAGTTCAGAGATTATTGTAGGCTTCAAATGTAAAAAAGAGTTAAGACTTCACAGTTTCTGTAATGTTTATTTAACATATCTAATAAAAGGATATTAAAACATTTTCGATCATAATCTAATGAAGCCTCCTTCCCCCCAACAGATCCATCTCCCAACAAATTTATCATAGAAGCTGATGATGAAAAGAAACTAGAACTTGTAATAGAATTTTGCCCACTATAACTTTGTAAATCGTAAGTTCTGCTTTTTTGAGGGGGCGACTTAATCATATTATCATCTTCATGATCCTTGTCATCATCTTCTGCCTCTTCTGCTGTAGAAGTTAAATTCATATTACTATTGGATGCTTCAGAATTATACACGTCGCGTATCAAACGTAATACGCGACGAGCAATATTTCCTACTGCAAGTTCTAAAAAGATTAAACATTAGTTCTTCAATCTTAACATTTTTCATAGTATTAAAAGTAATAGTTCCGCATACCCCTCGGTTGAGCCATAACAAGCTTCCCTCCAACATCTTTTACTAAGTTTATTAATACATTAACTTGATTCCATCTTGCAACTGAAACTACTTGTCGGAGAAGCAGGGCCGTTTCAAGTGAGACGGACCAAGAACCGACTACTTGTCTATTAAATAATAATAAAATAAGTCACGTCAATTAGAAAAAACAATAATATTAATGTACAAGTAAAATTACACAAGCAAATTGTTTAGATAAATACCGTCGTCGTAGACGATTTACTAAACTTTCGATTTGAGCATTTAGATCCCGCGGCCCTGTCATTTCAAAAATTATGTGTTATTTTTAATATTTCCGTGATTTAGGATGAGATTATCTGAGTAATTTTTTTATTATATCAGACAACCAATCAAATCGTTTTCCTTTCAAAATATTTTATTATTCATTATTCATTATATTTATAATACAATTAATAATTTCTTTTAATAAATAATAAATGCATTTATTCGTCAACGTTATTGTCATTATGCTTAGGGAATCGTTTTTCAACTTCAGCATAAGCATCTGGATATTGTGTTGATACTTTGGTTTTCAATAATCTAATCACATTGGATCGAATTTTAATTAAAGAATTAACAAAAGAATTTAAAAAAGTCGTCTAAAAGATTAAAAAATAATATACCTTAATTTTTTAAAAATATACTCTAAATCAATTTTCATTTCCTTGATACACTTAGAATGTGTATCAAGCTTCTTCGAGAATTCTTCATATTTTATATGACTAAAATCATTAAATGATGTTAATGATGTAGTATTGTATTCCAAGATTTCATGACTGAATTTATTGAAGAGAAAGTTAGACAATTAGATGAACGGATTAAAGAGAACGGATTAAACTCAGAAAATATACGTACATTGAATTTTGATTTTGTACGATTTTATTTAAATCAACTTCGTTCATCATTCCTTTCATTCTTTTCATCGTGTGTTCTGCACATACTTCATTAGTTGATTTCTCTTCTTGTTCTGATTGTTGTGGCATTTTTATCTTTAGAAATATAATTAGGATAAATTATTAATGATTCCCTAACAAAAAGGAGAGCTTTTGGTAGAATTTCGGACGAAACGGAGGAAAAAATTCATTCATTCAATCAGCTTTTTTTCCGATTTTGATTAATTGAACGCGTTAGTTCCACAATGTTTATCATAAAAAATTCGACCTTTTTTTTTTTTAAAAAAAAAAAAAATGGAAAAATTCTCAACTTGGAGAGTAAGTATAACGGCAAAAGAATCGTTCGACCTTAAATTTCGACAAATTATTTATTTGACAATAAAAATTTAGGATGCTAGTAGTGGTATTCAGCCGTTTTTACCACCGATTGTATGTATTTGTAATCGTTGTTTTTCGTTTTAAGGTCATTTATTAATCTTATTTTTTAAAGCCTTCACATAAAGATACGGATACAGTTACAAAAATTACCATCTTTTTTGGGTATCTATTAAAAGCTATCCTCGGAATTCTCAAATTGTTATTAGTCCTAGTTGCCACTTTATTATTATTTATCATAGTCGATATTATAGGCTTAATTCTGGTCAGTTATTCATGATGATTATATTCTTAAAGATTTATCAATGATTTAGAAAATTGTATTACAGATACCTATAAAACCCGTTCATAGAATGTTTCATTATCTGTTCACCTCAATTTTGACGCGTTTAATACTCTTTTTTATGGGATTTTATTGGATCCACTCTGAAACTGTTTCATCTTTAACAAAAGGGTAAAATTATTTTTTTGTTAAAAAGGAAAAAAAAAAAAATTATCCTAATTTTAATAATAAATTTCAGCCGAGGAGCTCCTAAAACACGTGAGCGTACAAAGAAGGGTGGAGTCGATACAGGTGATGTGATTGTTTGCAATTGGACATCATATGTGGAAATATTTTATCTAGCATTCAGGTATCGTTAATTGTTATTTCTTTTTTATTTGTGAGGATTGTATAATAATCGTACGTGGATTTATTTTACAGGTTTGATCCTATTTTTACACAATATTATCCTGCTACTAATACTTTACGACCAATATCCTTATGGAAAGCAATCTGGACAACTGGATCATACCCAAATCTTGATCCTCCTATTGGAATTGAAACATTTACACTTCAAGAATTGGTTAATCATGCTAAAGCAAAGCAATCAAAACCAATCGTCATATTTCCTGAGGTAAAAACGTGTATTATTTAAATTTATAATTTATATTAAATTAATGTTTCTTCTTTTTAGGGAACCACATCTAACGGTAGAGCTTTGTTGAAATTCAATCCTGTCTTTAAAGATATATCAATACCCGTTAAAAACTTTAAAATTCATATTTTTACAGTAAGGTGGTAATTGACCGGTATAAAATATGACTACTTAATTTCGCACATTAAATATAATATTTATTGAAATTTAATTATCACTTAGATATGAGTTCGAAAATTTTTCACCGACATTTACAGTTGGAAATAAATTTTGGCACTTTATTAAGCTATGTTGTCAGGTAGAATAAATTTTATAATGAGGATTCAAATTTATAGAGATTGATTAATTATTTCATTTTAATTTAGTTCATTAATATCCTTCAAGTAAGATCTCTCGTATCCGATGAATCATCATTCTCTCGGTATTCTGCACCAACTTCACAATCTTCAACAGTACCTAAAGATATTGTAGGTTCACAAGTACTAGATTATATGTCACAAGTTGGTAGATTGCGTAAGACGGGTTTGGGTATAATAGAAAAGGAAGGATTCTTGGACTTTTATCAAAAAAGAGCTAAAGGATATACAAAAAAGAATAGATAGTACAGTGAATTTATTTGAATACATAGCAAAACCGGAGTAAATTTTATTTTATTAATTTTATTAACATTAGATTAGGAAAGAATGTCTGAAATAATAGAACAGTAGATTTATGTCATCCTTCACTTTAAAGTAATTTCTCCGTCTTTCATAATCAATACAATATTCTCTAGAAATTTCTCTTTCAATTCACTCTCAGATGAATTTGAACTGGAAATTAATTGACGAACCACCATTTCTTCGAGACGTTTAAGATTCAATTCTTCATACTATATAAAAATAATTTTTGCAAGAAAATTTAGATATTTTTTAAAAATATACAAAATAAAATAATATATTTACATTGTTACTTTTAAAAATTTTCTTAACGGCGGCAGGGATTCTTTCACAATAATTAAATAAATCATTAGTAACATCGTTTTCATGGCTTAATTTAGATTTTTTGGCGTTTCTATCATTTTCATTAATTTTCTTATTATTTGAAGGCTCGGGCAACGCAAACTCAACAGATTTGCGTTTTTTGCTTTTTTCATCGGATAATTCTTTTTTAAGTATTCCAACCAATGAACTGGCTCCGTTAATTGCGTCAATGTTTACCAAATTATTATTGTTATTTTTGTTTACAGCGTCGTTCTTTCTTTTCTTTTTCTTCTTCTTCTTGCCGCTACTGTTGTTGAGGTTCACATTGTCTTCTTTCTTTGAAGTTTCATTTGCTACGTAAGTCTGAACATATTGTGATTCATTCGAATCTAAAATATTATTACTGTCCCTTTTGCTCTCCTCAACTTTGTTATCGTCATTGTCGTTAATTTTGGATCTCTTATTCTTTCTTTTCCTACTATTAACGGCGATGTTGTTATCTTCCTGTTTAAGAGTTTTATCCAGTATCCTCTGAGCTTTGCTGTTACAATCTATTGCTTTAGCTGTATTATCTTTTTCTACTTCCATTTCTATTTCCATGTTTACTTTAATTCCTACGTTATTCCCGTTTTGTTGATCATCTTGTTGCTGATTTTTTTTATTTTTATTCTTATTCTTTTTTTTAAATTTTGGCTCTTGATTTTGACTTTTGTTGTTGTCAGTATTGATATTTGGAATTTGATCTTGCTCACTACTATCTAATACTTTGCCATTATCGAGTTTATTGCTTTGTTCTCCTCCTTCTAAGGGTTGTCTGTTAATATTATTTGGCGTACCAACTTTTTGTCGTTTTTGTTTATTAGGAGCATCCTGTTTACTCTAATTGAAAAAAAAAAAGTAAGAAAATTTCAAATCAATTCCACAAACTCATTGTTTTTAATACCTTTTTATTAACCTTATACAATTTTTTTTGATACTTTTCAGCTTCACTAATACAACTTGTATGTTGCATAAAGTTATTACCATGAAAAGTAGTATTACAATCAATGCAAGTAAATTGTGCATTAGGACAACGAGAAAAATGTGATTGTGCTTTTGGTTTTTTAACAATATCTGCACATGAATCACAACTGAATGACACCATTTATTATTATTAGTTTTAAGAAAATTTTAAGAGAAAATTTTCTTAGGGTAATACAAAGATCTAGTATTTATGTTTGAGATTACGTAATAACGATCTATTTCATTTTGTGTTTCACGACAGACTCTACCCTAACTTTGAATATTTATAACCCTTATGTTGCAGGCATAATTCTTGAACTATTAAGACATTTAAGAAACAATTTTGTGGCTTATTATAAAGGTTTGAAATCATCAGGTTATATTATAAGTAAATTCAAATATTCGGACTCCTAATTCTGGCCAGAATTAGCTGAAATTTCATAATCTCGGCCTAAATTAAGGTAATAATGTGATTGTGTAACTGATATGTTTATTTTTAGAAAAATTTTAATTAAAATTTTGATTTAGAGTTTAATTAGTTATTTTGATATAATATATAGAATACTATGCTTAAATTAAGACAATAATGTGATTATATAACTGATATATTTAAAAAAATTTATTAGTTAAAATTTTATTTAAAGTTGTTAATTTGATTTTTTTTTTTTTTATTATTATCAACATGATGGGTCGTGCTTGATAATACAAATGTTAAGAAATACATTAAAATCTACATAAATATAGACTATCAATAAAATATTTTTCTATTAACTATATTATCTATGCTACTGCTCCTAAAGGAATACAGCTGACTAGTCACCATAAGTCAATGGTGACATAGGTCACAAAAAACTTAAAAATTCGACCAATAACCACCCATATTGAAGTACCTATCTATCTATACCTTATACTTACTAAATATACTATTCAAACTTTTAGTTCTGTTATTATCTTTAATTCCCTTAGACTTTAATTTTTTCTTCCGAGAATCTATACCACGTGATTGTTCTAATTTAACTTGATGGACATTACAATATTCCCAAATCAAATGTTTAAACTAGAGGACTAATGTATCGATAACTTCTCTCGTGATTTTATATATACTTTGTTCAGGAATTTTAACTCTTTTAAAAATTCACTGAAACTTTTAGGTATAATTCCTTTGACTAAGCATAATATTCCAATGTTAGAGGAGTTCCAACAATCAAGATTATCTATATTGGTGAGAATATCATTGTGATCAATATTAACCTTATTCTGTATATATGGGATGATCAAGTTAAATAATTGGTCTTTAGAGTTATGAACTATTTCTGCTCTCATATTCTGCGTGGCAGAATATGACCATAAATGTTAGTAAGTTTCTAATTCAGTATTATACAGCACATATCTCTAACTGCCAATGTAAACTGATGGTGATCATTTGCATAAATTATCTTAAGTAGGTAATTCTTCAGCACGTAGTTTTGTTTTAAAAGAGTTGAATCTGAAATCAAATGCAGATGTCTCATCAAATTTGTATTTGATGTATCTAAAAGTAAGTGACCAATCGAATGATTCTAAATCAGATGGTGAAGTGAAATATCTGTTCCTATTTAACATTAAAAATTGTTCAATGTATTGAGTCTCTTTAATGTCTTTAATTATAAGTGTGAGATTTCTTTCTATAGGCTTGTGATTCCAACATATTATACCATTATGAGCGAGTAATTTAGGATCAATTACCAAGCATTCTTTACCACATGCTTCTTTAACTAATTTGTCTACAACATTACTATGATCATCAGAGTCATGAGCTTTTACTTTTTGTAATGTAATAATTAAATCTTTAAATCTGATCAGCTTAATAAAAAGTATCTACAAAATACTATATTGTAATTTCAATCTTTGAACTGTAAGAATGAATAATATATTAATCTTAGAAAATTGATTAATTATTATTTGAAAATCAGTACAAATAGTAACTCTTGTACTTTTATCTAAACATAATAGCACCATTATAATAGCTATTAACTCAGCCTTAATCACTGAGAGATTCTCCTGTATCTAACATTGAAATATAGAATTAGTTTCTATTATTTTAAATGCACTATCCATTATAACACTAGTATCTGAGTGTCTTTTGAAAGATTTATCTGTATATATCGTTAAAGATAATTGGCCTTTAACTGTATCTTGTATGCTTATGAGTTATTTACGTAAAAAAAGTTGTTAATTTGATATAATATATATAATCTTTTAGATTTATTATTATATAAAAAAATAAATAATTCAGAATTATACAAAAATTTATATACTGTAAATAAAAAAATTGTAAAAAGAGTATTACTAAGGCGACACAAAGTGGTAAAAATGGTTTACATATCCCGGCCGGGTCGGTAAATTGTGATTCCGAAATTTTTTTTTTTTTTTTATATTTTATAATTGACCAATAAAAACAGTTTATATTTTTTGTTACATTGTGCTGTACAGTTTCTTAAATTGACAATAAAACGCACATATACAGACAAAAAACGCATACATACAGAAATTAGACTATAAACGCATACATACAAATAAAAGTTCAATTACCCATTGGCAACCCTAACCTATTTTACGCTTCCCTTTGTCACTACCACCCTGCTTCCACCTTAGACGTTTCTTTGACAAATTAATAGTATTGCCACCACAACCACTGCAATGTGGGTGTTCGCCTTTTGCTACATTAGTAACTTCCGGACTTCCGCATTCGAAACAAACGTCCGGAAAGATCCCAGCCGAGTAGTATGGTTTCTCGACTTGCGATGCACAGGACCACGAGTCATTAACAAAGACTCTTGAAAATATTTCGCGAATAGAGTCCTCCTCTTTCTCAGGCTCTTCCGCGGGCTCTTTTTCTTCATTACCAGATTCATCCTCATTATCTGAGTCTTCAGGTTCGTCTCGTTCATTTTCATTCTCACTTTCTACATCCATGATTTCTTGATCATCGCCTTCATCATCGTTCTCTGTGTCATCATGTTGTTTTGGGGAGATAGCCATCGCTAGATCACATGTATTATGGAAAGACATACCGCAAGTATAGAAGATTGTATCCAAGAATCTTCGCAGTATTGTCTTATCTTTTTCGGTGAGTTTCTTCGCACTGAATAAGAGACGTGGCTTCTCGCATTCAACGCAATTTACGGCGATGCCGACATTTTTTGCACGTGCAGCAGAAGGACAAAATGGCATTGTATGTTTTGCTCTTATAAATTTCATTTTTCCTTTCGTTTTTGTTTTATTATTCTTAAGTGAAGGTCTGTGATCTTCTGTTGTTTCTTTACCATACAACTCTTCAAATGACTTATAATGCATGTCCTCTCCAGGCTGTGGATCAGGAAGACGATGCAATTGATCAAAATCTTCTGGCAAACAACGAGGAGGGCGACAAATGGTACAACCTGGTTCGCCGCATTTTTTTATCGTAAACGAGTAATGCCTTGCCGTACAACAATGTTCAAAGAACTTTTGTAGAAGCGGCTTTGAATAAAAGTAAAAAAAGTTAATCGGGTATTTTTTTCTTTTATTCAATCAAACTTTTTATTTACCCTTTGTTTTATATGTTCTGCAGTACGGTCTTCATTGGTAACACTGTCATCCACAAGCTGAATCGTTTCCCAGAATCTCTCCATTTCGGTCTCTGATGCCGCGGTAAATGTTTTGAGGGGCTCATCTTTAAGAAATTGACGGTCAAACACGCTACGAACCAAATTAATTGGAGCCTGAAGACTTGCATTTAGATCTACCTTCAGGGTAGGATTCTCTTCTGCCTTTTTGCGGATTTCGTTCATTGTGCCGCACTTGCTCATTAGCCTCTCTGAATCATCATTCATTTCAGTTCGCATCAAACCAACGCTCTGTAGTCCTAGGTTTAGAATCGACATGATTCGCTCAACAGGATTTTTCCATGAATGTTGTGGTGGAGTTCGAATAGCAACAAAATAATCGAGGTCCAGTGCAATGAAGAGACAAATATATGAGAGCTGAACACGAGTGTATGTACAATGATGATCTGGTCCGCCATCCGTATAGAGACATAGTACTGGCTTGTCAACAAGTTCTTCATCAAGAAGTAGATGGTATAGTTCTGTTGCATGTCGGAGAGGCGAGGAAGGTTGAAAGATTGGATCTTTTAACCCAATGTGTACCTTTCCTGCGTAGAAATCACCATTTATCGATTCAGGTATGTTGCATATCATTGCAACGCTTGGTATAATTCCCGTTTTGGTGAAGTCATGGTCTGCAACTGCAAATGTGGTGTCCTTGCTGACCACGACTTTCTTTCCTCTTTCCACTGCAGCAACGGGAAATCCAGGTTCTCCAACTTTGCAACGATGCTTATCATCTAGAAAAATCAAGTTTGTGATCTTTCTAAACTTAACGGCAAATTCTTTCTCATACCGAAACAATGCTGATGCATAGTGAACATCCGGATGAAAAGCTCGTAGTTGACGTGTTTGGACCATAAACTTTAGAGGTAGTAGACCAGTGAATTGCAAGCTACTGAGTCGCGTTGGATTCTTAGGCCAGAACTGCAATCGTAACCATTGTGCACTAGGAATTGGTGTTTCCGGTGGGCATTCACGTTTAATCTGATTTAAAAGGTCATTCACTGAGATTGCAGTAGCAAGATGCACGACTGTGTCATGTCTGCGTTCATCTACAGCAGTCACAACATCTGCTGCTTTTCCTGCAAGAAACTGAGCTGCAATTTTCCAAAAGGTATCATATTTGCTGGATCTACCGCTTCTATGCTCACGCAAATCAATGGTAATATCTGGATCACCAAGTTCTAAAGCAAGCTTAACACGTTCATCAACCTTTGCATCGTTTGTAGTGTTAGCCGCAGAAACGTCACCAGTTAACATTCGATATATTGTTCGAAGTGTTGATGACTTGACCTTCGGAAGAAGAAGATCACAGGTGCGTTGATAATTTATTCGCATTGCTCGTGTGTGATAACGAGGCGCTTCAGCTTGCAATTCACTTGCAATACGGGAGTTCTCTTGTAAAGTTGTCATTTCATCAGCTTGTTCGTCAATTTTCCATATGGAAATTGCGTTAAAGGAGTTATTCCCAGAGTTAAATCGGTATTCCCCAATTTTGAAGGAAAATGCATGAGATAACCCCTGAATATAGCGCATTTTTTGTCTACATTAAAATACAAATTTTTCATTATTATATACTAACAATCATTAACGATGTTAATCTATTCTATTTACTTACACTGGATCTGCCGGTAGATATTCTTCAATGTTGACTGGTTTCCATGACGGCAAATCAATGAGCAAGTTTTTGAGGTGATTATATTTGGTTTTGTCAACAGGTGCTACCCATATATTTTTTTTATGGATTTTGACTGTGACAGCTTTATCAATGGATCGCACAGGATTTTCTGATGCATGATTTTTAGCAGTAATATCACACTGGCGTTGCAGAAATCCAACATAACTCGAAATAGCAATGATGAAACGGTCAAATGCATCACGAAGCCAATCAAAATTCGACCTTAGCATCCATGATGATGTAGCGTATGGAGCAAGAGCTTGGCAATGAATATTGAGTTCATTTGCATCAAAAGATTTTCGGGATTGCTTGTATGATTCTGGATCTGTACGGCCAAAAAACTCGTAGAAAAGCTCGGGTATGTGATAACTACGCTCTTTGAGTTTTTCATGGTTGCACATGTCTATGTACCAAATTGTCTCAACCAGGCTAACAATAAACTGCTTTCCTTGTGTATCAGCGAGTGATTGAGTAGACCATCCTCCATTATGAAGGTGAACCCAATTAACAAGATCACCGCGCAATGTTTGCTTGCGATTTGGTTTCCCTGACTGTGAGAAGATCGGCAAGTACAATTGGGTTCTATGTGCATTTTGCATCATAATCATAAAGCTGTTCCGTTGTGGTACCAAATCAGGAATCATTCTGGTATCATTTTTGAGCCGATAATGTATATGCACACCTATACTTGATGTAAGTTCTATAATACCACACTCGGGACTGATTTGAGTCGCAGTTGATACTGGTGTTTCACTTAACTCGACGCGTTCTATTACTTCAGAAGCTGCTATATTAATACCGCATTCAGGGGATAATTCTTTAGTTAATACAAGCTTTACAAAGAATTCTTTTATTGTCATTTCATAAGGAATAGGATGGATGTACCATCCATGAAGAACTTGTGACCCTTTAGAGATGCGAATATTTGCAAACGGCATTTTACTAAAATTCAGGAAAAAAAAGTCCGTAAAATTTATTCTGACGCGTTTTTTTTACTAGTTTTTATCGTAATCAGGGGCGCAGTCATAAAAGGAAAGTCAATGAAGTATTTTTTACTAGTTTTTATCGCAATCAGGGGCGCAGTCATAAAAGGAAAGTCAACGAAGTATTTTTTACTAGTTTTATCGCAATCAGGGGCGCAGTCATAAAAGGAAGTCATAAGCATCATAATTGCTTGGCTCGGTTAACGAAGTGGGATTAATCAACAATGGTTAACAATTTATTATAAATTTAACTCGTACATTCTTTTTATTAATTTATACATTTTCTTAAATATTATGTATATGTGTAAAGAATTCTTCGATGCCAATAATTGCACAGTAACAAAAATTTTTAATATATGAAATTTTGAGTGGGTAGCCGGGTTGCGAAGCTCTAATGTTAGATGTTGAATTTTATTGGATAGAAAATTTTTTGATTTTAAAAATAAAAATCCGGGTAGCCGGGTCATGCAAATTCAATTTCAGATATGAAAATCATTTTTACCACTTTGTATCGCCTAATTCTAATCAGTAGAAAATTTCCTTTTCCTTCTTCTCATAAAAAATTTTTTAAAAAAAATTTTTTTTTACAAAAATTTAATATGTAACAAATAATAAAAAAATAGAAACTTTTTTGGAATAATAGCTAGATTTCATTTTTTTGTCTTTAATGATTTTTTTCTATTATTAATAAAATTAATAATATTATTTTTTTATTTATTTTGAAAGAGCATTTTTAGTTTTTAGAATAACAGATAGCTTTATTTTTAATAGTTTTTTTCTATTGTTAATCAAAATTAACATTATTTTTTTTCACTTTTATTAAAAGTGATTTAAGAATTTAGTTCTTTTTTATAAAAATTTAGGATTCTAAAATGATATTAATTTGATATTAATTTAAGATATTTATGATATTATAATTAAAAATTAAATCAATATAGTTAAGTTTAAAAAATATATTAATTTGATATTGATTTGATGTTGATTTGTAACAGACTAACAGCATCAAATTAATATCAAATTAATATATGATTCAATATATTAAATAGTATCATAATTATATTCTAAAAATATTATATTAATGTTGAATTAATATTTTCAAGGTATTATAACATTTATTTGATATTGTAACTATACTAATTGTAAAAATATTATATTAATATTACTAAAGTATTATGATATTTATTTAATATTATAACATATTATAGTGATATTATATTAATATTAAATTAATATTATGAAAATGTTTTTACATTTATTTGATATTATTTTTATTTTTATTTTTATTAAAACAAAAGTCTCTATAATAATAATCAAAAAAAAATTAGATAAAAATAATACATTCTGTAACAAATGTGAACAGTAAAGTTCAGTTAAACTAATGTTAGAGCAAAAATCTAAATTATAAAGAAATCACAAATCTTTAAATTATGAATATTTGTAAATAAATACATCTGATTTGATCCTGTAAGATACTAAATATCATCTTCTTCTGAGATATTAATAATTAACTACTACTACCAAATCAACATAAAGAAAAATAAAATTAACAAAGTAAGTTATGCAATTAACTTACATAAAATATATAATAATTGAAATTATTTAAAGCATAATAAATAAATTACCTTAAACTTTTGCATAAAGTTTTATATCCATTCAAATTAATTACATGATGTGAGAATAAGGGTCAATGCCATAAGCTCTTTTTTTGATAACAGAAGTAATACCTAAATCATTTTTCCAAATAGAAAAAGCTTGGCATCTTGAAATTCAAATATGTTCATTCGTAAAAATTGTATTCAAATAATTAATTTTACTTATTAATATATAGACAGATGATAATAGTAAATATTATAATAAAAAAGAAATAAAATTCTGAGGAACAAAACCTCATAAAAAATCTATAAAAGTAAAGGAATTATCACTTTTAAATAAACTCTATATGTTAAGATCCCAAATAAGAGATTTAGTAATATCATTTAAATGGGAATTTATAAAAAAACAAATATAAGTAATAATAAAGAGTAAATGAGAATAAGTAATAGAAAAACATCCAAATATAAGATAATATTTTAGAAAAATTACCACAAAGAAAATAATTTGAGTCACTGTAAAGATAAAAATAATATTGTTTAGTATATTCTAAAGTAGGCAATTCATCTAATAAAAGTTTAAGTTTGAATGATTTAAAGTGTAAATCCTTAAAAGAAGTAGAGGATAAATCAATAAGATTATATTGAAAGAAAGAAATAGTATATTTCTAATTAATAGAAATATTATGACTACAATATTTTATGAAATGATTAAAATTATAAAGTTTTTCAAAATTTATGATATCTGTAAGTTTACAAATAAATGGACATAAACTCATTTCAATAGGAATATTATTTCAATTTAGATAAAAGGATAAATGAACAGGAGATACCCTTTTAAAGAATAGATAAAAATTAAGGAGATTTTTGTAAATAGTTTTAACTAAACGGTTAATGATATTATTACAATAATTATTAAAGTAAACTTGAATTTTGATTAAAGTAATAAAAAAGATACGATTTAAAATATAATAAAAAATATAATTTCAAATTAAATTGGATAAAAAGATTTTAAAGAATTCTCTGACTGTCAATTGGTAAAAAGAGCTCAAAAAAGGGTTGTAGATAAAAGATGACTGATTGAGAATTCATATGTAAAAATTTCAGAAAAATTAGTATAATTAATAAAATGGCAAATAACTTTGCATAAAAAGCAGAAACTAGTGTTAGAGTAAAGTTATATATTATGCATATAAAATGTTAGGTTGCATTTGTATAAATTCTGCTAATATAAAAATGTTAAAAGAATTAGGATTGATTAATGATCCATTAGTATAAAATTGCAGTGTAAAAAAGTTGCTAAATGTTAAGCAGAATATTAGTGTTAAAATAAAGTCATATATTATGCATATAAAGTATTAGGTTGCATTTGTATAAATCCTGCTGACATAAAAATGTTAAAAGAATTAAGATTGATTAATAATTTATTAGTATAAAATTGCAGTGTAGAAAAAGTTGCTAAATGTTGTTGAATGAGTAATAGTTCCTTAAAAGAAGAAGACTTTTCAAACAGAATAGAGTCTCATAAATGAGAGTTAAAAAATGTGTCTGAGGGGAGAAGAACTTGAACTAAAATTGCTTCTTATTTATATTCAAGAGAAAAAATCAATAAAGAAGCATTATTATAAGATTGGTAAATATCTGTTGAATCAATTAATAAAATCAGAATAGATTTTTTTTATATCAAGATTAATAGATAGGAAGTGATGATAATTATCACTATACTTTATGTTTTGTGTTTTTTGAATATACTGTGAAATGAAAGAGAATATAATGCACAAATTAAATCTATTCATGTTGCTAGAGAGTAATGAGTAAAAACAACTAGTACAAGAACAAATAAGAACTTCATCACAGCTGGATAAGTATTAAACAAGTTCATAATATTTAAAAGAAAACAAATTATTTGTAAAGTCAAAGGAAATGGGAATTTTAATGAAGAATTCATTAAAATATTATCAATTGTAAATATAAAATTTAGATAATCTTTTAATTTTAGTTTAGAATCTTCTGTAATTTAATAAATATTAAAATAATAGAAGGAATATTGGTAAAAAATTTTTATTGTATAATTTTAAGTAGGTCTGGTCTATTATAAATAATATTAATAACCTCTTGATATTACAATTGCTGATAATAGTAAGCAGAAGGGGAAGAATAAGTTGTTAATAGTAACCAGGATAGTATTTGAGCTTAACTATTTAAAATCTGATCTAAAAATAAAATATTAAATTATCATAAATTATTAGTATGTTTATGATAAGTTTTATTAAAAATGCTTAATAGGGGGAATAGAACTACCTAAAATATATTTAGAAATTAAAGGATTAAAATTAAAGGTAATATTATGATCAAAATATAATTAAATAGATTGAATAAAAAAATTTGACTTATAAAGAGTATAAATATAATTAGGTAAAAAAGTTAAAGAAAAATATGGAAGCCAATTCTGATATTGAAGTTTTTGTAAACGTAATAAAGTAATTTGACCCATAAAATTGTTAGAATTAATTTGAATAATAAAATTTGAAATTTTTGCCTGTAAATAATTATCAAAATAGTATTGAATTTAAATAACAGAGAAGAATAAAATGTTAAAAACTGTATAAGAAAATTTCAATTTATATTTAAAAATCTTATATATTTGACTTATAAATTTTTTAAGTAAGTAATCTAATATGATTTTCATTTAAGACTAAAATTCTATGTGAGGAAAAATAATTATATTAAAGGTATAAATTAAGTGTTTATCTATTACAAGCAAATTTTAATAATATATTTTAATTTCAGCAAAAATTTTTTTAATCGTATTTTTATATAAGTTATCACTATCAAAAAGAACGCCTAAAATCTAAAAAAAATAATAAGAAAAGAAATGTTAATATGTTTTTTCAAAATAAATTTTAAAAAAATCCATCCTCCATACACTTACATAAAATCCAAAAGAATTCAAAAAGTTGAAATCTACAAAAAGAATAAAAAAAGAAATATTAGTTATATTTTTTCAAAGTAAATATTGAAAAAACTATCTTCACATTTATTCGATATCTTAAAAAACTTAAAAAGCTAAAATCTACAAAAAAGAATAAGAAAAGAAATATTAATTACTTTCTTCAAAGTAAATTCTGAAAAAAATCAACTTATTGATATTCTAAAAAATCCAAGAAGCCAAAATCTACAAAATAAAATAAAAAAAACATTAGAAAAATAAATAAAAAAAAAATAAAAAAGAAATAAAATCCCCTTATCTTCAAGCTGAAATCCAGTTTCAGAAAAATGTTTTTTAGAAAAATGAAACATAAAATTCTAGAAGAAAGATCTAAAAAAAAAAATTAAAAAAAATATCAGATTGATCAAATTATCTGATTAATTTAATTAATCCAATCATCTGTGTAATATCTGTTCAATCTGATGTTATCTGACAGATCCATCTGAATTATCTGAAATCTGTTTATTCACAATCTGAATTATCTAATAGGATCCCAAACAATATATGGGGTCTTTGCAATAGAAAGGTACGAAACTCAAAAAAAAAGAAAAATTTAATTAATATTAAATTTACACTTATTTTAGCATAAAAAACATAATTAGCATATAAAGTAAATTTAAAAATTTTTTTGAGCTTTGTACCTTTTTATTGCAAAGACCCCATATATATAGGTTAGATGAAAATTTCAAAATTTACTATAATCAATAAGCAAATTTTTTTAAGTTCTGCTAAACAAACTCTTATTATAATCTTTGATTAATTTTTTATATCATTGTGAAAAAAAATTGTGAAATTAATTCACTAAATATTAATAAATTAATAATATAAAATGATATACTAACTTTAGAATTTTTAATTTTAATTAATATTAATATAATATTAATATACTATTGCTATTTTAAAAATAGTTTTAAAATTTGGAATTTTTTATAAATATTATTATATTTTGATTTATAAAAATTAAATTATAAATTATTGCCAACCCCTATGAACAACTTCTTAAAGTTAACAAATTGATTTAAAATAAAAAAAATTACACTTTAAAATTAAAATCACTTAAACAATAAATAATTAAAAGTACAAAGTTGAACGTATTTTACGAATATTAATTCAATTATTCTAAAAGTTTTATTGTAAATAAATTTGACCTCGCTGAACAACTTTACTTAAGTGGAAAAAGGCAATTTCATTTGACCAAAGTGGTGAAATCACACTCTGAAGTTGCAAAATAAGTTTTTGCAAAAAAATTGATAATACAAAAATAGCCAATACTTCACAAATATTAGTCCAATTATTATAAAAATTTATACACAGGTAGATTTGATATCACTGAACAATTTTTAAACATAAAAAAGTAATTTCATTTGACCAAAGTGATGTTATTACGTCCTGAAGTTAAAAGAAAAAAAAAAATTTTTGGAATTAGTACTGTTTAAAAAATATAATTATCTTTACAAATATTATACTTAGAATCATAAAAATTGAAATACAAATACTTTTTACAACTGCTGAACAATTTCTTAAACATAAAAAGGTAATTTCATTTGTCCAAAATTCATTTTATATATGAGTAAAATTAGCAAACAAAAAATAAGAATATGATCAATTTTTTTGCATAATTCTAAATCAGAAATACACGCATTATAATTATCATTCATAAGTAATATATTTCCTATATGAAAATCATGATGAACTATCTGTTTTTGATAAATTTTGCTAGGATCTTCACTAATATTAGCTAAAACTTTTAGAATATTATTATAAAAACATGATTTTTTTTATAAATATTAAATACAATATTATGTTTATAAAATTAAAATATGTAAAATAATAAAAAAAAGTATCAGTTAAAAAAATTTTTGTAAAAAATTTTTTTGATATACGTGTAAAATTAAAATTTTCTCTCTATATATATATGAAAATCTTTGTTATATGAATAAGAGGTTCTGCTATACAAATATAATTACTGAGCTGAAATAAAAATAAGGTTAGCTACGCATTTAAATATCTAACCAACTAAAAATTTTATATTAAAATAAGCAAATAAAAGTCTTACATAGGGTTTTTTTTTATATGATCATTAAGCAAACTCAAATCTAACATATTTATATATTGTTTGGGTTCTCATCTAATCTGTTCAAAAATAGATTACAGATTAAACAAATTTTATTAGAATATACCTTTAGCTGATACTGATAATGATAATTATAAGTTTTAATTATTTGATGATAACAACAAAAAGATAATAATATTAAAATAATGATATATTTTCTAGCAAATTATATGTTAAATAGAATTGTAAAACAATTTTGGTGAAGATTCTTAGAAAAAGTTTTATTAAAATCAGAATGCTTATCAATATTTTATCTTTTTTAAATTATTTATTATATGCCTTTCCAGTATATCTGAATAAGCAAAAAATAGTTTATTTATTGCATTTTCCAAATTTAAATCATTTGGTATATTTAGGATTAAAAATTGTATTAGTACAGTACTAGTACAGTATAGTATAGTACATTAATACTAAGTATTGTACAAATTTAGTACAAATGCAATTTAGTATATACCTACTAAGTAAATTTTATTGGTTAATTTTATGAATATAAACAATATTATTCACGTAATATTTATTACAAATAGTTAAATTATATCCTAAAAAATAAAAACTATATTAATACATTGTACTTAGTACTTGTACGAGATTTTTTGCTAGTACAATATATACTAAAATTTTGCTAATACAGGTATACTATCACAATCTTAGATATATTAGAACATAATGCATTATTAGATGCTTTAAATCATCTTGTAAAAGGTTTAAATTTTTTTAAATACAATGAATTTGGATTTGATTTAATAAAAAATTTAAATCAATGTTCTAATAAATTAATCTTACTAATTAACATAATTGATATTATTTTTTTCACAATAAGAATTATTTAATATTATAAATATAAAGACTTACTTTATTAATATACATAAAAAATAAATACAAATTGTATCTTAAAATGCAACTCACATATCATACAGCTTCTATTCTTTGACAAGAATTTTTCTAATATTTTCTACATATTTCAGTCATAATTAGTTTATACAATACCAAAAGTACATACTATAATTATGAACTTGAATTTATTACTTAAAATATTGCAGGTAAGGCAATATTCCCAATTTATTTTGAAGTATTAGAATTATAAAGGAACTAATTCTTATTTTTATAGTACTATAAATCATATAATCTATAATTTTCATAGTTTTCATTATAAATAGGGTATAACAAGCTTTATAGCTAAAGTAATATAAAATTATAATTATTAATCTTTTTAAAATTATTTCAGAATTTCAGATATATAAAATGCTTTAATATAGATTTGATAATTAACTCTAAATCAAGTTTAGTTTTAAAGGTAATTGGCTCTTTTTCTTCATATTATTCAGAAAAAAATAAATCAGATACTTTGTTTTTTGATTTTAAATTTATGAAAAGATAAATTTTTGATAATTGTCATAACTTAAATTTTATTTTTTTTTTATTTTTTGTATAAGTTAAAATGAATCTTATTTGACAAAACTTTTGATAAACCAGTTAATTTGGTATGCCAATTCAAATATTTAGAAATTAATACTTTATCAAACTTACTCATATTGCATTTTTATATAATTATAGATCAATTTAAATTATAATAAATATAATTGATATAAATTAACCCTATAAAAAAATATTATAATAAAATATGAACAAATATAAAGTAATCTTAAAAAGACCCAAACTATACAACTATTTCAATTTTACACTGTTCACATTTAATAAAATAGAATCTGTCTTTATATCTACCATTTATATCTTCTTTATCATCATGATCTAATTTGTATAATGGATATAATGTTTTATTATTAATTCCATAATAAATTTTTTATATAATTAGAATATTGATCTAATATCTTGTTTTTAAAATAGGATCAGTTATAAATTGGATTAAATTGACTGAAAAAAAATGCAGAATAATATATTTGCTAATGTATTTACAGCTTTAATTTGATCATTCTTTGAGAAAATGATTTTCAAAGTCATATAACTCTAATTATAAAGAATTTTTATAGTTTTATTATATAAACTTACCAGTTACCACTGAATTTACATAATCTATAATATTTTGGATTGTAGGTATTGAAACTCAAAATGGCATTTGCATTATAAGAGACCTGTTTAATTTTATTTATTCCTAATATATTGAATAACTTACATGATTTTCTAGCTCTAAGAATTTTTTGATGTAAATTCACATCTGTTATATCAGGTAAAAGCCATTTAATTTCTTGATATACTTCAGATGTTGCAGTTTTTTTCTTAATTTTACCAGCAACAAGGTTATCAATCCTTTTGTTATATTTTTCTATAAAGTATTACTAGTATAAAATTGCACTATATTTTGTGTGGTATCTAAAGATGGATCCTGTTCTTCTAAAGTTTAATCTGACATAGTTATACTGTATATGCAGATGATGATAACTGTTGCTTTAACTCCTGTTTCACAATTATTATATTTTTATTCAACTTGACAATAACTTCATCATGCTGATGTTCTTCCATGTTACATAACTCTGATTGTAAAGAATCTTCACAGTTTTTAAGATTACATGTTAATTTGGATGCATTAACTTGTGGTTGCTTTGATAAATCACAAGATGCGGATCTTATGCTCTCAGAACTAGCCTCATAAGATTGTGATAAGTCTTGCTCATCTTGCTCTAAAGTTAACATGTCTGTGATCTCAGGAATTTTAGTCATGTCCTGAGAAATTACAGGTGTCTCTTGATCTCTCTTGGCTGCTTCTTTTCCCGCCTCCTCTCCTTAATCTCATTGCTAATGCTTTTCTTATATACCTCATCCAAGAAATCGACTATCTCCTCATTGTTACCATCAAGGTTACTAGTCCTACTTCATTATTGAGTTAGTCTATTACAGAATCGGGTACATCAACAGTTGGTACCGTCACCACTGGCATTGCTTCTTCATCATTTTGTGTCTGACCAAATGACAACGCCATCCCATCCACTGCTGAACCTTGTTCTAATAATGCAAGTCTAGCCTCAAGCTCCCCAACTCTAGACTTGAGTTCAGCATTCTCAGCATCACGCCTTGCATTCTCTTCAATAATTTGCTTCAACCTCGCATTCTCAGCCTCAACTTCAGCAAATTTCTTTTCAAGTACAGGAATCTTGTCGTTCTTCTTTCTAAGCTCTGCAATCTCAGCTAAGAGCTTGGAATTTAATTCTCTCAATGAATCAATGGATTGCATGTTCGATAATAATTTTTTATATAAGATGGAATAATTCAAAAGTTCGTTAGCATAGATAAAAAAAACCGGGACAAAATGTCACGATCGGAATTACTGATTTATTGATGTAAAAAAATAAATTACAAGATTCGAAAATATATAAACGTTTTACAAGTGAAGTAGAGTCTTTATACTAATGCCTGCTGGTGTTTTGTTCATCTAAGCTATCTATATACTAACACATCCCAACATTAATTCTAATCCGATTTCATTTGTCCCAACATCGATATTCTGGATAGAACAAAATGGTCGTCAGTTATGCATAGAATATGCAGAGTCAGAAATAAATTAACAATGTTGACCTTAGTTAAAACTCACCAAAAGTTTATGTTCTCCGCTTAATAAGGTCCTCGAAATTTCTGAACAAAAATAGATATTAGCTTTACAAACTATGAAACACTCCCTTGCAAATGCACAGTCACATCCGAAAAAATATATTTCATTCATACCTTAATTGTGAAGTGACTCGTCCGGACTTTAATAATTATTTCGTCAACACTTCTTAAACTGCGGTAGATCGGTTCTTTTTAATGAGTTCATGCTCGGAGAAAATAGCACGACGGCTTGGGGTCGGAATAAGAAAAAAAAAGTTGTATACGTAAAGCCTTAATCACAATTTAGGACATAATTCAAAATTAATTTTATTTACTAATTGTTGTTGTACAACCGAAGAATTAATAAATACCTCGTGAATGCAATCTGAGTAAATCATTTTTTCGCTTGCCGATAAATTAATTTTATAAACTTTTTTTTTTTTTTTTTACTATGCTTATATCATTATACTGTGCTTATATCATTATATAAACTTTTTTTATACTATGTTTATATCATTATATTATATTTCGTGTCACCAAATAAGAGTTTATAAAGATCATTTTATAATTAATCACGATGTATTCAGAAAAGTATATATATACCTATATCTCTAAATACTTTCCTTTCTAGCTTCCTTTCTCTAAAATATATTTTATCACTTACAGCACTTACAGAAACACGATGATAGCTTCAGTAAATTGTTTAATTCTAGGAGAAGCTTCTGATAATAATTTCAACGTTGTCGTTGGCGAAGTATACACCAATGATGATAAAATTGATGTCGTCTTTGATCAATTTATTGTTTCAAACTTCAAAGAGCTTCTCTTTCGTAGGAAAAAAGTAGAAAGGGTAGTTCAAGATCGATCTTTATAAAGTTGAAATTGAACTTTCGAACATTAGAAATAAAATTTATACAAAAGATGAAATTAAAGATCTTGGTGTGAAGATGGAACCTGAGATTGAATTTAAAGAATATTTCGATAATGACAAAAAAAAACCAAAGCGAAGATGCCTTCATATCTTCATAGTCCCTGCCATTGTAGCCCCCACCACTGGTAAGTGTCTCCCTCTCGAACAAGAAATTTGCAGTTATCACTCGTTGTCATATTATTTTTCTCACTATAACCATTTTTTTTCAAAACCAATTAGATCTTGAAAGAAAAAGAAGAGCGGGTAAGAATGCGTCATTGTTATAGTTGCATTACCGGTTTGTTCTGTCATTTACCAATAATGTTTCTTCTCTACATTCATAGTCCAAGATGTCGGTGGTGAAGTTCTTAGAAGACTTATAAAGAGACCTAGGCTGACAATTCCAGAAATTGGATCTCTTTCAGAATTCCTTGATAGGGAACTTCCCGAAGATATTAAGATACCTATCTCCCAAAATGAAATTGATATGTTACAATCAAAAAATGTCACAGATCTCTGCAGTCTAGATGATCTTAGAGTCTTATTCCGAGTTAGTGATACTGAAAGCGCCACCGATTTCTGTATTCGTGCGATATTCACACCTATCTTAAACGATAAAATTCCTCCAGATGATGGAACCGAAAATTCCTTTATTGGATTATGGGACACTTGCATTAGAAACCTTTTGGAACATCTCATTCCCGACGGTATATCTATTCGAAATAGTAGTAAATTCACGAGTACAAGAGATGATCGACCTGACTATGGTCTAATCCTTAATAATGTTTGCCCATTTAGAGGAGAGGGAAAATCATCTACCAGCACTGAGGATCCAAAATCAGAACTTGGTAGAAAACTTGTATGGACCTATGATCCAGCTCCGTATGTCTTAGGTAAGATCTCGTGTCTGTTTCAAGACGTGCTACATACTAAACGTGATTTTGCAATCACAGGTTACTATACCCATGGACCTCAAGTAACGCTCGTTGCTATTTGCCGACCTGTAGAGGGTTATGCTTTACCAGATGTTGTTGACATCGTGCAATCAAACTTAAAGTTCAGGAGTGAACGTGTCCGTCATCTGCTAAGAATAATCAATTTAAGCTGTATTATTAATGCGCTTCAGCCAGTGATTGGAAGACGTGGAATACCCGAGTTCAGATCAGTATATAGGTGAGATAAGGAATCTACTTTCTTTCAAAATATCTTATAATCTGATGTCATTTTTTTATCCATTATGTTGCAGAAATGGTCGTATGATCGAAATACGTGGCACAGGTGTTAAAAAGACCTATCTTTTCGAAAATATCCAAACTCGTGTTCAAAAGCTTGTTAATCTTTATGAAAAATTGGTTAGGAAAGAAGTACCTAATATTGATCATCTTGATTGTTACAACAAAGAAAGCGGTTCAGTGCATCTTTCTCCAAAAGGATTACAAGTTGTACCAAGTAATCAGCAGGAATTGTTTGAAGCTATTACCTGTGTTCTGGAGGCAATTGTGGTAAGTATGTTAGCAATTTTTAGATAGATACATTATTTATTCTTTTATAATATCTACAGGTTTTACATGATGGTAATGATCCTATATATCATCGGGATATCCGGTGGGATAATATTATTCGACGATATGATGATCCATCAAAATGGTTTCTTATAGATTGGGATGATGCCACTGAATATCCAAGTCGTCCAGCGATGCATCTTACTACCGAGGAACATGCTCCGGAAGTATTTACTAGAAATCATCGTGATGAAGTTGATATATGGAGTGTAGGGAAATTAATTAAGAATGCAAGCACTTGGATCACTAATCTTTCAGAAAAAATCACTGAATTTGGGGATCTTTTGCTAAGTCAAGATAGTACAAAGAGGCCATCTGCTAAGGAGGCTCTGAAAAAATTTAAAAAGATTAAAAAATTCTTAAAGAGCAAGAGAGATAAAATAGACATTTCACAAAACTAGAAACGCGTATCTCCAGGTTTTGCTTAGCAGAAATGAAATACAAATTTGTCTTTGTGTAAAGTTCTTTATATATTTAAACTTCACAATCACTCACGAAATGCAATAAAAAAAAATCTGTTGCAATACATGATTTAACATACAGTGTGATTAAAAAATTAAAGTCCAATTAAGAAACTTCTATTATAAATAAAAATAATAATAATGGTAAAGAAGCAAGTGAAATGTATAATGCTATCAAGGAGAGAGGGACTACCAGGCCATTTAATGCATCATTATTTCTTTGCTTGTACATTTATGGTAAATTTCTACAGCTATCGCTAACTACAAGATTCTCTCACTTTCATTCATTTCAGAAATTATTAAACATGATGTAACGTGAAGAATATTCCCGATCAAAAATCACATGCGCGTGGAAAACAATTTTTATTAATACATGCGCAAAATAAATACGTAGCCTGAAGTTTCTATGCTATTATTATACATGCGATTATTTTTTTTTTTCAAAAGAGATGAGACTATCTTATTTATTTTCTGTCCCCCTGGTTAATATCCTCTCTTTTAGCCTCAGTAACAATGATAATCATGTCCAGATAACTCATATTCTGGACACACTTTCACATCATCATAGCAAGAAGCAATGCCGTGAAGAACAGAAGAAATAAATTTGTGTCTTATTGCTTTGTTCACACTAGTGACGTGAATGTAGGTCTTATATTATCTTCTAAAACGTGCTCCAATATCTTTTTGTAATTTGCTGTGTCAGTTAACTCTATTGAACCTGAGGAGATTAATATAACTATCAGCTGTTAATCTGAATAACGTCTTTACTATAGGTGTGACATAACGCTAACAAAAATTAATTTGGATTAGAGTTGGGTGCCGAAATATTTCGGCATATCAAATTGCCGAAATTCTTGTCGAAATCCCAAATTAAATTTTAGATTTCAGCAATGGTTTAAAATTTCGACAATAGCTTGAAATCAAATTTCTGAAACCTCAAAATATTGTCAAAGTCCCAAATGATTGCCAAAATATCAAACTGTTGCCGAAATCCCAAACTATTGCTGAAATTCCAGGCTATTGTTAAAGCTTAAAATCGGGTGCCGAAATCCCAAATATATCAACCATGTAGCAAAAATATTTTGGTTCATGGAATATAATAATCGCACAAAATCTCAAATCCCAAGCTTGTTAAAACTTCAAACTGTTGCTGAAATCCAAAAATAATGCCGAAATTCCAAATTATTACTGAAATACAACTCTAAAATTTAATTTGGGATTTCGGCAAGAATTTCGGCAATTTGATATGCCGAAATATTTCGGCGCCCCAACTCTAATTTGGATATTTATTTGTGCAACAGTCATTTTCGTCAAAAAATAGCAGAACGGTATTCACATGTATCCACAATGATTGGAAGATCCATCTTGAATCCTTGAGTTCAGATTACACTTGCCAAATCCTCACCATCAACCAAACAAACAATTTCTTTTTCACTATCCTCTATCTCTGCTGAAAATGTGAAATATTATAATGGACAAGTTGTTAATAAAATCTCAAAAATTATCACATGTCAGAAAGAGAAGAAAAAAAATTCAATTACTAAAAAATTTAAAAAGCAAAGAAGAGTTGGCAATTTACAAATTCAACTACTTAATCTTGAAAAACTAATATCAAATGAAGAGGAATATATATTATTTGAAATAAATAAAGATATATATGAAAATAATAATTTAATAAAGTGGTAATAAATAAATTAAGAGTTATTAAAAGGAAATTTATAATTTGAATTTAAAATTGTATTTTTTTTCATTATTATTATTATCATCATTGAGCAACAAATTATTTACTACAAAGCAAAAATAAATATATTTATCAGTATTCTGAGAAAGATCTCATAAAAATATTGAAGAATTCTGGCTATTATTCAGAAGAGTAAAAGAAAACAAACTCTTTAGCAGTTGAAGATGATAATAATACAGTAGTAAAAACAATAATAATTATTTATAAAAGATGATGATATTCTTTTGTGATATGTATATTTATCATTTATTTATTTTATTAGTTTTATTTATCAAAAATATAATGATAATTTTATTTATTTAAGCTTTAGCACTTAATATATCAGAGGATTAATTCTACAGTTGATTTATTAAGAAAAAGCCATTCTAATCTAAAATAAAAGCAGGTTCAATCTGATAAAAATCCAGCTAGCATATCATCAATTGGTATGTTTAATTAGTATTTGAATAAGGAGGTATTAAGGAAATTTAATCATTTGGTTAATAATATCCTAACCTATAATTATGATACCAAAAACTGTAATAATGATTCTAGAAGTGATTCTTTTAGTAATAATAAAAATAGAAATACTAAAAAAAAAAAAAATTAACAATAATAAAAATAAAGAAAACCAAAAAAAAAATCAAAAAGATCAAAAAATAAAAATAATCTTATCAAATATATACAATTATTTTACTCTAAATTTAACCATTGTATTTTATTATCAATATAAATTTTATATATAATTAAGGTAAAAAAGAGCTAAAGAAAGTATTATTATTATTTCTTTAAAAAACTTTCTATAGAAATGCTAGATGAAATATAAATAGTAGATAGATATTATATAGATAAAGTGAATTTTAATATATAAATATAAAGCTAATAAAATTAATGATATAATTTAATATTTTGATATTATTAAGTGATTTATTAAATATCTTTATAAAAGTATTTTGTATTTTTCATATATTGTATATTTATAAAAAATTATTTTTTTTATTAAATAATTATAGTAAAACTATTGGTATATTAGTTATTCTTATTTTACTAAAAAAAAAAGTTATTATAAAAAAAAATTGGTATTAAAAGAGTTATTTTTATATATGCTGTTTTGTAATTTTACTTCATATATATAACAATATACAGCTTATAACTAATAAAATTTGGTTAATTAAAGATTTTTCATATGTCAATATCTGCTTCATATTAATTGATGATCCAGATAAGATCAGCACTCTTTAGTACTTTCATAAAATTAGATGATTATACAATATAAACTTATTTTTTACAATAATAATGTATAACTTTTTTTTTGTTTATTCTGTTTTCTTGAATTTATTTGTATATAAAATATTATTTTTATAGCATAGAAATTGGATTTCATAATTTGTATTTATTAATAGTGAAAAAAATGCAAAAAATTTTGGAATCTAATATGCATGCAATGTAAACACTTTTTTTTCAATAATAAATGTATAATTTTTTAGATTATTCTTTTTTTTTAAATATTTATGCATATGTGAAAAGATTTTTACTGCACATAAATGAATTTTCATAATTATAGCGTTTACTAATTATACAAAAATTGTGAAATAGAGTGGAATCTGATGCACATGAAATATAAACTCTTTTTTACTATTAATAAATATAAATTTTTTTTACCTTATTCTTCTTCCTTGAAATTTATTGCATGCATAACTTCTATAATAATAAATTTTAAAACTATAGTGTTCATATATTTCTCATCAATTATTTGTGTAATATAAATATTTTGCTATATGAAACATAATTCTTTTGACAATAATAAGCAAATTTTTTAAATTATTATAATTTCTTAACTTTTATTACATATATTGTATAATTTTATAATACCCAAATGAATTATTATAATTTTAGTGTTTACCAATCATGCAAAAAATAAAAAAAATAAGGTAAAAAATTGAAGTATATACAATGTAACCATTTTTTGCAATACTAAACATATGATTTTTTTTAGCTTATTCTTTTTCCTGAAGTATTTTTACATATGTAACTTAATTTTTACAAATTCCAAATAAAATAAAATAATATTAGTATTTACTTATTTATTGCCAAACAGTTGTGAAATATTACCCCAAATTTTAATATGAAAATAATACTGATCTTATTTAGATCATCAATTAATAATTTGTTATATAGTATTCTTTATTATATTAAGGTTTGTTATAGAGAAAGAGTGAAATTAAAAATTTAAAAAATAATATTTTAATAAATAAATATTGTAGTTAAATAATTTAATTGCAAATATTTTGAAAATTAATAAGTTGATTAATGTAACAATTATATTTAAGCATATTATATAGATATAATACTAGGTAGAAATATTTTGCAGTATTTTTATTATTTACATTATTTCAGTTTCCTAATAATTAGATGTATAAGGATTAGTATTGCTATAACAAATAAGTAAGCTAATAAATAGTAATAATATCACTATAAAATATGTTAGAATAATTTCATGTTTTAACTATTAATTGGTTGAAAAATAATGATTTTACTTGGCTTATATTTAATTATTTTACAATAGTCAATCAAAGTACTCAAAATTTATATATTTATTTTCTAGAATTATAAAAAGAGCAAAACAAACATTTTTTTTTATTCTAAAATTGAAAAATATGTCAGTTATCTTCTTGTATTGTTCCAATTGAAACTGATCTGCTTTTACTCCTGTGTTTGCCCAATAAAGAAGTTTTTTCATCAGCATCATCATTTTCATTTTCATCATCCTGTAACATCTCTTCAAATGCCAATAGTCCTGTATTGGATGAATTTCCTCCTATCAGAGAATGCTTGTTAAAATCTTCTCCTTCCTCATAAAGTTCAGTTAATCCTTCAATATCTTGTCCTAATAACAATCTATTTTCACCCACTGCGAATAATTCTTCTTCTGGTGCTGTACTTCTTCGCCATGATAATATAAGTACACCACATAATAATACACATACACCTAATATTACAAGAAATATTTGCCACCAGTATAATCGACCCCATTGATTAAAATACACAAGACCATTAAATATTGTAGAAACATTATATGTACAAAATGAAAGTGGTATTAAAACAATTGTATCACATAATTTCAATCCTTTATTGAGATAATAAAGCTGAAATTTATAATAATAATAAAATATGTTAACTACAGCATTAAGCACGAATTACATAAGGGAAATTAAATAAAAATACTGTAAACAATTACCTGTAATAAACTAGAAACAACCAATGCTACCACTATAAACCAACTTAATGGTCGATTAAACTGATTTTCACCATTAAAAATAGATAAAAGTAATAATTCTATTCCACTCTTTGCAAATAATAAAGTCTGACCTGATATCATACCAGCAACACATCCATATGAAATTCCGAGAATTTTTTGAAATTTTTTCAATGACCAACCGAATATAGTATCATCTTCATTTCTAATCTTTTGATTTAATGCATATTCTCCAAATCTATTTGCAATTAAAAGGCTTATAACAATAAATTCAATTATAGAAAAGTACGCTATAAACGCTGGACGTTTATAGAGTTCGATCAGGTCTTCTAATGAATGATTCGGTTCATTTACAACTCCAAAAAGTGCAATCATTACCGCTCCAATTAAAATGAAAAATGTTCCTATAAATATAGTGTAATAAAATAGGACAAAAGAAAATTATTTCATTTTGTCCGTAATTGAAAACGGCCGAATCATGTATATCATGTGATTGAAAATTATGCGCCACATTTCAATAGAAGATAAAACGCACCTATTACTGTTTTCATTGTAAATACATCCCCCAAAAGTATTTTGGCAAAAAATGCATTAAAAACCAAATTTACGGCACCTAAAGGAGCCAGAATTATGATTGGAAGGTATCCGATTGAAAAAGCGCTTCCAATTATATTCGAAATTATATAAGTGTCAAAACCTAAATGCCATAATGGTTGTCTACATGCAGATCGTCTAAGTTCCTTTGGATAAATATTTTCATTTATTACATGGGATTTGCGTTGTATCGTCAGACCAAGAGATTGAATAAATGAAGTTGACACAGCTATAGTAATGCCGATAGCAAAATTGAAATGGGGGGTATCATCTTTTCCCTCATTTACTCCATTATCTAATGAATAGACCACCATAGTTTTTTCAAAAATAATGCAATTATTTATTTAATTAATTAATTAATAAGAAATCTAATGTTAAAATGTTAAATAAAACAAATTAAACAGTTCAGAGTTTAGTAAAGAAAAAAAAAATTAGAGTCTAGAATTTACTGTATATATATGTACATATATATATATATATATATTTTTTTTCTCCTTACTATTTTTTTATGCAATCACGATTATTTTGGAAAAGTTGATCAAAATATGAAAGTACAAAGGTAAACAAAATCATTTGAGTTGTGATGTAAGCAATGTGTGATTATACAAATTCGGCCACACTAGAACCTGATGAATGACAGAAAAACTTCCTTAAATATACCAAATTAAACGGGGAGTAGTATGACAATATGTCACGCAGGAGTCACGTATAATCATGCGCTTAATTTCTCCTGACAAAAAAGGGCTTGCGATGTAAAATATTAATTATTCAAAGGAATCCATTTCTACTCTTTCTATAAACTATAAAATTTGATATAACAAATTCCTTCACTTGCTTACTTTTATATAGAAAAAATTTGTTTCGTAAGTACTCGTCACATTGTGATAATTCGAAAATAATGAGACTATTGTTATCGATTTATGCATTCTGCGTTAGAGATGATTGAGATGTTTGCCAAAAAAAAAAAATTCGTTTTTTTTTTTGGAAAATCTATTTTAAGATTTGTGTTTAACCGGTGACGTATAGGCGTTACAAATGAATGAAACCATTTTAAAGTTTGTGTTATTTTGTCCTAGATTTAACACGTTGTGCTACATGTCCTCTTATAAACCTAGTTATAGGTAGTTTATCGGACGAAATCCTCCACTGAATAACAACAATCACCGTAGTAGCTTAATTATTAAATCTTGGAAAGCATTTTTTGTGCGTGTTCAAACTTGATGAATCGATGAAGGCAAGGCAAATAATGGCCCAAAATCAAATGGAGTCTAGTGATTCTTGTCGCGTTTTTTTGTTTTGTAATTTAAACTGCGCACTTTTGCACGTGTTTGAGATACGCGGGGACACAACTTTTGTAATATCCGTCTTCATCATTGGTCATCCGTGATACAATTCCGAAACTTATAAATAGACGAAGTAAAATAGGTAAAATACACCATACTCTTTCTTTTGAATACTGTCAAGTTAAATCATCAGTAATCATGGATTACACTATGCACATGCCAAATTCCAACCATGCAGTCAGCAGCCATTTTAACTTTACTACCTCACCTACTAGCGCTGGACGTAAAAGAACTCGTAGTAATAGCTTAAATAGAAGTGAGAATGTTCAGGTATTACTCATATATAGTTGTTGAGATAATTTTACTCCTTTGATATTTCATTATTACTTTTATACAACCTTATTAAGACAACTTTTTTCTTATAGAAAACTGCACGGCTCTTAAGTCCTCCACGTTTTAGGGTGATACCTTCTCAGTCTTTTCCAAATCCGCAACTCTCTTGTTGGAGCGAAAATCGACTCAATCGAACTAGTTCCATTGGTGACTTAAGTAACAGAACACAAGCATTGATAGTTCAAGATATTACGCATGTGGACCTCATGGATTGTGATAACATGCCTATTGATTCAGATAATGATGAGATTGTGAGTAGTTTTTCGCGTGTGTGAATAATTAACTGTCTGATCTAGATCATTTTTATTCCTTTCTTTTGCTAATATTTATGATTTAATTGTCTTAATTGAATATGTTTGCTAAATATTATTCTTTTTCAGATCCAACATCATGAAACAGATACATCATCATCCCCATCAACACGAGGTCAGCGACAACATCGTCTACATCAGCTACCTTTTACCATGGGGCGTCGTTCTGATTGCGAAAAATGTCGATTACGCATTCCTGGACATTTTAATCACGTTATTTCACATTAATGTAATAATATGATTGTAATAATAATTGTATTCATAATCTTTGATAGGATAATATAATAAGGGAAGATTAAACGCGTATAATGAAAATTCTACCTTCAAGAAAAAAAAAAAAAAAAAAAAAAAAAAAAAAAATAGAAAGGAAGAAAATTTATTAGACACTGTAGAAAATTCAACATTAATAATCTTTTTAGAAGGCATATCATTGCATTACATCATCTTTTTTTTTTGTTGGTTAATTTTCTAAATTCGCACCTTTCATTTTAAGGGTAGTATTAATCTTCCAAGTACGGAGGTCATAAAGATAATCCGTCCTTCGCAAATTGTCTTTACATCTCTGTATTTGCTTTATTTATTTATTTTTTTTAAGAACATCCTTGGATGTTTATAAAAAATAATTAAAGTACAGAGTTAAATTGTAAGGATATTCATTTGTGTAAATATTGAATTGTGATTATATATATAAGTATCAACTGGGAAACTGAACTTTACCATCTATAGACAAAAAAGACTAATAGAAAGAACTTTTTGACAAATTAAAATATTTTAAGTGTTCCATCAATAAACTGACTTTTTACGCGTTTTTTTTTATAATCTTTTATTTTTAATTAATGAATTGACTAAGACTAAAAGAATTATTATTTATAAAAAAGAACTAGTTTATTAAAATAACTAGTATATAGAATATTATAAATGTATAAAGTTTAAAATTTTCTAGTTTCTCTTTAAAATTCGTAAAGAACAGATAAGATAAATACACTGAGAAACAAATTATACTTATACTCACACTAAATCATACATACATATACACACAAGTAACCCACCCATGTTTTAAATAAAATCAAAAAAAAAAAAAAAAAAAAAATACAATATAAAAAAGCTAAGTTAAATACATGAATAAAAAAAAAAAAGAAAAGGTGAGAGAATAAAGGAATTGATAACGAATAAAATTAATTATGATTATGATAAGAACCAATTTTATGAGAGAAAATTACACGAAATCTAGCAATTAGTTCCTTCCATAAACCTCCGAGGAATTAATTATTCTGTTGTTCTGTCGGTTCATCCGTTTCTGGCGTTTCTGTTGCTGGTTTAGTGGGCTTTTTAAAAAGAAAGTCTTTTATGCCGTCTTTTATTCTATTTTTTAAACTCTTCCTTTTATCATTTTTATTGTCATTCTTTACTTCTCTACTAGTAGTAGTAGGTTCGGGTTTAGGTGGTAGAGGAGGTCCGTTCTCATTGGTTCCGTTTTGTTCTCCGGCTGGTTGCGGTTCGTCCTTTTTCAGTTCGTCAGTTTTCTTTTGTTCGTCAGTCTCAGTCAATTTATCAGTTTTATCAGTATTTTTAGGTTCTTCAGTACTTCTTGGCTCTTCAGTACTCTTTGGTTCTTCAGGTTTCTTTGGTTCTTCAGTCTTTTGTTCTTCAGTACTCTTTGGTTCTTCGGTTTTGTTTGGTTCTTCAGTACTCTTTGGTTCTTCAGGTTTCTTTGGTTCTTCAGTGCTCTTTGGTTCTTCAGGTTTCTTTGGTTCTTCAGTGCTCTTTGGTTCTTCAGTAATTTTTGGCTCTTCAGGTTTTTTTGGTTCTTCAGTACTCTTGGGTTCTTCAGTACTCTTTGGTTCTTCAGGTTTCTTTGGTTCTTCAGTACTCTTTGGTTCTTCAGGTTTCTTTAGTTCTTCAGTACTCTTTGGTTCTTCAGTACTCTTTGGTTCTTCAGGTTTCTTTTGTTCTTCAGTACTCTTTGATTCTTCAGGTTTCTTTGGTTCTTCAGTACTCTTTGGTTCTTCAGTACTCTTTGGTTCTTCAATGCTTTTTGGTTCTTCAAGTTTCTTTTGTTCGTCTGAATTAATCGTAACTTCATTAACTTCCTTTTGTTCTTCCTTTTGCAAGGAGTCAGGTTCAATAGGTGCGTCGGACATACTGAATGAGAAATGTAGAGATGAAGAGGAAAAACTGCAAGTTATAATATAATTAAGTTTTTTTTTTCAAATTTAAGATAACTATTAATTTAATTATAGTAAAAAAAAAAATCCCGACTGAAAAAGAAAGGTATCATAAAAACGATAGCTGATATAAAAAAATTTTGGCGCATGTGGCAATATAAGTTTCCGAAAAAAGTAATTATGGTGTCTCAAAAGTAACGGATAGTGCAGGCCAAAAACTTTGTGTATTTCATCTGATCAATTTTTAAAGAAAATCATTGAACACACACAAAAATTGTCTCAACGCAATCTGATAAACTTTAATAAAAATCATTTTGACCAAATTTGTGTCATTATTATAAAAAAATTTTTTTTTCTTCAATTCTTACAATACAAACAAAGCAAACCTTGTGAATTAATTAATTAATTAAGAAAATTTTTTCTTTTCCGCCTGATAATCTTGCTTTAGTAAAAAAAAAAAAAAAAATAGTTTATCAAAATTCTAACGCCAATATTTCTGTTAATTGGCCAATAAAAAGTTGAAAAAATGAAAAAAGTACTTGTTGGTTAAAAAATGAGAGACTTCTTGTTATCGTTATTGGAAAAAAAAAAAAATTTTCACACAATCTGTGGGGTCACGTTAGTGTAACCACTTCGATTAGTTTTTTTTTGCTACGCCCAAAAAAAGAAATTATGAATATGATTTCTTTGTTCAGGTTTTGTTTCAGGTTTTTTTTTTAGTATTAAACGAATTTCAAGTACTACCCACTTCTAATGGTACAATAAGTACTAAAAACTTGGTATGGATTATCATACTGTGCCTATCAACGAAAAAAATAGAAGTGAAAAAATTATAAAAACGATTATTCGCAATATTCTTTTCCCGAATTATTCACAATGATAAAAAATTACAAATTACGTGAATTATGTGATCAGTATGTGATCTCAAATATTTGCGTGCAACTTGTAAAAAAATTACATGTGTAGGTGTGTAATACCATACTTTCGCAAAAAAAAAAAAAAAATATTCTTTTTTTTTATTAGCGTTACGGAGTACATGGAAACACAAATTAATCCGGTTTAAATATTACGTAAATCGAGAAGAACGAAGGGATTTACATGATTTCACCCCTTTTTTTTAAAACTTGCCAAGACCAGCGAAAATCTTCGCAGATGATCCACAAAGAAGTCCATGAGATAGATTCTTCTAAATTTTCAATTACGAATAGTGATGCCATTCCTTCTTTTTATGGTACGTAATTTACATCTTTTTTGGTATCAAAGTTGTTGATGCGAAAATAAAATAATTATTTTCTCAAAATAAAAATATCTATTATGTAATTGATGTTTGAAACAAACATTATCTTTAATACTTCTAAATTATAAGTTTCAACAACTTGATCCCTTACAATGTTTCCTAATATCAAGTTTGTTTTCACATCCTCCTTCATATAAATATTAACTTATCACGAGTAAATATTTCTATATCTTTGATCATCGTGTTCAAATGATTTTCGCATTACAAAGTCTTAATTGGTGCGAATTGATGATTGACTTTTTCTTGTTCTCTAATCAGAGTTAAAAAGATAAACTTAAGGTCAGTTTAACCAAGTGCGATAAAGTTTTTATTTTACTTAACTAGAAATACACCATTTTTTTCAACGTGTTCTTAAATTTTACAACTTTTTCTTCTTTATTAGTAGTGCCGATGGTACTCGTAAAATAATATTTCTTTGTCTACTCCCAGTTTTTTAGAAGTTGCGTAAGTGCCCTCATAAAATGTTAGAAGAGAAATATTTATTATTTATTTTTGTAAATTTTTATGAATATCTAAGTATACCAGACGCTGCTGTAATAACAACCGAAAATTATTGAAGGACATGGCGAAGAGTGTGAAGAGTGTGAAAGTGAATTTTTTTTTTTTTTTTTTTTTTTTTTGAGATATGTATTATGATTATTAAATTGTAAAAAATAAAACTTATTTAGAGAATTTCAATCAATATAATTGATAAGCAAATGATATGCCACTAGACTATTCAAAATGAATATCCGTTCATTATTATTACATTTATATGTTTTTCTTTAGTATGCGATTAATGACTTGATAGATTCAATTTAGATAATGCATTAAAAGATGAACAAGTTTACGTAATTATTCGTACGGAATCAAGTATAATATAATGCAGAACTTTTCTTCTGATTCATATGATACATATGATAATTATGATATGATATCCTAGTGTATCACTGCAGATTTCTAAACCGCGTAACTCTTAATTTACTGGCAAACTTACTTTTTTATCTCGACTAGAAAAAAAAAACCAAAAAAAAAATTCACTTTTTTTTTCCTTAATAATATTTAAAATAATAAAATGGAAAAAGTTAATAATTTAAAATTAGATATTCTTCCGACCGAAGTTATTCTTGCCATATTTAAATATTTATCAATTATTGATAAATGTCAATTATGTCAAGTTTGTAAAAGATTTCGATTATTAATTTATAATAATATAGAATTTTGGAAATATCTTGATTTATCCCCATTTGGAGAATATCTTTCAAATCAAAGTTTATTTATTATTGTAAAAACAAGATGGAAATTAGACATGGAAGGTCATAAACTTGATTTAAGTGGTTGTAAATTAATAGCTTCTTACGCTCTTGAAAAATTAGTAGAGATGCATTCTAATTTTCAGGCAATTCATTTAAATGCTGAACCTCGTTATGATAATTGGAAGTATAGAACAGAAAATGATGATTGGATAAGGCGACAATATTTTAAGAAATGTCCTACTTTCTCAACAATCGGTCGTCCAGGATTATATCAAAGATGGAAAATTACAAAATCAACACAATCATGGAAAATTTCAAATAAATCAATTCAAACAATACTTAACGGATCTGTGAAAATTTTAAAATATCTTTCACTTGGAAATCAAAGTCTTCATCATGAGACTGCTACTGCAATTTCTAATTGTTCTCAATTAGTTCAATTGGATTTAAGTGGGACCAATTTAAATAATGCTTCTCTACAAGACATTTTATCTCATGTAAATCAATTAGAATTTCTAAAACTTTTAGATCTTGAATTATCTGCTATGACTCTTATGATGATTTCGCTCTTAAAAAATTTGCGACAATTACATATTAGCGTACAGAATAAATCAATCATTTCTGCAAAAACAATTGCGGATATGTTAAAAAATTTAAAAAAATTAGAAGATTTTAGGATGAACCAAACGATGATCGGTGAAGTAGATAGAGTTATCATCGAAGGTTTATCATGGATTTTTTGTGACGGTCCAATCGAGGATCTATCACTCATTTTAGAAAAAAATAAAATTAAAAATGGAGGAAGAATTATTGAACAAAATAGAACACCACTTCATCATCTTGATCTTTCACCTAAACTTGATATATACCCAAGAGGCCAGCAAAGACCAACGCAGATTGAACATTATATTACTATCAGTAATTCTTCTTTATGGTCTTTAGCTGTTAATCATCCATTTTTAATTTCTTTGAGATTAGTTAACGCTTATGCTATTAGTGCTGAAGGTATAGATGGATTATTATCTTCATTACAATGTTTGGAAATCTTTGAATTAAGAAGATGGAGAGGAACGGAATTGGATCCGCTTCAAAAATTGACACCAACTTTTTGTCCTAGATTGAAAGAAATTGTATTACATGGAATAGAAATCGCAAATTTTGATGAATGGATTAAAGATGATGACTCTACTAATAAAGTTACTCAAAGTGGAATGTGTCATGATGAAAAAGATCGGGTTTTAGGGAATGGAGGATTCCAAGATTTAGAAATACTGGATTTATTAGATGTTTCAACATTTTTTAAAAAACACTTTGATATTATAATTAAAAAGTGTGTAAAACTTTGCAAAGTAAGGCTTGTACGTGTGGGAGATCTTAATTTTCGAGATGAAGAATCGGAATGGATTGATATTTAGGATGAAAATTATCTATATTAAATTTTTTAATTTAATGTTAATTCTTTAAAAATTGCTAATAAAATTTTCATATATCAGATATGAAGTTCATTTTAAAAATGAACAATAATATATGATTTTATTTGTAAAAATGATTTATCAGATTTCTATTATACTATTTTTGAAAAGGAATTAAAATGATGATTTAGAACTTTTTTATTTCTAACATAAAATAATAAGATAATATTTATTTATATTTCTTATATTTTTTTACCTTTTTACATTATCTTCAATAATGCTATAAAATTAATTTTTAATTTATTTACTAATAGGTATGATCAGATAAGTGAATATAGTTACTGTATATATTTAAATATATAATAAATACATAAGATTAAAAATTATTTTTAATTACAATAAATTGTATAATATAATTTTATTTTATTTTTTTTTTTTTTTTAAATATATTTTTATTATAAGAAATATTTCTAACTTTTTTTTAAAAAACATTAAATGTTTCTAATATTTTTTTCTTATTTTTATATTAAAATGAATATATGAATTGAACTGAACTTTAATTATAATAGGTAAGTGAAAAAGAATATATAAATAGGATTTTTTTTTTTTTAAGAATTGTCTCTAATATTTCTCTTTCTTTTTTCATTTAGCAAAAAGCATATAAATGTATTTTTTTATTTTAAAAAATATTTTTAACATATTTTTTTTTTATTTATAAGAATGTTAAAATGAATATATAAACTGGACTTATATTATTACTTGGATATTTGATATTATTTTTTTTTTGTTTTTTTATTATTAATTAATAAAATTTAAAAATTAATTAATAATAAAAATTATAAATTTAAATTATATAATAAAAATATAAATTTTAAGCATTATATAGAAAAAGTGTAAAATTTAAATATTATATAAGAATATTATATTAGAATATTAAAATTAGATTGCTAATTAATATAATAAATAAACTTTAATTTTAAATTTCTTAATAATTAATAAATAAAAAATGTAAAATTTTTTTTATTAAAATTAACATTATTTAAATTTTATTTATAATCATTTAATCTTTAATAAATAAACTATAATTTAAATATTATATTAGAATTTTTAAAATTTTTATAACTTAAATTTTTAATAATTTTTTTTTTTTTAAATTAAAAATTATTAAAAAGATAAAGAAATAAGACAAAGTACTAAAATTTTATAAATACAATACTTATATATTTAACAATAAATTTGAAAAATTTAAAATAATTATAATAACTAAATTTTTATTTTTGTATTTTTTTATTTTTTGTAATTTTAATTAAAATTATAATAATTTTATATAATAATTTAATTTTTTTATAATATTTAATAATAAAAGCTATTAAATAAAAAAAAAGTTTATTTAATTAAAATTATTAAATAGATGATTAGCTGCCAATCTGCATGTGATTGATAGAATTTACATAGTAAAATGTGACAATATGTTAATTAATAAAAAAAATGTCATTTGAAATCTCTGTTTTTCAAGAGACAATAACATTAAATACATACATAACTGGTACTATGGTGGCTATCATCTATAAATGACAATAATATTATGTGGTTTTCAAATTTTATAAATTATAAATTAAATAGTAAAAGGAAGAAATTAAACTGATAAAATGATAGAATAATATGTACTGATCATTTCTATTAGTTTATTTTAAAGAATTTAGTAAGAATTTTGATTGATACCTAAGTTTCTGAGGAAAGATTATATTAATAGCACCAGGGTGTATAAAAAATATCTTTCAGCAAGAGTAAGATTGATACTGAACCATAAGTGCTTAAAGCTTATAATGGAGGTGAATAGACCATCAGACTAGATAGTATTTCTGTTAGATAGTTTCTAGTATTGTGAAATCTTTCAGAATGAAAACAATAAGAAAATTTCAAGTAGTCATAACTGATATACCAGCTGATATGACTGAGTTCTCCCTTTTTTCCAACTGCATTCCCAGTAAATTTTTGACTGAGAGCAGAAATGAAATCTTTCAAAATTATCAAAGAATCCTCAAGGCAGAGAAAGTTGATCAAATACTTCGCAATGTAGGATCAGACTTCAAGATGTATTAGTACTCTGCAACTATGGAATGATGTTAGTCTTACATGGTATCATTATTCCTTCCCAAACTTGGATTCAAGAAACATCTACCAGCTTGATTTGGTAATGCTGGTAATAATAACACAAGATAATCTAAATCCTCTCATTACTAGGATATTAAACCTTTTTTTTAGAAAACTATAGGTTTCATAATCAGAACAAGAAGGGTAAACCAACCTCTAATCTTAATTTGACCAATAAGAAAAACTCTTGCAATAGTTTAAATCAGTTCAAAACTTCAAGTGGCCAGATGTGAATAATTTGATTGCAGAACTGAGGGCTTCTTGAAACAATTTATGTGATTTTGTAGTCTAGGTTTAACAATTTAGCATATAGAAATCTTTTTGATTTAGTTACATTTTTTGTTTTTTTTTTTATTTTTCTTTCTAGAATATCTCTTTTTCTTTTTTGTTGCTCTTATATCTGTAAATTTATAGATAGACTCCCTATTATCCCTTTTTGAAAATAGGTTAATTGTGATTGCAGCCCTTTTAAATGAGATGATATATCATTATTATGTATTGTGTTCGTTTTGGATTCAATTTTTAATAAAAAGTTATGCGTATGCTTTGATAAAAAAAAAAAAAAAAAAAATTTTTTTTTTTAGATTACTAGATCTAAAATTAACTGATTAAATTAATTTTTTTTTTTTTTTTAACTTTAAAGGCGTTGGAGCCGCACTCTGTTTATTATGTAAAATGAGGGTACAAAATCGTACCACTAAATACAAATCACGTTGCTTTGAGCCACAAATGACCCGTCTTACCATCCGCCTGGCTCATTAACTACTAATATAAAGGAATAAAGGAAACGAAAAAAAAAAGAAATATTGTAGAAAATAAACTACCCTAAAACAACTAACTAGCTAGGAGTACACATCCCATCTATGACTAACTTTCTGTTTCTAGTATGCTAGCAACATAAACTAATAAGCTGTTCCAGCAAATGCTTGATTTCCACCATGTTAAGATTACCCGATTGCCCTTTGCTGGACTTACGCGATCCCTTGGTCGTCTTGATAGAAGTTGATCGTCCTGAAGAATTCTGAGACTGCGTGAGGTTGGATGAGTTAGTATTATTTTCATGTTTGTTATTGATTTGTGACTTGCGTGATCCAAGAGGCGTGCGATTTGATCCAGTAATAACTGGGGAGGAGCCCGCCTTCTTAAAGGAGGAGGATGTTGAGCCTGAGCCTGAGGCCTTAGGCTGGCGTCTTAACAAACGAAAGGATGGAGTGGAATGTTTACACCAAGCTAATTCCGTCTGCTTTCACATTTGATTCTTGACTAACCTATGAGACAACGCATCCCATATTGTGAAGTAGCCGATGAGAATCCTAGAACCATCCTGTTCTCAAACTATTTTGAATGATTGGAGATTGCTTTCGTTGATTAAGGGACTAGAAGTGCCTTCAGGAAATAGTGACTCAATCATCATATCCTCAGGGATATTTGTGATTACCGCCTAGAATTTCTTGCGTTGCTTTCGTTCTGAAAGAGACCAGGCTGCTGGGAACCATCGCACAGGAATAGATCCGAGGGAAACCGTCCAGTCACCATTATTATACGCCTTTAGACAATTATGATTGGGTGTAAGTCTGACCCTTGCTGTTTGATATTTCTTTTGCACTCGCGTGCTAACAGATACCACTTTTTCCCATTTGTTGAGTTCGCTGAGGAGCTGATAATTTGTCCATTTGGCTGGGATGTCATAAACCACTAGATCCAAGGTGAGGTTTTTGTCGTTCTTCTCAGGTTGGTAGTCAGTGATAATCACGTTGTTGTCTCCTGTACTACTCTCATTTTTACGTTTTTTCATTGTAAGCGTGGCAATTTTATCATCACTTTTGTCGCTTCGCTTGGCATTTGCAGATGCGTGCGGTGAGGGTTGCGAGAGTGTAGGTTTATGACTGTCAAGGGTGGAATCAGGTGATGCAGTCGAAGAGTTGAGTGAGGTGACTTCCTGTAGGAATTTAGCTTTTTCTGCACGCTTCTCTTGTTTCTTCAACTTTTTCTTCTGATTCTTGGTCAAAACCAGTTTCTAGGAGGTATTACTTGTTTCGGAAGAGGGGGAGGTGGATCAGCTGTCAAAGACGTTGATTGGTGCGGGCGATCTATCTCCATATCCAAATCTGGTAAATCTGCATGATCTTTGGGCGTTTGCGCCATGCCTGTGTTGGTCAACTGGTCTGTTAGCAAGTCGATATCTGATTGGTGCCTTAATGTTTGTGCCGCAAGTATCTCGTCCACCTCACGTGCAATCTTGTCGTAGGTAGGGAAAACTAGCTGTTCAAGAAGGAGAGAGAAAGACCAGTGAGTCATAGTAGCTAAGACCGTTGAAGCTACTACTTGTTGTTGGGAAGCTTTGGGCTTGACTGTTGCTAAGCCTGGGTCTAGTCGATACTGGGGTACTTTGTTGAAAAGCTCAGCTGCTCTGGTCGTGGTCACTGTTAGGCCTTCGCAAAGCTGAGGACATAGAGGTAAAATAGACTGAAAAATGTCGATAAGACTTCTTCTAAAAAAGTTTGCAGTCGCTTCCTTGATGGTTTTTAGTGTTTGCGCGTCCATTTCCTTGAAAAAAGGTGGGTTGTTATTAGTGGAAAGTTCGCAAAAACTTTCAAAAATTTTTGGGCTGAGTGATCAGTGGGAAGAGATCATCAACTGATTAAATTAAAAAATAAATATATATTTATATATAATTTTATATTTTAAAATAAATAAACTGTTAAATGATTCTTTAATAAAAATATATATTTTTATTAAAAAAAAAAAAAAAAAAAAAAATAATAAATGAACTGTTTATAGTATATATTTTTATTTGTAATTTATAATTAAATTATATTATTTTAAAAGTTTTTGTTTTATTTTTAATGATAAATATTTAATAATTTAAAAGAAATATTCAGTTTATTTATTAATAGTTTAATAAATGCAAATAATTTTTTTTAAAAATATATATAAAAAAAATTAATTAGAACATTTAAAAACCATTAAAAATTTGTTAAAAAAATTATTTTTAAAAAAAATTATTGGAAAAATTATTTATTATATTATGAATTTATTAATAAAAAAATTTTATTTTAAAATCTAAAATTTTATTTGCATATTTATATAAAATTTTTAATATTAGATTTAATTTTATATATTATTTATATAAAAAATGTTTATAGTAAATTTTTTTTTATTATCTAATTTTTATATATATTTTTAAGTTTTAAAGGATTTATTAAAGATCATGATAATAAAATAATTATTATAAAAAAATATTTTACTAAATATTTACTTTTTTATAATTATATATCATTAATAAAGATTAAATTTTTAAATTTAAATTTAAATCATTGATATTTTTTTTAAAATAATTATAAATATAATTTATTAAATTTTTTAATAATAATTAAGTTTATTAATTATTATAATAATAAAATACTAAAAATTATTAAATAAACTAATTAATTGGTAGATGATTAGACTGGTCTCTGACTGGAAGTACTCATAGGTAGTTAAAATGATTATATTTGTAATCCTCTTTTAACTCAATAAATAATATTATCGTGCTCTGCTGTATGATGATGATGATTTGTAATTTAATTATTTTTTATGCGTAAATTTAATAATTACAATAAACTTTATTTAAGCTATATACAATACATGTGTTGTAATTATTAATTATGGCTATTAAGATCATTATTGAAAATAACAACAGAATTGATAAAAACTTTATCAGCTGTTAATTTCGAAACCAATTCTTCCAAATTTTGACTTTTATTCTCTTGAATTTCATTCAAATCTCTCAATGGCTTTCTTGTAGCTTCAATATTACTGTTTGTTAAATTAATAACTTTACGATTATCTAGAAAAGGTTTAATTTTGCTAAATTGATTATTAAAAAAATATAATAAAATTTTTTAGAATATTATCATTAAGCAGTGATTTTGCAATAACGAAATTGTTTGTGGATAAAGTGTAAAAAATGTTAGAAGATAGAGAGAAATAAAATTGGATAAAGAAAAAAAAGATGATAAAAACTAGTTTATTATAGCTTAATTTGAGTTTATTAATAGTTTAACGAATCATCATAATGTCACACGATAATATCATTATTGTGCTTGCGTTGATAAATATACAATTATTAACCAATGCTGCATTCTGATTGGACAGATTTGGCCACTATGTGGCCAAATCCTTACCAATCATCTGCTAGCATTGGTTAATAATTGTGATATTAATCGCTACAAGCACTATAATTTATAAGTATGGTTTCAACATCAAAAAAAAAAAAAAAAAAAAAACTAATTAATTTGAAAAGTTTTATATTTGGAGTTTAAAGCAAAATTATAATAAATATTTGTAATATAAAATTTTAAAAATTAGATATATTAAGTCTGTATATATAAAATTTGGTAGATATTGCTATATTGCTTTAAAAAAAATATTTATATACTTTATTATTATGCATTTATAATAATAATAGTATTGAATTGATGTGTTAAAATAAATAAAATCTGTAGTAATAATAAAAGTATTATTATTATTTATAGAATTATTATTATCTGAAGTATAGTAAAAGACTTTTTATTAAAATTATATATATGTAATACAAAATTTTATTCATTAATTAGGCTATAGTACAGAACAATATTGCAGTTCTTAATTTTACTTTGGTATTATATAGTATATAGAAGTTTATATTACTTAATATTGTAATATTAGTAAAAAAAAGCAAAACTTTTAATAAATATATAAAAAAATAAAGCAATTATAATACAATTATTTTAATAAAAAGAATAAAAAATAGATTATTTTACTTTATTAAAATTTTATTTAATTATGCAAATTTCAATATAACAATATAAACTTTTAACTGTTTTTTCATTTTTGAAATTTTTTTTAGTTATTAGTAATCATGTAATTAATGTTTTGAACACTTAACAGTTTCTTATAAAAAAAATTTGAAATTTGTATAATATAATATAATATTATTAAATCAACAAAAAAAGATTATATTAAGTCTATCTGATATAATCAAATATAATCTATAAATGTAAAATAAAGTATATAAAATTATTAATATAAATGTATATTACTATATTTAAAAAGAAAATAAAATCTGTATTTTTTAAATATTAGAATAATATTTTCTATTAAAAATGCTTGATTTAATTTATATTAATTATTAGATTATTACAATATTTTTAAATAAATATTTTTTTTAAAAAAGATAAACTATTTATTAATAAAAAAATTTTAATATAAAAGAAATTTTATTATTATAATAATGTAAAATACTGTTTAGAATATTAAATTAATAATTTTATTAATTTTTAATCAGTTTTAGATTTTTTTTTTTTTTATAATAATAATAGTATAACTCTAATATATTATATTAATTATTACCTTTAATAAAAAATAATGTATTCTTAATAGAATTAAAAGGTACTAATCTTTTCACATGACATATCCAAACAAAATTAACAAATCGTGCAGCAAGTCAAACCTTATAAAGCTAAACATTAGTTTTATTTGATTTACCTAAACAAGCCTTTTTTGATTGGTAATGGAAATACCGATTAGGATTGTCAAAAGGGGCGGTGTTTATCTGTTACATGACGTTTTTCTTATATAATTTTTATTCGATTTCTAAAAATATAAAATATATATAAATATTTACTAATAAAATAAATAAATACACAAAGTAAATATTTTTTTTTTTTTAAAGTTCGAAAAGAAAAGAAATCAAATCAACTGATTTCTAAATTTTATAAACACATTCAAATAAAAAAAATTATTTACAAAAATAAATAAATAACTATACTACTTGTAATATAAAATTCTAATATATATATTTATATATTTAACAAAAAAGTTGAATAAAAATTTAAGTATAGAAGGGGAATATTTTGACGTTAATGAGTATTATGTATAAATGAAATGGAATGAAGAAATGAAATGAAATGTATTTTATAATAAACTCTTGCAGTAATTTTAAGAAAATTGATGAATTATAAATTTCATTTAATAAAATTCTAACGAAATTTTCTATTTCTTAATTATCTTTGAGCCTCCCATTACATAATTTTAAAGACCAAAAGTACTCAAAATAATTACTACAATTATGTATATAAAAAAATAGATTACTAATAAAATACTTTTGAAAAATGATACTAGTTTTTTAAAAAAGATTTGTACACTAGATTTTCTCATCTATCTAATTACATTACCTAAAATGCATTACTAAATTATTCAAAATAAAAAAAATTTAGATAATTTGAATAAATTAACGTTTATTAAAAAATAATTTTTTTTTTTTTTTTAATCAACCATCATATCATCATCATCTTCCCTTAACTCTCCTTCTTCTAATTCATCATCAGCGTCTTCTTGACCAGGTTCAATTTCAGGTGTTTTTGTTACCCTAGGAGGAGATTTCGAAATCCTTTCATTTTTTACTTCTTTTTTAACGATTGCTGGAACTTTATCTACATTCGTTGACATTTCGGTTTCTTTAGTTGGTGATTTCGATGACTGAGTATTCGTTTCACTTTTCTCAATCTTAACTTGTGATTTTGTTGGCGATTTTAATACCGGCTCACTTTTCACAGGTTTCGAAGTTGGCTCGATTTTTGATTCTATTGTGGAAGTTTCAACTATAAAATTTAAATTTTTGTTAGACTTTTTCAATCTCGATAAAAATTGCTTTAAAATATGTATAAAACTAACCTTTTGATTTGCCATTATCGCAATTATCAGTTTTAGAAGCATGAGATTTAGTATTATCAACTGATGAAGATAACCGGCCATATGCATCACTTTCCGAGTTATTATTAACACAGTTTGTTGAGTTTGGTTTTAAATAATAAGGTGATCTTTCTCTGGCTTCCTTCAAAAACCCTTCAGGTAGTAATTTTTCCTTGAACCTTAATAAATTTTTGAAACATCCAACAAGAGTAGCATTAACGACACCAGCAGCTGTTGCAACATCTTTATGCTCTACTTTTATCAACTCAGCATCATCCGTATGTGTATGGCTATATATTGAACTTCTAGTTTCATTCCATGCATGTATAGATAACCATATTGAAGCAGCTCCAACCGATACTGGACATTTTCCGGTAGTAATATTTAATTCGCTGGCTTGTCTGTAAACGTGAATAGCTGCAGCAAGTATATGTGGTGGAAGTTTAAGATTTTGACACCACCGTTTCTATTTAAACAAAAGTAACGTAAATTAATAAATGAAACGAATCAATGAATAAAATTGAATGTAAAATAAATAAAAAAAAAAAAAGATAACATACCAAATATTCAGCAGAATCGACAGTTCCATTGGATCCATCACCTAATCCATTGCTCTCGAATACTTTAAGCATGAGACGATAATAAGTTCCAATCTCCTGCTTCCTAATCGAAGCAGCATTACATATTTCAACAAAAGTACGTGGTAGACCATTTTGACGACACAATATAAAAAGTATTGAAGCAAGGATATGATTACGCTTACGGTGAGGTTGACGATTTTTCATTTCCTTTGAATGTTTAACAATTTCAAATACTCTTAAAGTCTCCACCCAAATATCATGAGGGATTTCAATGTTCTTTTCCCATTCGATTGCATTCAATTCGAGCTTTTCATCATCCCTCATTGTTGACCTACGCCTAGGTGGGCAAGGTCTTTGTGGTTTACTATTACTGTTTGTATTACCATTAGGAGTAACAATAGTGGAATTTCCAGCATCAGTAGCAGCGGTTTTAACTAAAGGTGGTGATGATATAGGTGAAGTGATAGGTGCCTCGATAGGTGATCCATAAATCATCACATTGTCCTTTTCTTTATTACTTCCATTAGACGAAGTTGAGCCCTTACGTGAAATAGAACTTGAAATCGAAGCTTTACGAGACGAAATACCATTATTGGTAGTCGTAAAACATGTAGAGATAGGTGAGGCCGGTTGAGATGATTTTTTATCGGAAGTATTTGAATTAGTTCCTTTAATATCTTCATTACTCTTTCGATGATTGATAACATTTGAAGAATTAATGTTACTGATATGATCCTTAGCCGCACCATTTGAACCAGTTCTTATAGTATGATCACGATTAAGAGAGGAGATTTCTATTTCCTCTTCTTCTTCTTCAGTTTCCATATCATCACTATTCCATTGCATATTTCCTTCTACACTATTATAATTACGTTCAGGTTGCTGCTTATTTTGATCAATATCATCATCAGAACCATCATCCATAGCTAAATCGCTATCTGAATCAGATTCAATTGATGGTACCTTAGCTCGATCTTTTTTCTCTTGAACTCTATTAATAAAACCACGGGTAACTGAAATGTTGTTCTTCTCAAGAATCTCAGATTTCATTAAAATTTTTGGTGATTTAGGAACAGCTTTCTTTTGTACACTAAATTGTTTTTCTTCCTCTGAAATTGACATCTCTCTGACTTTTCTTGTTACCAAATGGTCAACCGGTTCCGGTTTTACATCAATCTCATTTTTAACAACAACTGGTTCTTCAATCGGTGTAATAATTTTGTTTATTACATTTTCCTCTTTAATTTTGATATCCTGAACATGCTCTTCGACAACAGGTTTATTAACGGTAACCGTATTTTCCGTAACATTATTTTTCACTAAAGTAGTTGCATTATCACGCTGCAATGATAAAAGTAATTCGGCGTCTTCGGTTTCAACGTCCATATTTGGCTCCTCACCTTTCTCATTATGAGAAGCATCCTCCATTATATCATCGTCATCTTGAATAACATGTACCTCTTCATCTTTTTTATACCTTTTGTTATTTTGATTCTCATTTGAAAAAGAATATTCCCTCTTACGACTCTGTGCAACATTCTTTTCATTATTCTCCAATACAGGAACTGAAATGGGTGGAATAATATTATTATAGACATCATCATCAACCTTTGTTTGCATGACTGATGATGACGATGATGATGATGAATCTTTAGCTTTCCTACCACGTTTTGAAATGGGAGGAACCGAGACACCAGATATACTATTTTTTCTAGATCTAGATGACTGTGGTGCCTTTGTTGGGGTATTATTATTATTTGAAGAATTAGAATATTGTACAAACACAAGAGGATCGTTTGAATTATTTGTTGGTAAAGGTTGATTAGAAGAAATAGGCTGTTGATTTGGTAAAGGACCAGCAGGTATGATAGGTCTTGGTGCTTTAGAGCGTCCCTTCTTTTTAATAGAAGCACTTTGTTCAAGAGATTTATCAATATTATTATTATTATGAACAGTATTATTAACATGATTACCACCATTAGGAGAAAATGGAAGATTATTAGAAGCTACAGGAGTGCTAGGTGCCGGAGATGATGATCGAGTGGAAACCGAAGAATTACTTCCTGAATGATGATGAGAAGGTGGCACCAAATGAAATGGAGAAGTTTCACGATTCTCAGATAAAAATTGATTTTGAATCTGTTGCGGCTGCTGTGGAGGCAAGTTTAACTGCGGCGTAAGAGGACGAGGGATATTTTGTGGAGGAACTTGCAAATGAGAAACTTGAGGTGGTGGTTGCTGTTGTGGTTGTTGCTGTGGTTGTTGTTGATGATGTTGTTGTTGAATATATATTTGTTGTTGTCGATGTTGAACTTGAGGATGTTGAATCTGAGGATGTTGAACTTGAGGATGTTGAACTTGAGGATGTTGGGGTTGAGGATGTTGAACTTGAGGATGTTGAACTTGAGGATGTTGAGTCTGAGAATGTTGAAGATGTTGAGGTTGAGGGTGTTGAGGTTGAGGATGTTGAACCTGAACCTGAGGATGTTGAACTTGAGAATGTTGAGGATGTTGAACCTGATGATGTTGAGTTGGAGAATATTGCTGCACATGACCAGAAATGCCGTTTTGTTGATGATGTTGATGATGGTCATTACTTAACGAAGCATCCCGAGTATCACGAGAATCACGAACATCACGAACATCACGAACGGTTGAATATTCAGTTAATGGTGTATTACGACCATGAGAGGAAGTCACATGCGATGGAGCAGGGATTATCGGAGGATTATTAGGATACACCTGAGAAGAATAATAATGAGAATTATAAGGGACACGAGAAGCAACAGAAGTAGCGGAAGATTGATGATCATGCTGACTTCTTTCAGGTACTACTGATATAACTTCGTTATTATATACATTATGAGAAGAGGAAGGAGGAGGATGAGGATGAGGATGATACCCTTGCGGTATTTGTTGTTGAGGTTGCGTTTGTTGATGGTGAGACAATTGTAACGGATGTAAATGATGATGAGATTGTTGTTGTTGATGTGACATTCGTTGTGAGGACTGTATTTGTTGCGGTAAAACTTGTACTTGATGAGGAGGAGACCGCTGTGATTGGTGGGGAGGTAACTGAGGTTGTTGATAATGAGCATGATGTTGAGATGGAGGAGGAGGAGGAGGAGGATTAATTTTATGATTTACAGGATATTGTGTATTGGAAGTATGAGAAGGATAAGAATGAGATGAATAATATGAAGAAACTTCAGGCGTTAAAGGACGCTGATGAGTATGTTGTGGTAATAAATGAGATGAATGCTGTTGTTGTGAATGTGATATTTGTAAATGTGAATCAACCCTTTCGTTTCTAATATCATTACGTGAAGTAGTATTAAAAGGATAATTAAAATTAGAAGGATGTTGAGGAGGAGTTTCAAGTAAAGGGGGTAAATGAGGTCTCGATGAAGAAAAAGATTCAGGTTTATGTTGAGAATGAATATTATGATTATGCTGTAAATATTGTTGCTGCTGCTGCTGCTGTTGTTGTTGTTGCTGCTGCTGTTGTTGTTGTTGCTGATGATGATGGTGTTGTTGTTGTTGTTGTAATATTCGTTGAGAAGAAGATAAAGATGGAGGTAGTGATGGAGGAGGTGGTACAGGAGATGGAGGAATTTGCATTAATTCTTTTATAGAAGGAAGTGTAATGGACGAAGTTTGTCTTGGAATAGGATTATGATCAATATGATGAAGTGAATGATGTTGAGGATTATGATGATGTGAAGTTAAACTTTGATCCATTGTTGGTTGTATATGTGGTGATTCTTTAAATTGATGATTATCATTAAGTTGAAAGTTAAGCTGATATTTTCTTGGTTTTGAAGGATCTTCCATCACAAACGCGTAACTATTATTGTTTGCTCTTTCCTGAGTCATGAAAGACAAATTTTAAAGGGAAAAAAGAAAAAAAAAAATTTACAAAGTTTTTTTTTTTTTATATAATAATAATAATAATAATAATAATAAATGATATATATATAATATATAAAAATTTTTTTTTCTTATATAATTATATATATATATATATATATATACAAACTTTTAAAAAAAAATCGATTTTTTTTTTTTAAAAAAAAAAAGAAATATTGTTTCTTATTTAAATGAAAAAAAAAAAGGAAAATTGTGGAGTATTTATAGTGGTTTGTGGTTTTTTTTTTAGTTTAATCTCAGAGGTAAAAAAAAAAAAAAAAAAAAAATGGATGGCAAATTTTGAGAAAAAGGGGAAGTGGATGATGGCAATTGAGCGTATTTATAGTTGATGGAGGGAAAGTTTCAGTGCTACGTGGAGGTCACAGTATCAGTGCTTAATTTGGATAAGGGCGTATAAATGTATATAAATCGTATAAAATGTAAAGTGTAAAAAAAAAAAAAAAAAAAAAAAATTCGGAATCAGTTTGATTATTAAAGTTAAATTATATAAATGGACTAGTTTATTTTTTTAAAAGTGAGAATTTTATTTATGTGTATTTTAAACAATTACGGCAATAACTGCAACAGAACGGCCAAACAGCAATTCAGCAAATGTAAATTATTTATGTATGGCAAAACCTACATATTTATTGTACTACAAATAAATAAATAAAAAGTAAAAAAAAAAAAAAAGGACAAAATATAATAAATAATTTATATATATTAATATAATAATCTTGATTAGTTCTTGATTTGGGAGGATAGTGGCTCACTTTTGATTCTATTAGAAGTAAAGTTTATGTGAAAAAAACTTGTTTTATGTGTTAGTACAATATGCACCTGTTTCTACATGAAATATCCATTGGATAAAATTGGATTAAATCCATTTTTTTTACCTGCTTAAAGGCATATTTTAACGCATAATCCAATAAATTTATTATTATTATTATTATTATTATTATTTTTTTTTTTATTTTTTTTTTTTTTTTTATTTAAATTAAAATTATTTGAATGATAACGGGAAATGAAATTCATCACTTTGCAGAAAAAGGAAAAACAAGGTGATACAGAGTAAAGAGGAGAACGATGAGAAATGTTCAAACATAAAAGGAATTGTAATGATTACAATTATGTTGTACTAATTTATCTGTGTCATTTTATAGCAGATATAAATAAAATACAATTATTAGCTCGAATATATTGTGTATACAAACAATTAATAATCAAACCCAAAATAATATTGATAAAGAATGAAGTGAGTAACCAAATAAAGAGGACACCAAGAAAAAATTATCGGAGAGTCAAATCCTTAGTTACTACTGTAATGCAAATCCGATGAATCACTCAAATAATAAATATAAAAAAAAAAAAATACAAAAAAAAAAATAAAAATACAAAATAAAAAAATAAAAAAAAAGTAAACTTTTTTTTTTTTTTTTTATTCGGACTCAAACTTCTTTCAAATAATAATGGCCGTACTGATTGTCATGTTGCATGCTTTATTACGATGTTTCCACAGATGATTCAATTTTTACAGTATGCATGTCAAATTTATATTCTTTGATTTTTGACAAAAAGAAAAAATATAAACATAAATATATACAAGATGAAAAAAAAAAAAAAAAAAAACTTACTTACCAAAGTTAGACGATATAATAATACTGCCACTAACTAAACCGTTAAAAGGTTGAAATAAATAAAATTACTTTTTTTTTTTGTTTGCATTTTACCTTCTCGAGTCCGCTAGAAAAAAAAATATATCACCCTTTATATATATATGTATTTTTCGTTCATTAAAAAACATTCCATTTAAATCATTTAAATGTCAAGTATAAATTGTGAAAGATTTTCTCTAAGAAATTTGTAAAATTCATTCTGCTATCCAAATTTAGAAAAACCTATTTTTTCATTCAAATCATACTATAATTGTTATGTAAATTTTAATTGGATGGGATATCATGAAAATCTTCATTTTATATTACATAGATCGTCATGTTATTACGAAATTGTAAGATAAGCATATATATACCCTCTCTATTTAGTAAGCCGTTATTCCTTCTCTTCTTATCGCTAAGCATAAAAGTTTTATCGTTGTAACATTTATGATAAAATCCTTTGGCTTGGGTCATTTGTGATTACAAAGTCTCCTGGCTTAGCGAATATGGTAAGAATTTACTGCGCATTTTTACCTTCGTTTTTGTTGTTGATTTTTTTTTTTTTTGTTTACAACTTTGGAAATGAAAAGCAAAACAAAAATGTAGAGATTGTGATACAAATATGTTGTGTTGTTTATAATGTTTTGCCACACTATAATATTATATAAACTTCATGCATTACATGCATTTAATTTAGACTTTAAACTACTCTGTATAGTTTGTAAATAGCTTACTATGGTCATTTTTTCCTGTACTGTAAATGATCATGAATTATGTGTATTACACTAACCAATACTTTTCGTATTTTCTAGACTTTTGAATCATGCGATGTTTGTAAATCTCAATAGTGTGGTGATATTCTTGTTTGTCATTGTGTGTTACTTCGTGTGATTTTTTTAATTTAAATATATACATATATTTTTTTTTTTTTTGCGTTTTTGTTTCCCGAAATTCCTTTTTTTATCGTAAAAAAAAAAAATTTATTGGACAAAAGAATTCGAAAAAATTTCGTCATGGATCGGCTTCTGGCATGGATTTAATTTTACGCTTTTGTTCTTTTTGTCTAAAATTGTCAAATATATAATGTATTGACTGGCATTACATTCATAATTCTGCCCGACATTAATCTCTTTTGGAGGTATGCGTAATTGTGCATACGGGTGTTACAAGATTATCAATAAGCGAAGCGAACTTTTTTTTTTTTTTTAGAATTTTCCTTTTTCTTTCTTTCTTAACTGTTTTCTTTTTTTATTTTGGTCAATTTCTTCCCTTCCTTTTTTCCTATCATAAATTATATAATTATGGATGTAGTCAAAAATAAGCAAAATTTTTCTACTTCCACTTCTTCTATCATTAAACAACTCACGAACGATAATACAGATATAACTTATGTACCTTACTCTTCTGAATTACAACTTCCTGGGATTATGAGTTTAATTGAAAATGATTTATCTGAACCTTATTCAATATACACTTATCGTTATTTCATAAACAATTGGCCTAATTTATGTTTTATGGTGTGTTTAAATTAATTATAATTAAAATTATTTATATTAATTTTTAAGTTTAAACTTATTTTATTTTTTTTTTTTTTTTTTTTTTTTTTTTTTTTTTTTTTTTAAAAAAAAAAACAAAGGCAATGGATCAAGGCACATGTATTGGAGTTATAATCTGTAAATTAGATCGACATCGTGACGCTTTACGTGGTTATATAGCCATGTTGGCTGTAAAAAAAGAATATCGAAAGAGAAAGATCGGTTTGTATTAATTTCAAATATTTCGACTTCAAATTTCTACAATTCTTTTTTTTTTTTTTAAAAAAAAAAAAAAAAAATATTCCTAGGAACTACATTAGTAAAAATTGTTATTAATGCTATGAAATTGCAAAATGCTGATGAGGTATGGTAAATGACAACACGTAATTAAGTTTTCAAATTTTTAATTATATATATATATTCATTTATTAGATCGTACTTGAAACAGAATACACAAATCTTGGTGCACTTTCATTATACCATAATTTAGGATTTATTAGAGATAAAAGATTATATAGATATTATCTTAATGGTGTTGATGCGTTTCGTTTGAAATTATTTTGTAAAGGTGAAATACCAATTGTAGAGGAATCACAACGAGTCACTGGAGAAAAAGCGAATGGTTAAAAAATTTCCAAAATTATAAAATTCATTTTTTAGGAAAAAAAAAAAAGGAATTAAGAAAATAATTAAATAAAGTTTTCAAAAATATTACTGGCCGATTTGGCCGATTTTGATGAGATCACATGATTTTATTAATAAATATTGAAAATTTTTTTTTTAATTTTTTAATTTTCCCCGAGTCGTATCTTTCTTCTTTCTTCTATTTAACAACTGGAATCAACATTTTTTTTTTTTTTAACTTTCTTTTTTTCTGACATCTTAAAACAAATATTTTGAAAAAAAAAAAACTTAATAAACTTATTATTATCCATTTATTTTATTTTATTTTATTTATTTTTTTTTTTTTTTTTTTTTTTATTAAAGAGTGTAACGAGACTGAATCAAATTTGAAATTTGAAAGTTTTATCATTTTTCATTATGAATCAATTATTGTCATTTATAACAATATTATGCTTTTGTATTTTATGGTATTATAAAAGATCTCTATGTGTATATATATTTTTTTCTGAAAACAAAAAAAAATTAATTATTATTATTTTTTTTTTTATTTTCTAGTTTATTTACTCTAGCAGATACAGCAGAAATCACAGAAACAACAACAAATGTTGAGATTGTTAATAGTAGTATAGAAGTTCAACAAAAAGAATCATCAAATACATCTCCAACCCAAACTTCTCAAAATAACGATTATATACTACCTTCTTCCTCTTTACCCTCTCCAACAAATATAACCAATTATAACGATACTGATTACGATAAAGTACCAATTTATACATGTCATGATATTGGGCCATGTGTACCTTGTGAAGTATTTGAAGCGGTAATTATTATTGTTTTTATTAGTTCAATGTTTTTTATTAATAAGATTTAAATTAATATTATCATCTTTATAGAAACTTGAAAAATATTGTCATGAATTTGGTAATAAGAAACCTGTTGAATGTCAATGGAATTCACCTGATGGATCAGCTGGAAACATCACATATCCAGATTTACCAAAATTCCAACCTTGTAAAAGAGTAATTAAATTTGAAAGAACAAAATACTTCGAATTTCAGGTACGAATTAAATAATTAAAATAATAATTTTTTTTTTTTTTTTTAAAAAAAATCCCCACTTAAACTACTACTTCCTTTTTATAGTTTTTCAACATGTTTGTTGCATTTATATCATGTTCAATATTAATATGGAGAAGAAGTAAACTTGCAGCAGATGGATATAGAAAATTATCTAGAAGAATAAGAGGAAATACATTATGATAAAATAATTACATCATTGTCTTTCTTTAAATTTCATTTATTTTATTGAATTATTGATGGAAATAAATTATAAAATGTAAAGATGTAATAATATTTAAGAATATTAATTAAATTAATCATTCAGAATTCGACTAATTAAACTTCAAGAGCTTTTGGCAAGGTTTCTCCGCAAGGACCAATGCTAGTTAAAAAAAAAAAAGTAATAGTTTTAAAAAATCATTATTTTTTTTTTTTTTTTTTTTTTTTACAAAGAAGGAAATACCAACAATTTAAAATCAGCATCTCCAGTATCTTCTATATTGAAGACGGCAACTTTGCCACCTCGTAAATTAACATAATTGGCATACCCAGCCGCAGGGTAAACGGTTCCGCTAGTTCCGATAACTAAAAGTAAATCACACCTATCTAATTCCTCGTGAATTTTATCTATAATATTTGGATCAAGTTTTTCATTAAACCAAACAACATCAGGTCTTAATAATCCTCCACATTTTGTACAAGAAGGAAGTTGTTCAATTGGTATATTCGAATCCAAATTTAAATTTTCGGTTCCTTTTAATCCTTCACATATCGGTGAATTATAATTTTTATCAATATCACCACATTTGGTACAACGAGTCCTAAATAATGATCCATGCATTTCAATCAAATTTTTTAAATTTGATGACAACCCATCAACATTTTGTGTTATAACAGTAAATGTTTGATTTTGTGGTGTTTGAGAAAGTATTTTATTTTCAAAATCCATTAAGGCTTTATGGGCATTATTTGGTTGTTTTTTTAATACTAATTCTCGACGATAATGATAAAATTCCCAAACACGCGATGGATTAGCTTTAAATGCCTAATAAAATAAAACAAGATAGAATAAAATTATTAAGTTTTTTCTGAAAGTTAATAAAACACATACACTTGGAGTTGCAAGTTGAGTTGCTTCAAAAGTTCTCCACCAACCACCTTCACCGCGAAATGTCTATATAATAAAGGAGAAAAGGCAAATAAAATATCTTTTTCTTTTAAAAAAAAATGATGATATTCACGGTTTTAAAAAATAAACTAACTGGAATTCCACTTTCTGCGGAAAGTCCCGCTCCACATAATGTGGCAATATGTTTTGCCGACTTTAAAACTTTTGGGTGCAAGCAAATAAGCTTATGTTATATGAATTATTGAGTTTTAATAGAAAAAAAAAAAAAGTTTTTATACATACATTGACGAAAAGCTTCATAACTTGTTGAACTCGTTGACATTTTTTTTTTTTTTTTTTTTAAAGGAACAAACGAAAATAAACTTCCGACGTACTACTACTAATGCGATAAGTTCTACGTGCACGTGATCACGATAAATTAATATAGATTGTAAACAAACAAATAAATAAATAGATCGGTTTTTTTACAGTAATCGAAAAAGAACTTTTGAACTTTTCAATTATGACTAGTATACTACCAAATCAAACTTTATATGTTCGAAATTTAAATGAAAAAATTAATAAAGATGGTATTTAAATTGATTTTTATTCTTTTTAAATTAACAGATATATATATATATATATATATTTTTTTTAACAAAAAAAAAAAAATTTTTTTTTTTTTTTCCTGATCTATAATTTAGAGTTGAAAAGATCTTTATATTCCTTATTTTCGGCATATGGGCGTATTCTTGATATAGTTGCCTTGAAAACAATGAAAATGCGTGGACAAGCTTTCGTTGTTTTTAAAGAAATTCAAAGTGCCACTTCAGCTATGAGAGGACTTAATGGATTTCATTTTTATGATAAACCACTGGTGAGTTATTCATACATTCATTTTTTTTTTTTTTTTAATTATACTTTCAATATCTTTTTTTTTTTTTTAACATGACTCTATGAGTAGAGTTATTAAGCTTTTTTTTTTTTTCGTATAAAAGATTTTTTTTTTTTTTTTAAGACTTTTTTATGCCCATTTAAGGCTGATTATGATCATTCTTTTTTATTTAATTCATTCACTATTCTCCTAATTAAAGGGTGATTCCAAAATAATTATGAAAGAGGATAAACTTTCTTAACAATTCAATCGAATGCAGCTGATAATTTGTTGGTTTTCTTTTTTTTATATATATACATAATTTTATGTATATAAATTATATAAATATATATATATATATATATATATATTTGTTTTGTATAGCATATTGAATACGCAAAAAGTAAGTCAGAAGCCGTTGCAAAATTAGATGGTACATGGAAAAAACCTGGTAGTGCAGCAGCTGCCGCTACAGGTGCCAATGCCCAACGTGCGCAAACCTATGGTCACCCAATTTCAGCACCTGCACAGAAAAGACAACGTGAAGAAGAAGGTAATATAGAAATATTGAATCTTTTTTTTTTCGTATAATAATTTAACTTTTGATTATAACGTTGTACAGACACAACGGATACCAAAAGAGCTGCAAGTGATGGAAGAAAGGATAATGAATCTGAAACACCCGAGATTGGTAATATATTAATTAGTTTATATGAAATTTTGTATATTGATTCCTTACATATCATATTATTTAATAGAAGCGGAAGAAGAAACTACACCAGGTGCAACTGGGATTAAAGAAGAGGCGGAGCCTATTAATAGAATATTATATATACAGAATTTGCCTCCAGATGTTACAGATGAGATGTTAAGTTACTTATTTCAACAGTATGTACATTTAAATAGTTTTGTTTTTTTTTTTTTTTTTTTGGATAATTAGGTTAAAAAAGATTTTTCTTTAAGGTATCCTGGTTTCAAGGAAGTGCGTCTTGTTCCTGGTAAATCAGACATTGCTTTTGTGGAATATGAGGCTGATCATCAAGCAGCCGTAGCAAAAGATGTGCTTAACAAATTTAAGATTACACATGATAAAGAAATGAAAGTAACATTTGCGAAGAGATAAAAAAATTTACTTAAATAAATAGGTTCTTTCTATACAATATTTTCACTTAAACAAGGTAATAAATTTGGTAATGTTTATCATTTTTTATTTTTATTTTTATTTTTTTTTTTTGAAGATGGAATGTATTAACATATTTACCAGTTTTATTTGTTTATTTATTTATCATTTTTACACAGAACAATAAAAAAAAACACAATAACGTAATATATATATATTTAAATAATAGAAAAAACAAACGTGGAAATTTAACCAGTTACAATCACTTAGTATTTTTGATGCGTGAAATAATAAATTTTATTTCTTTTTATATTTAGTCAACCACTTTTGTTAAAAAAATAAAAAAAAAAATAAACCAATAAAACATGAATATTTTTTTAAAAAAAATTAAATACTTTCATTTTAAATGCGTATATTTTTTTAAAAAAAAAAGAAAAAAAAAAAAAATACTACTAAAATAACTAAATATCATAATAAACTAAAGGCTAAACTAAACCTAATAACCCAATTAAAAAGAAAATAAAAAAAAAAAAAAATTTGAAAATGAAGTAATGAATAAACCTTTTTTTTTCCTAATGTACTATAAAAATAATTTCTTAATATAATATATATATATATATTTAAATATAAATAAAAAGACAAAGATTTGAATAAAATTAATAAATTCATTTCTTAGGGTTAATAATTGATATGTATATATATATAAATAACAGATGATAAAACGAAAAAATATATATAAAATAAAATACAATGGAAAAAGGTTTCATTGAAAATTCGAATCATTCTTTCGTGAAAAAATTATACACTATAAAAACAATGGATAGAAAAAAATTCACAAATTGGTCATTAAAAAAGGTGAATATATATTTTTTTCTTTAATCAAATTGAAAAAAATAGAAAAAAAAAACTTTTTTTGCTTTTCTTCTTATTGAAAGATGAAGAAATGATCGAAAATAAAGAAACGGGAAATATAAAAAAGAAACTTGCACTCAATAAAAGAAAGCCAAATATCCATCTTTTGGTCCATTCTTCAGTAAATAAGGAAGTTTAGGCACATGTATATATAATGAGTATATGTATGTATATATGTATTTATAATATATATAGCAAAGAAAAAAAAATATGTGATAATGAATAATACAAATTAGCTGTGCACCCAAAACTGCCTTTTGCCCGATATCTTGCGATTCCCATATTTGTGTGTATAATATATACATCATTAATTATTTCCTACAAAATCATTAAAATTCAAGATTATTAAGAATATTAAAAAAAAAGACTATAAGCACGTATTTATTGAATCTGCAATAAAGATATATAAAGTGCAAATTAATTATATAGTTGGCCCTCTATTTTTAATCACCGCACTGCCGACGAACTTATCGGCAAATTATATGATACATGCAAAGAAAAAAAAAATTTTCATGAACCGAAAGCCAACCAAAAAATACAACAATTGAGAATTAAAAATCGAATGAAAATTTTATCGCTCACCTGATCCATTTGCACAGCTCATGGAGGAACCAACTTTCCTTTTCCATGAATTGAAAGCTAAATGGTTATTTCCCAGAATTATCAAACATTCCGGTCAAGCCATTCATTTCCCTTGGTGTTGTTACTCTTAAGGTCTCGGAAAGTGTGTGTGTATGATCAAATGGACTAGGACTCGGTGTCCGGCCATTGGCGATATCTCCGTAATTTATTAATAACGAAAGTCGTTTTCGACCTTCATTTTCTACCAATGAACTAACTCGAGGATTCTCACCATTTACTCCTTGTTTGCCGTTTCCACTTTCGCTAGCTTTTTCTTTTCCATTATCCGATTTAGTTTCACTTCCAGGCTCATTACCATTCTCTTCCGTGAGGATAGTAGGTAAATCTTCATTCACAAATGCTTCAGCTGCATCGTCTAGGACAGGAGGGATAGCAAGGTCGATAGCCTCATGTACACTAAGATGATCATGAAATTCTATATCCCGCTCAAAGATCATTGAATTTCGCGATGGTGTTGGACTTGGGGTACGGATTCCATCGATTAAGTCGTTAGAAGGTCTAGGACTCGTAGGTGAACGACTCCTTGAAGAATGTTCACTCTTGGTAGAGTTTCTGCGTGCAAAAGTTGCAAATAGGGAAGGTCGTCCTGATTTAAGACTCCTCAAACTATGAGTAGGGCTTGCTGGTACAGGTGATGTTTTGTCGTCTCCTTCTATCATGAAATTCGATGTAAAGTCAAAAGGAATATATTATTTTGTGCATTGTATAAGGAATATTATGTAGGTGTAAAAAGAAGCGGTCATAAAGGTATTAGTTATAAAGTTCAGGTTCCGCGTTGTAGTTTAGATAGCCACTACGAAATCTTATGTTCAGAAAGTAAACATCTAAGAGCATATGTTCGCAACACTGTAACCACGAAAACAAAAATACCATAAAACCCTTACAAAAGATTAAAATTATTGTGAACATACCAGGCGCACTATCGTAAGACAAATGAGGAAGTTTTTTACTGCTTCTTTTATTATTCCAAGTCATTATTTTTCGGAAGCCTGGTTTTTGTTGAGTTTGTGTTGTTGGGATAGATGTAGCGGCATTCATTGTAGATTTATTTCCCTATGATCGGTTGTTCTGTAAAGTTTTTTTTGTTTGGAGATTGAGTTTATTTTCTAACAAAAAATTCTAATAGAAAGAAACAAAAAAAAAATGTATACAAGTATACAACGAATCGAGAGTTGTAATATGGCAACATTCTTTATCATCACATTGCGTTATTATCACTGATTAAGTGTTGATCGGCTTTGGCCGTTTATCCCTTAATTTGATGTTCGATTGAACAATGACATATGAGTGATATGACTTCATTCTTGTAATTGTCTTATATAAATGTATATGATAATGAAACTTATTCTTTTCATTATAATTGAAAAAAACCTAATTAAAATTGATAGTTTAAAACCATTAAGTAATTTTATTTAAAACAGATAACCAGATCTTTTAATAAACTGAAATTTATTTCAAAACTACAAACTTTTATTATTTTAATTTATAAAATTTTTGCTATGAAAAGTTTCATATAAATTGCTTATAAATCATAATAAAAAATTTATATTACAATACAAACTTTAAATAATCCTAATTTAATATATAATATCAAATTAAATAATTTTATTAATTAACAGTTATTATTAAAGTAAAAGCATTATTTTTTCACACTTATATAATACAGATTTACTTACCTATTTGAAATAGCTATTTATAATAAATAAATAAACAATTTTATACAAGAATTATGGCTTAAATAAAAAAAAATTATTAAAATTACTTTATGATTAAAAAGTTTAATTAATACTATATTTACAAAATATTGTAAAATAAAATAAAAAATTTAAAAAATAAAAAAAAAATACATAAATAATATATTACAGTATTAAATATTTCTAATATAAATTATATTTATTAATCAATAGAATTATTTTAATTAAATTACTAATAATATAGAAATATAAAATAATATAATATTTTATAAAATATAAAATATATAATATATATATAGACTTGCAGATCACTTAGCTATTTTTCCAGCAGAGGGTCGCTGAAGAAAAGCTTGGGCTTTTGGTTTCTTAAGCTTCTTTCAAGTAACATTTTCTTTTTATAGGACCTAGCTGTGTCTGTTAAAACTCGTCTAGTTTAAAAATACCAAGTTTTGGCAGAACTACTGGCTTAGTATGAACTTTACTAAGGAAATAGTTTATGATTGCAAACTTCAGGTTTTCTTCATATTTGTAAAGACTTTTGTAAGATTAGTGTCTGGGCTACCTGGTCTTAAATATCTTAGAAGAGAAGTTTCTTGTCAGTATTGTTTATTTTAGAAGTATTGAGATAGACAAAGCAAAGTTGTTAGTTAAAGTTTTTGTTTATGGCCAGGAGTAGCACTTGCTTTTTCTTGCTTAGGGGTCATTTAAGAGGATGTAGAAATGGTGGTTTTAGTGTCTTACCTTTTCTCCCAGTTTTTCTTTTGGGTTTCTGGAAGTATTAATGACTTTTCTTTAGTTTTTATTTCTTACTTATCGATATTTTAGCCTTTAGTCTTTTTTTCTGTTTTAGTTTTGAAGGGCTGAAGGTATTGGAATATTAATCAGTATTTTGGTGGTTTGGTATAACTTTCTTTTTTAAGGTTTTGTTTATCGATCTAATTAAGGGAAGGAATTTGGTTGGAGGATTTATTTTAAATTTTGTTAATACATGTTGATTTCTAGTTGGGCTGGTTAAAGTCACGTGAAAGGTGTTGTACTAATTACCTTTATTTTATTCTTGGTATATCTGCACTGGTTAAAAGTTAAAAATAGGGTATAGTAGGTTATATGTAACTGAAGTCCTTTATTTTTTATTGGCAAGAAAAAGGAATCTCTATACTCTAAGTTTGGCTTCAGCATAGTGTTCGTACGCCACTTATCTTAGGGTAGTAATTTCTCATAATGGCATGTCTTGTGAGGATCATGGGAAAGAGTGAAATTTTTTGGTATGCATATGCTCCTACATTGATATATGGTAATACTGGCCATTAGTTATGAGCCACATCTGCCCTTACTGGTTTTAGACGGATGAGCTTATTTTAATAGATCTATCTAAACTAGTAGTGAGATGTGGATGAATCTAATCTAGTTGCTAAATTAGCAATATTTATTTCTTTACCTTTATTCTTATTTTTGTACTTTAATAAATACGTCAAGCATGACCTTTAATTATAAAAAAAAAAAAAAAAAAATAATATATATATAATTTTTAATAAATAATAATTTTTATTAATTTTATAATAATAATGCTAACATTATTATTATAAATTACTAACTACTACAAGATGAACATTTATAACTATTAAATATAATAAAATATATAATATTTCTAGTCCTTGAAATAATTATTTACTGTTAATAAATTTATAATAATAGAAAAAGGTTATTTTAGTCAGTATATAAATACAAAAAAAATATTTATTTATTAAAGTACAACTGATTTTAAATTATAATTACTATCTTAAAAATTATAAAAGTAATTAGATTATTATATTAGTTAAAAATTCTTTTGATATGATAATTTTTAGTTTTATAAAATCTTTTAAAAAAGTATTACAAAAAGTTTTAAACAGTTATTAATAATATTTTAGATGATATAATCACTATTTTGCTATTTTTTAATGGTATAACTGAAAAATTTTTAATTGCAACCACTAGTCAAAATTAATACTATCAGGTACATATTAGATACCTATATCAGTAATTAATCAGATATATATTAGGTATTTATACATATCAGATACCTTATATGTTACATCTTAAAATATGTCTAAAAATTATAAATTACCTAAATTCTGATAGCTAAACTATTAGTTACTAATATATTATTTAATATATATCAGATATCTAATATACGTATAATTTTTAAATTTATATATAAAACTAAAATAAAAATAACAAAATCAAAATAGTCAAAAAACATGACTAAAATACAAATTAATAATTAAAATAATTTATAAAGTTAAAGTATTTATAAATAAATAATATATATATAGATTTTTAATTTTTTTTTTTTTTTCTGCAGCATATTTATAGATTTATTAAAATTTTTGTAAATTACATAAAAAATATAATTAATTAATTCTAATATGATTAATCTATAAACTATCTGTCATTTTAAAGAAATCCCATATGTGTACTGTCAGTTGACAATTCTTCTACATAAGTAAGTACATGTGAAATGAGCTATCTTAGATATTACATCCTTGTGATCATAGGAGGGAAGTTAAAAGATCTGCTACGCTGCTTTTTACAATTTTTTTTGATTTTGATTTTCATGATATTAAACTGCCTTTTTTAATCCATTCTTTAATATGATCTGTATATCTGTTTAAACTTATTTTTAATTTTTCTAATACTTCTTGTTTTCAATTATTATTTGTTTGTGTATTAGATGATAGGATTTGTGTTGAATTTGTATTTTTTTTTTTAACTGCTTGGGAGATTCCTGCATCACATTCATGTTGTTACATTTTTTCATAACGTTTCTTCCAAAGAACTGACCTAAAAAATTTGTGAAATAAGTTAATTGTTTTATTAGCAATTATTTTACTAAGTTTTCTGGATGTTTTCTGCTGTAAATTCATCATTATAGAACTTGAAATTAATCCACAAGTTAATTCTACTCTGTTTTTTTCTTTTAATTCAGAAGAAACTTCATCTTTATATTTAAATAATATTTTTTCCAATTTATTATATGTTTCTTTATGATTTTAAGTATTTTTGTAATAATTTGATTTTTAATTAGTTTAAAATTCTCTTGTGTACCTTCACAAATTGTAAGATGTTTTAGTATTTCTTCTTCTTTATTATACATAGGGCATAATAAATTGTTGTAAATATTTAATCTGTGTTTTAAATTATCTATAGTGGACAAAAGATTATTTTGACATTTTATAATATGTATTAATTCATCATTAGTTTTAAAAGAATTGCAGTTAAAATGATTAACTCTTTTGGTTATTTTCCAATGTGCATTCCAGTACTAATAATATAGATTTTTAATATATAAAAGCTAATTCCTTTCTTGTATAATAAAAAAAATCTATTATATTATTTTCTTTTTCCAAACTATGGTATAGTGTATTGCTTTTACCACTTTTTTTAAAATAAATAAATAATATTTTTCATAAACTATAGACTAGACTCACTATAGAACAAAGAGCACAGACAATTATGATGATTGAACATGACTTTGTTTTAAGAGAAATTACTACTAAAATTGGTTGTAAAAGTCATATAATAATACTAAGACTTAAAAAAAGGTATGAAGAAACTGGTAATATGAAAGACAAGCAATATTTAGACTAATCACAAACATTAAATAAGCATTATAAATATATTATTATAAAATGTTTGATCAATAAAAATGTTTTACTGCTATTTCATTAATAAAATCTTTACAAATTAATGAAAATATTGAGATCAATACTGATACTGTGTATAGAATATTAAGAAAAAATGGTTTGATTTTTAGAATAAAGTGTAAAAAGCTATTTTTGTCCAAAAAACATTAAGACAAATGGCTTAATTTTACTAAAAGGTTAAGAATTAGATAATAAGTAACTGGAGCAAAGTGGTGTAGTTTGACAAGGCTAAATTTCAAATATTTAGGTTAGACAAGTGTTAGTATTGCTGGAAAAATCTGAAAAATTATTTAAAAATACTTATACCAAATCAGAACCCAAATATCTCTCATTTAGATCAGATATAATATATAGTAAAATTTTTAATTTAAGATATTTTGGTTAATATTAATACTATCAAAATAAAATTTATATTATTAGATTTATCTCATTAAGATGAATCCAATAATATAAATTTCATTAAAACCCAATCCGTAGATTTTTTAAATACAGAGTATGTATATAGAATAAAAAATTTTCAAATTACTTTAAAATAAGCAACCTTTTAAAAATTTTATATAATCAATAAGCAAACTCAACCCCTGACCTAGTATTTATATATAGTTTGAGATTCTGCTAAACCTATAGTTAAGTTTGGTAGAAGTAGTGTTTTTGTATGAAGGTATTTTACTTCTCGTGGTATTGATTATTTATATAAAATCGATAGAGGTCTTGATATTAAACTTTATTGCTAAATATTAGATAAAAACCTTATAAAGACACTTTAATAGGGTTGTGATAGTACACTTGTATAAGTAAAATCCTAGTACAAGTACAATACTCAGACTAGTACAGCCTATACTTAGTACAAGTAGTACATATACACATCAAAGTGGTAGTACACTGTACAAGCTAAATTTAATACAAATCAGTACAAATTTATATAATTGTACAATCATTTTTTTTGCATAACAGAATGCGAAAAATAAAAAAAAATTAATTTTTTTTTCCTTCTTAAATAATTTTCACTCATTTTATAATGATAGAAGGCTTAAAAAAATATATTATTTCAACAAAATTAAAAAGCAATACTACCAATAAATTATGCTATTGTAGAGCATGCTTTAATAAGCTTAGCAAAAACCATCCTGAACTAAAAATGATAATAGATAAAACTAAAAGAATTTTAAAACATTTTAAAAACTGTCAAAACTTTCAAGATTATATAGTTAACAGGAAAATGATGAAGTATTTTCAATCAATAAATGAGAAAATACAATTTTAGGTAAACGAACATGTGAGTAATTTTTAATATTTTATATTACTGCTATATAACCTATATTAATATAAAAAAGTAGCATTTTAATATATTCTTTTAATAATAGATGATTATATTCCAATACTTGATTCACAAATTCAATCTTTTAATCGAAGAGAATTATTTTCTTCATGCTCCTCATTAATCTATTTGCCTTCTCAATGATCAAATTATGGACCTATGGATTTGCATGTCATATGAACTCTTTCAAGTACAGATAAAGAAAAATTTCATCTACATTTATTACAAGTTACTATTTCTTGTGAATTTCCACTATCCTGGGTAAATAATCCAGAGGTCATTGAATTATTCAAATTTCTTAATCCACAAATTAAACTACCAGACCAAAAAACCTTATCAAATAAAATTTTAAATGACATAGTTAAAGAATTTGACATTAGAATGTTAAAAAAATTAGTATTAGATAGGATAGGAATTACCCTCTCTTTTGATGGTTGGACAAATATGCATAAATAAGAATTAATGGAAATGGTATTTACATCATCTGATGGATAATCATACATATAGAAAGCTTTTGATATAAGTAGCGAAAGAGTAACAAATGTTGAAGTTAGATCTAAAGTAAAGGAAATGTTAATTGAATTAGATGAACTTAAAATTCCTCTTCTAACTGTTATTACAGATAGTGTGCCTGCTTGCAATGCAGCAAGGTACAGTAAATAAAATTTTAATTAATTATGTGTTTATTATTTTAATTATAGAAAAAAACTTCAAACTCAATATCATAATATTGTATTTTTACCTTGTTATGCTCACCAAATTAATTTGTGTGTAAGCAAAATTTTTAAAGTTTCATCTGAATTCAAAACTCCATCACAACAAGCTGTTTATTTTAAAAATACAAATAATAAATATTTTATTGGTAAACTCTGAGATATTCAAATGGAAATATATGAAAAATGTATTCAACTAGCAGTTCTGGGTGATACAAAATGGAACAGTTACTTCAATTGCTATAAAAGTTTAAATACTACCAAAAATACTTTACAGATATTTAATTAATTTGCTGCTTAATTATAATTACAAATCATAATTTTATTTAATTTGACTTTATATCTTTATTGGTCTTTAGCTACAAAATTTATTTGAACTGAACCTTTAGTTTCTACAACTAGAAGATGATTAAAAGATCTGTTAATAATTCTACATGAAATTTATAATATAGTTATAAATGGATGTTTTTAGGAATCATTAACAAAATTGGATCAACTTTTAATTTCTTATTGCGCCATTCTTAATATTTTACAAATTGATAAAGCATGATTATTTGAAGTTTTACATAGATTTGCTTATCTTTATCAATTTTGGCAAAAATATTCAAATAGTAATATAGTCAGTGGAATTCTAATTAAACTAAAATGAAGATGGGGATTATGAGAGCAGCCTCTTCTTATTTTTTCTTGGTTTTTCTATCTGGCTTATAAATCAAATTATTTTACAATACTATCAAGATCACAAATCAGTTATTTACATATGAGTAAATGGTTAACTTATTATTACAAAGCTTGGACTGGGAAAAAACCCACATCTAGTCTTAAGGAATTTGATGAATTTTCATAAGAAACTAAATATCCTTTTGATGATGCATCTGTTGTATAATTTGAAAATAAAATTCATAAATATTGGTGTTAGGTTCAAAATGCTTATCCAGAAATAGGAACTATTGCAGCACATCACAGGTCAAATAAAAAAAAATCTCCAAAAATCGGCAGTCTGATTTTTGTCTGATTGTTGGATATATTTGTCTGATTTGTGGTTTTTTGTTGCCAATTTTATGGCGCGAATTGTTCATGAATGGCATTACCGATTTGTGCCAAAAAATTGGCATTCCTATTTTTAAATAGTGTATGCAAATCGGCACTCCTGTTTTTAAATAGTGCATGCAAATCAGCACTCCAATTTTTAAATAGTGTATACCAAATTAGCTAAATTTATTTTATTTATGTTTACACATTATTTTTTCTCAAAAAATTTTATTTAATTTAAAAATTTATATGTTTTTATTAGTAATTAAAAAATAAGAATTTATTTTAATAGAAAATTAATCTAAAAAAAAGAAATCTATAATGAAAGTAAAAAAATGAATCAAAGTAAAGAAATATGTTAAAAAATAGGAATAACAATAAAGAAAAAAAGTGAAATAAAGAAATGGGAGGAAATAAAAAGAAGGGAAAACAAAAAAAAACGAAAAGAATACAAAGGTAAAGAAAATGAAAGAAATGAAGAAGGAAATGTAAGAAAAAAGGATAGTGTAATATAAAAAAAAAAAACAAAAAGAATAGTAGAAAAACATAAAGAAATGAAAAAAGAGAAGGGAGATATAAAGGAGCGAAAAGAAAGGAGGAGAAATGTAAAGGAACGAAAAGAAAGAAGGAAAAACGTAAAAGAACAAAAAGAAAGAAAGGAAATGTAGAAGAACAAAAAAAAAGGAGAAAATGCAAAGAAACAAAACGAAAAGAAGGAGAAATATAAAGTGATGAAATAAAAACAAGAGTGAAACGTAATAGAACGAAAAAAATGGAAGGTAAAACGTAAAAAAGAAAAAATAAAGAAAACATGAAGAAATGAAAGAGAAATGTGAATATACAAAAGAATTGAAGAGGAGATGAAAAGAATGGAGAGAAGTGAAAAGAAACAAAAAAAATAAAAGAAACAAAGTAAACCAAAAAGTGGGTGAAAAGAAAAGAATGGAGGGGGAAGGGAAACGTAAAGGAACAAAAAGAAAGAAGAGGAAAATGTAAAGGAACAAAAAGAAAGAAGAGGAAAACGTAAAGGAATAAAAAGAAAGAAAAAAAATGTAAAAAAACAAAAAAAAGAGGAAATAAAACGAAAAAGGAAAGGAATGAAATCAAAAGAAAGGGGAAGCGTAAAGAGTGAAATGAAAAGGAGGGAAAATATAAAAAATAAAATGAAAAGAAGAGAAACGTAAAAAGACGAATGAAAAGGAGATGAAACGTAAAGGAATAAAGCAAAAATGAGAGCAAATGTAAAGTGATGAAACGAAAAGGAGGGTGAAACGTAATAGTCGAAAAAAAAATAAAAGGAAAAACATAAAAAAAAAGAAAAAAAAAAGGAAGAAATGAAAGAGAAATATGAATATACAAAAAGAATTGAAGGGAGACGAAAAGAATGAAAATAAATGAAAAGAAACAAAGGGGATAAAAGAAAAAATGAAAGAAAAGTTAGTAAATAACAAAATGTAATCGATCATAAAAAAAATAAAATAAAATAAAAAGAAACATACTTGTAAAGAAGCCCAATTACTAAAAACGTCCGATCAGAACCTGCAAAAAAAAGATGGATTCGTTAGTAAAAATGTTTCCTAAAAAAAAAGAAAAATAAAGTTTTGAAAATTCAAAACTTACATTCATTACACCCACAGCCATTGTCCAAGAATCAAAGACCGGAAGCTACAAAAAAAAAGACATAAATGTTAGTAAAACATTTCCTAAAAAAAGGAGAAAAAAATTTTGAAAATTTGAAACTTACATTCATTACGCCTACAGCCATCATCCAAGAATCGAAGACCGGAACCTACAAAAAAAAGATGGAAACGTTAGTAAAAATGTCTCCTAAAAAAACAAAGAAAAAAAAAGTTTCAAAAATTCAAAACTTACATTTATTACGTCCATCGTCCAAGAATCAAAAACTGGAAGCTATAAAAAAAAAGACAGAAACGTTAGTAAAACATTTTCTAAAAAAAAGGAGAAAAAAGTTTTGAAAATTTCAAAACTTACATTCATTACGTCCACGGCCATCGTCCAAGAATCGAAGACCAGAACCTACAAAAAAAAAGATGAAAACGTTAGTAAAAATGTCTCCTAAAAAAAACAGAAAAAAAAGTTTCGAAAATTTGAAACTTACATTCATTATATCCATTGTCCAAGAATCAAAGACCAGAAGCTACAAAAAAAAAGACAGAAATGTTAATAAAATGTTTTCTAAAAAAAAGGAGAAAAAAGTTTTAAAAATTCGAAACTTACATTCATTACATCCATCATCCAAGAATCGAAAACAGGAAGCTACAAAAAAAAGATGGAAACGTTAGTAAAACGTTTCCTAAAAAAAAAAGAAAAAATAAAGTTTTGAAAAACTGACATTAATTACGCCCATCGTTCAAGGAGAGAAAAAAGGAACATTTTCTATTGTCAATTCGCTGTTCTACAAAAATGGAGAAAAGAAAGAAACATTAGAATGTTTCTTTAACACAAAACTCACCGTTTTTACAATAAAGCTAAGAATTTTTTTTTAAGTTAAATAAAATAAAAAATTAAGTTAAATAAAATAAAAAATTCATTTTTTTAAATTAAATAAAAAAATTAATGTTCATTTATTTAAATCAATAAAAAAAATTTGTTTTTTTAAATTACTAAAAAAAAAAGTTTCAAAAATCAAAACTTACATTAATTACGCCTATCGTCCAAGAATCAAAAACTGGAAGCTATAAAAAAAAAGACAGAAACGTTAGTAAAACATTTCATAAAAAAGGTTTCAAAAATTTTGAAACTTACATAAAAAAAAGGAAAAAAAAGTTTTGTTTAAAGTTTACCTAAAAACTAAAAAGACTATGACATCCCAAAAAGTAAATTATTTTAGAAACGTTCTAACATTTCTTTGTAGTTTTCACTTGAAACTGTGGCATTCAGTTTTTAAGGTACTTTCTTTTTATCTTTTTTATTTGAGACATTTATTAATGTTTGTATATATATTTTTTCTTTATTTGTAGGTTTCGCTTGATGGCTTCTTTGGATGATGGCATTTCAGTGGTGTGTACTAATTTTTTGTTTGTTTGTTTTTTTTATTTAAAGAAATGCATCCTAACAGTTACTTTTTTTTTCTATTTGTAAATGAGCAGAAGGAAAAAAATGAAATGTAATAAGCAAAAATAAAAAAAAATTAATAAATCAATAAACAAATGATGTAATTGTATAGCCAGCCAATTAAAAATAACAAAACTGACGATCGTTCGATTGAAAAATTGGCAGAATTATATAAAAATCGGCAAGAGCATATTAAAATTGGCAAGAGCATATTAAAATAAAGCAAATTCCAATTTTTTTTCATTCGACCTGTGCATATTTTTGGAATTTGTGTTAATGCTGCATTTGTTAAATGATTATAGAGTAATATGGGTTTTTTTATACAAAAACTAGAAATCGATTAAAGATAATTAAATAATTTTATATTAACAAATTAAATATATAATTTATTAGTTATATTAAATAGATCAGCAAAGATGAGTGGCTTAGTATAATGTGATCAAATACATATGTTGATATAGTTTTGATTTTTGTATTACTAAATATAATTTAAATTAATCTATTATATTATATGGTTTTCCTGAGTATTAAATATGGCTAAATTGCAGGCTAATATTACTTATAAATGGTATAAACAAGAATCTGTATTATTAAAATTAGTTATAGATAATATCGAATTAGAGTAACATACAAATTTATTAAATAATTTAGAAGAAGATAAAGAAACTGAGCCTGATAATGACAATAGAAGTAATATAAATTGTGAAACTGAAGAAAATGATGATGATATGAATGATGAAGAGCTTAATATAGAAGAGAAATTTCAAAATCAAATAGACCAATTTTTAGAAATAGATGATAATAAAATGATGATGTAAATGATATAAATGTTGAGGGTATTGAACATCCAACACAAAATAAAAATGTAAAATGGAAATTAGATATTATATTTAAAGATAATTTGCATTGTTCATTTTAAAAAAATAATAAAAATAATAATAAAAATATTGTGTTTTGACTGTATTTTATATTTATCACGTGATTTTTATATTTTGTACTTTGTACAAAAAGTAAAATTTTAGTACATGTACTAATACTTCGTACAGCTAATAAAAATCAAGAAAAAAATATGACATCACATGTACTATGTATTAATTCTCAAAAATTGCGCAGTACAATACAATACTAGTACAATTTTCAACCCTGGGTATAGGTATGTCAGGAATAACTTGTTTCAAAACCTTAGTATTTTGTTTATCTTACTTCTGTAATGTTTCATCTTCATTCTGATTGGTATTTGTTGATGCAGTACTAAATTGTGATTGGGGTTCTTTATTTATAGATATTTCTATATCTATAAATTTATCTGATAAGCAGTAAAGATCATATGCGTCATTTAATATATTTTTGTGTAATACATTATCTTTATACAAAGCTGCGGCAGTCTTGAAAGTATCTTCGTATATAAGAAAACACTGGGCAAAATCAATTCTATCAGGTACATATTGGGGACTTATATATCAGCAGCTAATCAGATAAATATTGGGTATTTTTATATATTGGGTATCTGATTTATTACACTTCAAAATATGCCTAATTACCAAAACCCTGATATCTAAACTATTGGTCACTAATATATTATTTAATATATATTGGGCACAATTCTATCTTACACATATCGGGTACCTGATATGTGATATAAATTTTAATACGTTAGATTTTATATTGTATAACGTATTAAGAAATTTTTTAGAGTTTACTTTCTTTATAGATTTTTCTTTTTAGAAATTTTTAATTCGTTTAATATAGTTAAAAAATTTTAATTGTCTTATTTGTTGAATGTATTATCAAGTTTATAAATTTTTTGTAAAGTGTTTAAAAGTATAATTATGATTGTTAATATTTTTATTTTATTACATATTTTATTACAATAAATTAATAAAAAGTTACAGTCATTTATAATACAAGTTTAAGAAAAGTTTGCTCAAACTTTTCTTAATCGTGATCATATTAGGATCAAGAGGAATAAGGAAAACTGCAATCTAAAATAAATAAAAGAAACATTAAAACTGTTTCTTCAATATTCAAAAAATATCACTCTCTCCTTACATTTCAAGTCTGGAGTCTGGCAATCTGAAAAAAATAAAGAAAGAAATGTTAGTAATGTTTCTTTAATATTAAAAAAAAATCCCCTACTCTTTTTAACTTATATTCCCAAGTCTGGTTCATTCAAGAAGGTCAGCAACCTAAAAAAAAATAAAGAAAGAAATGTTAGTAACATTTTTTTAATATTAAAAAAAAAATCTCCCACCCTTTCTAACTTACATTTTCAAGTCCAGTTTATTCAAGAAGGCCAGTAACCTAAAAAAATAAAGAAAAAAATATTAGTAACATTTCTTTAATATTAAAAAAAAATTTCCTATCCTTTTTAATTTACATTCCCAAATTCAGAAGACCAGCAACCTAAAAAAATAAAGAAAGAAATATTAGTAATGTTTCTTTAATATTAAAAAAAAATTTCCCATTCTTTCTAACTTACATTTCCAAGTCTGGTTCATCCAAGAAGACTAGCAACCTAAAAAAAATAAAGAAAGAAATATTAGTAATGTTTCTTTAATATTAAAAAAAAATCTTCCACTCTTTCTAACTTATATTTTCAAATCCAATTTGTCTAAGAAGGCCGACAATCTAAAAAAAATAAAAAAAGAAACGTTAGTAATATTTCTTTAATATTAAAAAAAATCACCACCCTTTTCAATTTACATTTTCCAAGTCTGAGAGTCTGGCAACCTAAAAAAAAATAAAAAAAAAATTACAGTTTAGAAAACTGTAAAAATAAATTGATCATGATAATCAATGATCATCAAATTAGATTAAAATATCAAAACTATTGCATGTAAATACCAAAAGGTTTTGGCAGTTTAGCAAAAATGAATTTGATCACATATTTTGAAAATGTGAAAGATTATTTCAAGATTTTATATTGTAAATTGATAGATTAGTTCTCTCAATTTGATCTATGAAAAGATTTTAGTAACATTTTGAAAAAATCAGTGGTATTATATCTGGTACGTCTAAATGTACCTTTTTTAAAAATTTATTGGAGACATTTTATTATTACAATATATTATATAATATATGATAATAGATTGTTTATTTAATTAATACTTTAATAAAAAAAATAAATGTTTATTGCATAAAAGCAATTTATTATAATAAGTTTTAATTACTTATAATTGAGGTTAAATTTTTTAATTTCAGTTGAATATAGGCCAAATTGCATTAAGGCATTTTGTAACGAAGAAACTTGCCTAGCAATGGTTTTGGATTTTACAATAAATTTATTAAATCAAATTATAAAATAGTAAAAATATTAAATAATAATTAGATGAATATAAAATATATATATATTTAATAAAAAATAATAATAATAAAAGATAATAAAGAATATAAATAAACATCTCTTTCCGCTGATCACTCAGCCCAAAATTTTTTGAAAGTTTTTGCGAACTTTCCTCTAATAATAACCCACCTTTTTTCAAGGAAATAGACGCACAAATACTAAAAACCATTAAGGAAGCGACTGCTAACTCTTTCAAAAGAAGTCTTACTGACATTTTTTGAACTATTTTACCTTTATGTCCTCAGCTTTGCGAAGGCTTAACAGTGACCACGGCCAGAGCAGCTGAGCTTTTCGACAAAGTACCCCAGTATCGACTAGACCCATCCTTACAAACAGTCAAGCCTAAAGCTTCCCAACAACAAGTGGTAGCCTCAACGGTCTTAGCTATTATGACTCACTGGTCTTCCTTTCTCCTTCTTGAACAGCTCGTTTTTCTCACCTACGACAAAATTGCACGTGAAATGAACGAAATACTCACAGCACAAACATTAAGGCACCAATCAGATATCGACATGCTGACAGACCAGTTGACTAATATAAGCACGGCGCAAACGCCTGAAGATCATGCAGATTTACCAGATTTGGACATGGAAATGGATCCTTCGCACCAATCAACGTCTTTGACGGCTGATCCACCTCCTACTTCCTCCGAAACAAGTACTAACTCCTGGAAACTGGTTTTGACTAAGAATCAGAAAAAAAAGCTGAAGAAACAAGAGAAGCGCGCGAAAAAAGCTAAATTTCTACAGGAAGCTGCCTCACTCAACTCTTCGACTGCATCACCTGATTCTACCCTTGATAGTCAAAAGCCCATACTCTCACAACCCCCGCCTCAGCCATCTGCCTCCGCCAAGCGCAGTGATAAAAGTGATGATAAGACCGCTTCGCTTACAACAAAGAAACGCAAAAGTGAGAGTAGTACAGGAGACAACAACCTTATTATCACTGGTTACCAACCTGAGGAGAATGACAAAAACCTCACCCTGAACCTAGTGGTTTATGATATCCCAGCCAAATAGACAAATTATCAGCTTCTCAGCAAACTCAATAAATGGGGAAAAGTGGTATCTGTCAGCACGCGAGTGCAAAAGAAATACCAAACAGCAAGGGTCAGACTCACACCCAATCATAATTGTCTTAAAGCATATAATAATGGTGACTGGACGGTTTCCCTCGGCTCTCTTCCTGTACGATGGTTCCCAGCAGCTTGGTCTCTTTCTGAATGAAAGCAACGTGAAAAATTCCAGGCGGCAATCACAAATATCCCTAAGGATATGACGATTGAGTCACTATTCCCTGAAGGCACCTCAGGCCCCTTCATCAATGAAAGCAATCTCCAATCATTCAAAATAATTCAAGAGCAGGATGGTACTAGGACTCTCATTGGCTACTTCGCAACATGGGATGCGTTGTCCCGTAGGTTAACCAAGAATCAAAGATGGAAGTAGTCAGATTTAGCTTAGTGCAAACATTTCACTCCATCCTTCCGTTCGTCAAGACGACAGCCTAAGACTACAGGCTCAGGCTCAAACTCCTCTTCCCACAAGAAGGCGGGCTCCTTTCTGGTGGTTACTGGATCAAATCGCACGCCTCTTAGGTTACGCAAGTCACGTAACAATAATAATCATGAAAATAATACTAATTCGCTTAATCTCGCGTAGTCTCAGAAACCCTCAGGACGTTCAACTTCTTCTAACACGAACAAGGGACCGCGCAAGTCTGGCAATGGGCACCTGGGTAATCTTAACAAGGTGGAAATCAAGCACTTGCTAGAACAGCTCATTAGTTTATGTTGCTAGCATACTAGAAACAGAAAGTTAGTCATAGATGGGATGGTTATTCTTAGCTGGTTAGTTGTTTTAGAGTAGTTTATTTTCTACAATATTCCTTTTTTCTTTTTCATTCCCTTTATTCCCTTATATTAGTAGTTAATGTTTCAGGCGGATGGTAAGACAGGTCCTTTGTGGCTTGAAGCAACGTTAATTGTATTCTAGTGGTACGTTAATGTACCCTCATTTTACATAATAAAACAGAGTGCGGCTCTAACGCCTTTAAAGTTAAAAAAAAAATAAAATAAAATAAAAGATAATAAAAAATAAAAAATAATAATAATAAAAGATAATAAAAAATAAAAAGTAATAATAATAAAAGATAATAAAAAATAAAAATAATAATAATAAAAGATAATAAAAAAAAAATAATAAAAATAAGGATAAGTCTTATAATTTTTTTTTTTAAGGTTGTTACAAATAATATTTGTAACAGGTTATTACAAATACATTTATTCTAATAATAAAAATAATAAAAATATAAAAATATAAATAAAAAATAAAAATAAAAATAAAATACAAAAAATACAAAGTAAAAAAAAAATAAAAATAAAAAAATATAATTTACAGATTTCAAGGTCACCAATGCGTAGTATTTTTATACTGCTTACGACTGTGGTAGTTCCCTAAGAAATATATATAAATTTAGAATTTAAATAACTTAAATATAAATTAAAAAAATTCTTAATAAAATTTCTGACCAAGTTTCTCCACTTTTTTCTACTTGTTAGTCAGTGAACCTCACGCAGAACTATCTCTGAATTCTTCAAACTAGGCTCTTCCAAAATTCAGAGCAGTTCCTTCTGGATATGTCATGATAGTAGTTGTTCCTTCTTCTTTATATTATTTATTTAATTTTTAGATCAGAAAATGCAAGAGAAAAAAAAAACTAGAAAATGATTAAAGTTATTTATTAGTTTTCATTTATTTTTTTACCTTTTATATCTTATTAAATATTCAGTTATTGCATCAGTCCAATTTGTGAGCATTTTAAGAAAAAAAATATATAATAATAAAAAATAATGGCAATAAATTTTAAGAAAAAGAATATATAATAAAAAAATAACAACAACAAATTTATTATAAGAAAAAAAAAAAGATGAAACTTCTTTTTATAAATAATTTTTTATCACCTAGTATTATTATATTAATTACCCTTCAAGAACATTTACATAAATTGTTCTAATTTCTCAAATATGTCATGATTGTTATGATCTGTCTTCTTTATATTAATTATAATACAGATACAGATCTACAATACAATCATTTACAATGAACAAGTTAAACTCGACCTAAACTCAATTGTTATGATCGTGATTCCAAAAAATCAAGATAAAGGACTTCTTTTTAATTATATATCAAATCTAAAAAAGGTAAAATCTAATAATACAGATATGTAAATAAATAGTGTTTTTTATTTTATTTTATAATAAGCTTTTGCCAATTATAAACTACAAATAAAACAATTACAGATCTACAATATATTACACAAAGACCTTGAGTGAACAAGTTAAACTTGAGTTGAACTTGAGTTCAACTCAAGTTCAAAGCGAATAATTTAAATTCAAAATAAAATATCCAAGATTAACAAAAAAGTTGGTAAAGTTATAATAAAATTAGTAGTAAATTTTGTGTTAATCATATTTAATTAGGTATAAAAATTCTGATAAATTTAATAAAATCAGTGATTTTTTAATAATTTTATTAACTCAAGTTAAGCACGAATAGTGAATAATCAAGTTTGTGCTTCTTCACTAATATTGACTTGTGCATTTGATAGGTGACCAATTTTGTGGCTAATATGGCTGAATATAATATTACCCAAATAACCAATAAAATTGATAATTTTGTTGATTATATGATTGCATGATCATGATTTAATTATTTATTTATTATTTTTTTTTTTTTTCAAAACTTGTTTCTCTCTCTCTCAAATTTTTACTTTATTGTTTTTGTCTAAAAAAATAAAGATAAAGGTATATTTTTTGTTGAAATTTCTTTTCCCATTATTATGTTATTCTTAACACTCTTATTAATATATTTTTCCAATATATTCCTTCTTACTAACATCCTATTAATAATATTCTACTATCAAGTTTTTTACTTTATTGATTTTTCTAAAAAATAAATACAAAGGTACATTATTTGTTGAAATTTCTTTTTCCATCCTATTAACACTCTTACTAATATTTTTTTTTAATGTGTTTTCTCCTACTAACATTCCTACTAACAATGTTTTACTGTTAAACATTTTTTATTCCTTACTTTTATTAATACTTCTACTAACATTAATACTAACATTAATACTTATATTTTATATTTTTTTTATTGACGTTCCTTTTCTACTTCTACTAACTTTCATACTAGAGCTCTGATCAGTTCAGTTTAATTTTTGCAAAAACTGATACTGAACTGAATTGATCAGTATCAGTTTTTGCAACTACTGAAACTGATCAGTTTCAGTAATCATCAATATCGATACTGGTCAATAATTACCAAAAACTGAATCGATTTACTGACTGTTTTTTTAAAAAAAAGTTCTAAAGCTTTTTTAATAAACAAACCCATTTTTTTACACTATATATCTATAAAAACGTTTTGCAACGTTTTTTTATAATATAACAAAAAAAAATATTGCAAAACGTTTTTTTTTAATTAAATATTCTATTAAAATCATTTTTGTAACGATTCTTTGGCATGACAAAAAAAATGGTGCGAAGCGTTTTTTATAATCAAATAATCAATTAAAATCATTTTCGCAACTATTCATCGACATAACAAAAAAACGTTGTGAAATGTTTTTTTTAATTAAATAATTTATTAAAAACGTTTTCACAATATTTTATTGACACGGCAAAAAAAATGTTGCAAAACGTTTTTTTTTAGTTAAATCACTTTAAAAAAATGTTTTTTATTGCGAAGCATTTTTTTGATTAAATAATCTATTAAAACGTCACGATATTTTTTATTAATTGACAAAAAAAACGTTGCGAAATATTTTTTTTAATTAAATAATTTATTAAAAATGTTTTTGCAACGTTTTATTGACATGACAAAAAAAACGTTTCAAAACGTTTTTTCTTTAATCAAATAAACAATATAATCATTTCGCAACGATTCATAACAAAAAAAACATTGCAAAACATTTTTTTTAATTAAATAATTTATTAAAACATTTTCAAACATTTTATTGACACAGTAAAAAAAACATTGTAAACGTTTTTTTAACCAAATCACTTATAAAAAATGTTTCACAACATTTTTTTATTAAATTAGCAAAAATGACATTTTTTTTAATCAAATCGCTTATATTAAAACGTTTCACAATGCTTTTTTATTAAAATGACAAAAAAAGTTGTGAAACGTTTTTTTTAATTAAATAATTTATTAAATATGTTTTCACAATATTTTATTGACGTGATAAAAAAAACGATGCAAAACTTTTATTTTATTTTTTAATTAAATTATAAAAAAACGTTTTCACAACGTTAATTAACATGACAAAAAAATGTTGTAAAATGTCTTTTTTTAATGAATTAGAAGAAAAAAGTCGCGAACTTAAATCATTTAATAAAATGGTTTCACAACTTTTTATAATTAAATGATGAAAAAAAATGGGTTTGTTCATTATTTTATCATTATAAATTGATTCAGTAAATCAGTTCAGTAAATCGCAAAACTGATACCAAAATTGCAGTTATTGAAACTGATCGATAAATTTACTGAATGTTTCAGTTTGATAAATCATAAAACTGAAACTGTTCTAATACCAAAACTGATCAGTACGGTTCGGTAATTACTGAAATTGATCAGAGCCCTATTTCATACTAATATTAATACTAATACTTTCTAATGTAAAAATTTTTTTATTAACGTTCTTTTTCTTTTGCTAACACTTCTACTAATATTCATACTAATACTTCTATTACTAACATTTTACTTTCTTTCAAATTAAATAGATATAATGAAATAAAAACAAGTAAAACAAGTGAACATTAATTGTAAATAAATTATAATTTATGTAAAGAGTAGTAAATTTTTTTTATAATATTTTTTGTATAATATTTTTTTTATTATCGATTGAAAATATAAATAAAACTTTCAGTAATTACAATTAAATAAATTAAATTACTTTTAAATTACAATTGTATTTATCGCCGTTTTCGAATTGCTGTGATCAGGTGATTTATCGATCAATTAAAAAAAATACTAAAAACAGCTGAAAACAACTGAAAACAATTAATTTATCAAAAATACTCTTATTAAACACATACAAAAAACACTTTTTATAAATATTTTTCTTAAAAAAACTAAACTTGACGTCTTTAACATTCTTTATTATGTTTATAAGATGTTTTACAGTGTTTTTTTATTTATTAAAAACTAAAAATCTAAATAAAAAAAATAGTTAGAAATAAAAAAAAAAAGGAAAGAAACAAAAAAAAAGAAAAAAAAACTAATAAAATAAAAAAAATATTATCTGTTACTTAGTAGTGAACTTTAGAATCATTAGAAATCAGTTTTTAGGAATCAGTTTTTAGGAATCGGTCTCTAGGAATCAGAAGAATCAGTTTATAAGCTATTGTGGTAAAAAAGAGCGAACGATAAAAAAAATATTAGTAAAGTTTGTATAATGGTGGCTCAGCATTACACAGATCAAATGATGTCTGTGATATTTATAGTAAAAAGTGATTTTAATTTGTGTAATCTAAAATCAATTTTTATTTATATAAAAAAGTCGCTGATCACAGTAATTTGAAAATGGTAATAAATTATAAATCTACTACTATTAATAACCCATAAATGCTATACTTTTTAACTATCTGATATGTGTGAAAATTATGAAATTATGCTTATATTTCAAATACAAATAGGATACATATCAGGTATATATAACATACTTATTAGCACTATTTGATAAGTGTATAATATCTGTCTGATATTTTTTTAAAATATATCAGGTACCCAATAAATCTATGATATGTAACTAATATTTAACTACCCAATATGTATGAGATATATACCCGATATACATGTTATATGTCACCAATTTTCTGCATATGATGGGTACATATCAGGTACCCGATATGTATAGTATTATTAAATAGCATACACATATTTCACACATATCAGGTATATATCAGGTATCTGATATATACCTAATATGTATCCAATAGCATCGATTTTAACCAGTGAAAGTGGCCCTATAAAGAATGTAGAAGAGATTCTTACTATATTTCCATTTGTCTGCTATTTTATTAAGTCATTCTTTTACTGTATCTGTGACGAAATTTCTTAGGTAGCGTTAGTACTCTTTCTTACTCATGTTCTTGGCAAATAGTGAAGAGTATTGTAGTGCTCGCCTAAAGTTGTTATTGTTCAGTAGTATTCAAAAGTGTTAAAAAAGTCGTTCATTAAAGTAGCTTATTGAATTTGGTTATAAACAGCTCTAAAATCTTTAGATTGTGTATTGACCATATATTCAGAGATCATATTCATTCCATTATATACAGTTTTTGAAAAATAAAAAAAATTATTTTTTGTTGCATTGTGAACTGCACAGAGTGGGAAAGAGTTTTTTGAATAATGTAAAATAAAGATTTTTAATTATTAAAATTCCTTAAAATAAATATATTTTACTTATATTGTTTTTATATTAAAATATTAATGAAATACCTTTATCTTTGAAATTACTTAAAAGTTATGATCAAAAAGTCTATTATTATAAAAAATAAAAAATAAAGGATATTTGCAAATATTTTTTTTTATATTAAATTACTAAATATAAATTTCCATTCACTTTTAAAATTATAGCTAAAAATTTGTTTTTATAAAAAAATTAAAAAAAAAAGAATATTAGCAAAATGTTTTTATACTAAATTACCAAATACTATCCCATTCACTTTTAAAATTATTTAGAAGTTATAATCAAAAAGTCTATTCTTACAAAAAATAAAAAAATATTAGCAAAATATTTTTATATTAAATTACCAAATACTATTTCTATTTACCTTTGAAATTATCTAAAAGTTATGATTAAAAGACCCATTTTTACAAAAAATAAAAAAAAGAACATTAGCAAAACATTTTTATACTAAATTACTAAATACTATTTTTATTTACTTTTAAAATTGCCTAGAAGTTATGATCAAATAATTTATTTCTATAAAAATAGGGTTGGACTAATCTGGTTTGATCTGATTCAGTCTATACATGCTTTACAGAAACCTTGAAAATATGAGCGATGTTGAATTGATACGGGTACGATATAAATTTCATGTCATAATGGTATCAATTTCTGTGATGATATTGTTATAATGTTGATTTGATATCGTTACTTCATCACCATAATTTATCGCGAAAATATCGTGACGATATCTATTCAAAAGAATATCAAATCGGCACAGCCTTGATATCATTACGATGTTGGTAATTTCAAAAAAAAGGATGATATATTTGCGATATTGATTTGATATCGTCACTTCATCCCACAATTTATCGCCGAGATATCGTGACAACATTTATTTAAAAAAATATCTGATCGGTATAGTCTTGATATCGTTACGATATTGGTAATTTCAGGGATAAAAAAAGATGTATTTACGATATTGATTTGATATCGTCACTTCATTGCCGCAACTCATTTGTGGTATCGCAACTCATCTGCAATACCGCAAATATTAAACTTTTTTTTTTTTTTACAACTTTTATATGTATAACGTGCTGCCATATTATTAAAATAAAATTCTGATATTTTTATACGATTAAGCAAGATTACATAAAAATATACTATGGACTTTGACTACTTCCGTATGTCGCCGCCACAGAGGTTGTTGAGATTGCGGTTGCAAAGGCTTCCAAATTTTAATAAGAGAATTCTTTTTACGAATTTCTTGTTCTTGTATAGGTTTATTACGATATTGAGAAGACATTTTTAAAACTTGTTTGATGATGATTCTACAGGTTAAAATGTGAGTCAAAAATTTTTTTTTCTTCTCATTTTTTTTTATTATTATAAATCAATTCTTTCATTCCTTATTTTTGCATTGATCTTACCACATCATGATCGAGTATGATTAATATGGTGGTCAATTTCGAAAGAAAAAATATATTTTTTTGATATACTTTGATGTATTTTCCATATGATTTTAGATATTGAGAATTTGGTAAGAGAAGAGTTTTTTTAATTACTACTTTAACGAAATGTACTAACACTTGTTCTTTTTTTTAGACAGGTTCAAAGCATGGGATTTCAACTGGAGCTCAGGGGTGTAGATTTCGGTGGGTATTTTATAACATTTTTTTTTTTAAATCTTTTTTTTTTAATGTACTATTACTAACAGTTCGTTTTTTTGGAATTTTTCTATTTTGTAAATTATACTAGTAGTTTATGTATTATTATTTAGCCGTATAATAAAATAATTTATTGGCATTTTAAAATATATTAATCATGTTCTGTCAATCTTTACAAAATTGTGAAAATTATCATAAAATGGTTTTAAATACATTGTCAGGATGACATATTTTATGATGTTCTGGTAAGCATCGGAAATGGGTTCTAATGTGGTTTTCAAAATGATTTTTTATTATGTAAAATGTCTTTACAACCATATTAAAATTCAAATTTTAAGTACATTTATGATATCATAAAAGTATCATACGATATCTTGAAAAAATTGCCTTGTCCAGTAAAAGTAGTCTCATTTTATTTACGAATGTATATTTTAATATACAGTATTTGAAATGTATTAGAGACATTATTCTATTCAATACATTTACTAAATTTTATCGACATGGTTAATAAATTTTTAAAATCGGAACGACTTTAATAATAATTCGTGACGATTTATCGGTAAATTGATCCACGATTGGTAGACGATTATTTGCATGATATGTTTACTATTCGGACACAATTCAATACATTTCAGCAAAGAATAAATTATATATATATTAAGCAAAATTATTGATATGAACTTTATTTATGATTAAAAGTGTTAATAATAAAAGTATTAATAATGTAAATGTTAAGTATAATTACTAAATTATAGCTCTTCTATGCTAAATATTTACTATAAACTATTGATCGAATAAAAAAATCAAAGCGCTATAACATTATAAGACCATCAAGTTTCCACAAATATTTATTTTCTATCCCTTTTGTTCTTAGAGTATTAAAAATCTTCCAGAACCTTAAAGTATTATCGTCACCACCAGCTCCAGCTACAATGTCCTCTCCATTTGGAGAAATATAAAAATAAAGGACGTGATAAAAATGTAAAATGATACATAATAAAAATATATTATATAAAATTTATAATAACGCTTCTCACTAGCCTCCTTAATTTTCAATCTTCTTAGTTACTTTTTTTTTATGTTTTCTTTGCTCTCTTTCATCATTATCATTCTTTTCGTCATCATCTTCGGGAAATGACCTTGCAGCACTTATGTAATAATGAGACAGCTCCATTGATCTTGTAACATCTATTTTATCAGTACAAGCAAAGTCCAAATTTATTGTGTATAAATCTGTATTTGCCATAAAAAAGTTGCGACGAGCTGTCTTGTCATCATCCACCTCCTCACTTAAACATCTAATCCCGTAAATAATAACATTTTGGAGCGCTCTTTCCATTTCTTCTGATAGTTCATTTGAAACACATGTCAACCACTGACGAAATATAGTTGAAACTGAAACTTTAGATTTTAACTGGGAAATATTATCGTTAGTGCAACTATTCTGATATGCGAAACCTATATTCGACCATAATTCGCTCCTCCATCCATCAAAAACTTTTCGAAAACATTTGCCCATAAAACTAATTTTTTGTTTGTTTTCTTTCTTCTTAGAAAAATGCGGAAATAATTTACTAATTATATCTTCTATCATTGAATTTCTAGAAGAATGATCAAGGTGTCGAGTACAAAGGAATAGTGCTCTTAATTCAACGTAAATGATATCTAAGATCCATTTTGGGAGAGAACTATAATTATTTTCTAATATTTCACTCATCTGTTTTTGACTATATTCGCGACTGGTTTTAGGTTCCGTATATTTATCTGGAACATTCGCGTTGGGACTTGGGGAAGGACTTCTGGGGTAGTGACGTTCTCTAGTAAAATATTGAGACGGCAACTCCAAATTGTTATTTATGAGTTGTCGTTCAAAATTATCCCTATAATAAAAATAAATGGGCTCAGAACATATGAATTATAAATATTACAGATTTACTATATATATTTACATTGGAGTGCGGCTCTTCAAAGGCGGAGAACGCAGCGGGGAATGTGGTGACGTCACCGGAGAGGATTCCAGTGATGTTATTGTTGATATGGGACTTTGACTTTTCCTGTATTTCTCGGTCATAAAATTGATATAATCGGGTAAAATTAGGCCAAATTCATCCGCTATTTTCTTCTTAGTTTTATAGGGATCCGGAGATATATTTATTATTTCCTCAATTCTCAAGAACTCCTCTTTTAGCATTTTGTCTACAATTATTAAATATCAAGGTAAGTGAACTATTCATATCACAAAAAGAAAGAATAATGAATTTCAATTATAGGTCACCTATTTTTTCTTCATCATCAATTTGTTGAGGAGGTTGAGGTGGTAATTGAGGTAAGTATTGTTGAGGTTGTTGAGAAGGTGATTGCGACCATTAGTATTCATGATGTGGCCATTGACGTTGCTGATTTTGTTGAGGTTGTTGAGGTTGTTGAGGCCATTGAGGTAGAGGTGGTTGCAGCCATTGAGGTTGAGATTGTTGAGGTTGTTGAGGCCATTGAGATTGAGGTGGTTGCGGCCATTGAAATTGAGATTGTTGAGGTTGTTGAGGCCATTGAGATTGAGGTGGTTGCGACCATTGAAATTGATGAGGTTGAGATTGTTGAGGTTGTTGAGGCCATTGAGATTGAGGTGGTTGCGGCCATTGAAATTGAAATTGTTGAGGTTGTCGCGGCCACTGAAGTAGAGTTTGGGGTTGAGATTGTTGCGGTTGTTGAGATTGAGGTTGTTGCGGTTGATGAGATTGAGGTTGTTGCGGTTGTTGAGATTGGGGTTGTTGCAGCTGTTGAGGTTGTTGCGGCCATTGAGACTGAGGTTGTTGATATTGCGGTTGCGATGGCTGCCAATGTTTAATAAGAGAACCTTTTTTACGAATTCCTTGTTCTTTATCAAGATCTTGAGAAGACATTTTAATGATATCTCAATATAAAAAAAAAGAAATAATTGAATAAAAAAAAAAAAAAATTTTTTTATCCCTTTTTTTTTGCGTTGATCTTACCACATCATGATCGAAAAAAATTAATCTTTTTCTTGCATCGTAATTATATCTATGATTAATATGGTTAATTACGAAAAGAAAAAAAATTCTTTTTGCCATTGATCTTATTACATCATATGATACAGATTTTTTTAAGGAAAAAAAATATGATTAATATAATGATGGATATTGTGATTAAATCATGGCCAAGTAAAATTAATATTTTTCTCACATTGTTACGATTAATTTCGAAAATAAGTTTCTTTTTTACCATTGATCTCAATAGATTTTCTAAGGAAAAAAATTTGATTAATATAATGACGGACATTGTGATTATCGAGTAAAAATTAATCTTTTTTTCAATTTTTTTCTTTTTTTTAAAAATTCTATATCGTGGTTATACCTATTACCAAAAAAAACTTTTTCTGCAAAAAAAGTTGTTTGCATTGATATCATAACACTACGAGTTATCTTTTCCTTGAACCTTCTCAAACATCTTAAGTCGTATAATTAATAATTAACCTCTCCTATAAACAGAGAGCAACTTACTTTAATATAAACACGAATACAAAATACGTTAGTAATGAGAACGAAAAATAAATTCTTTAGGAAAAAGAGATTATTTAAAGCACTGAACTGAAAGGAATGATTCCTAGGATAGCGAGTGATTTGAACTAAGCCAAAGTTAGAAACAAGATAGTTTCGGTATCTTCAGGCGGTATGGATGAAGACAATTCACGTATTAGCCCTTGTTCTACAATTGATTTTTATCAAACTCGCTCTACATTGATTATTTCAGTTCTGTCTCAACCGATCTCCGGGGAAGAAGCAAAGTAGAAATCAAAGAATGGGAATCATGTATGGAAAAGGAACATCTTAAAAAGAAAGAGGCAACGGTTCTGCGAGTTAGAAATATCTGAGTAGATGATTCATGCTGAAGCTTCTCTTCTCTCATTTCATCACTGATGCTTTTTCTTATGCGCCTTATCCAAGAAAGCATCCATTTTCCTTTCCTTCGATGACTTGGTATTCTTGAACTGGTCTTATGCGCATATACTGTATAAAACTTCTGGTCAAATGATCGTAGCATTGCTTTAAATTCCTAATTAGCTAATTACACATGTGCATATTGCATATTTTACCAAATTCTGTAGACCAATAAAAATCACAGTTTTGCACTGAGATTATCATTTAATCTCATTTGGATAAATTGTTTGTACTTGGCGTGAAGAACAGGTTATACTGTACTAATTAAACTGGCTGGTACTTACAAAAAAGAGATCTTTTTTTCTGTTTTTTTTCTAATTATTATGCTTTTTTATTTCTATCTAAGGCTGTGTTTTATTGTGCCATTGATTTACTTATTATATGGCTATATTTATTTCACCATCAATCATCGCTTTGTGTAAAGCTATAGTTTGTGGTTGTGCAAATTTCCCACTGGCGCTTTCCCGGTGTTTAATAGAATAATTGGTCGGCAAGTCATGTATAATGTATATTGATATAAAAGAATTTATTTTTTAGTTGTCTTTCCGGCGCAGATTACTAATGTATATTAATTTAATTGATGGTGTGTGACTAAACAAATATTGACGACAACTTTTCAAATAAAAAGGTATCCGTAATTAGACAACTAAACAGGAACATCTCAGTGCTAGGATAAGCCTTGTTTAGAATAAGCCCAGCAATTCCGTACTGAGATTTTCGAATGATGTTTCCCATTTAGGATAGGCCCAACACTTCGCTAGTTGTATATAAATACCCCTAATTTTTCAAGAAAAATAAAGTTTTATAACGATTTCCCTTAATAACTTATTTTCACGTTCCTATTTTTTTTTTTAAAAAAAAAGAAATAAAAATTTTAGAAAAAATCTTATTCCCACGTCCTTTTTTTTTAAATAAATATGATTAAAAAAAAAAATTTTCTCCTCCTACCCGAAAGAACTTCGTTTTATCAAAAAAAAAAAAAAGAATTTTCTCCTCCTACCTTTAAGTTTTATCAAAAAAAAAGTTCATACTCTTCCTTTTTAAAATAACGTGTCTTAATTTTAATATGCCCGATAACATTGATAACACTACTATTATCGACAATAATAATGAAGTTAGCGATGATTTTTATATAATTGATAACCCGAACGCGATTAAAGATATATTAAGTATATCTGTTAATCATTCTATAACAATAAAGAATAATTCTAGTACAATTCAAATGTTAATTACAATACTCCAAGGTAAGTTAACACTATGTTTTTTGGGTGCATTGATGCTGTATATGGCTCTATCAGGTTACTGATACTGTATGTTTTGATACTGACTAACAATATAAGAACGACTTACTTCTGCTTCATCTACTATCTCTCCTCCTATTGTCTCTACTTCTCCTCTTAATGTCTCTGCTATTGCCTCTCCTTCTCCTCCGGTCTCAACATACGGATCCTTGTCGGATTCAATTTCATCTTTAAGCTCTTCGCTACCCTTAGACTCTTCAGTAACCTCATCATCAATAACTCCCTTAACGACTTTAATTTCATCGATCTCACCAATTTTCTCGATCTCCCCAATTTCCTCGAACCCGCCAATTTCTTCGAACCCGGCTCCCGGTTCAAATTTAAATTTTATATGCACGTCAGAGGGGGTCGCTTTATCTAGCAGGACAAATTGGATTGCGCCTATCGGCTCATATAAAGATCCGTGTTACTTATGTGAATATTACGGGCATGGTTTTAATACCTGCCCGAATATTCAGCAAAATTACCGGGGAAGATGCTGCAGGTGTTGGGTCAGTCCGCACGAGTCAAAAGATTGCCATTTACGAAAAGGTGAAAAGGTACCTATTCCATTTAAAAAGAATTTTTTAAAGCCGGCCAATTTAATCAAATTTTTTGGAAGAATTGAGGAATAGGTTTTTTTTTAATTCATTTCTGGTCGCCTTGGTGGCAAATTTTTTATTCTATGTAGTTTGTTTGGTCCGCCTGGTGGCGGGTTTTTTTCCTGGTTCGTCTGGTGACGAGTTTTTTTTCTGGTTCGCCTTGTGGCGTAAAGGTTTCTGGTTCGCCTGGTGGCGTGTTCTTTTTTTGTTTTAATATTTTTTTATAATAATAATAAATAATAATGCATTTTATCAATCACACTGGCACTAAATAAAATTTATTAAGACATTTTTTGAATATTATCTTGAATGCCAAATTGATATGATGATAATGTTAAATTCATATTGCAGAAAATATAAAAAAAAATTGTTCAATATGGAAGTCAGTAATTTGATGGCTGTTTAAAAATCTAAGGTTTCTGTTAAGATTGTTTGTTTCTTTACTATAAAAATGCTGATCAATAACTTTTAGTTCAGTAAAATTATTAATTTGTATAATAAATTCCTTTTATTCAGCAATAAATTTTGAAGTTCAAATAATTTTGACATTTAATTTTAATTTATAAATATCCAGATGTTCAAAGCACGCCTTAGCAAAATTTTTGCCAATTGTCATACAACTGAAATTTAACGCGTCTACTGGATTTTCTACAGATTCTACCCAATCACGATGTTGTCGTAAAAAATTTTTAATATAAAAAAATGCTTGCTCGATTTGTAAGCAATAAATTTTTAAATAATGGAAGATTAAATTCTTACGGGATTATAATCGGGAGAATAAGATGGCAAAAACTCAAGTCGTATTCCTTTCTCCTCACAAATATTCCGCAAACGCTGACTTTTATGTATAGATACATTATCTAAGATTAAAACGCTATACTAGTTATTTAACTAAATAAAATATTAAATAAAAATATTTATTATAGTCTATGTGGTTTTATATTTCGCTTCGAAAAATGGTAAACAAGTTGGGAAGAAAAAGAGATGGTTAACGCGGCACAATAAAAATCAATAAAATCTACGTATAACGCGAAATCAGGTCACATGAATTATTAGCAGAGTGGTGACGCTATGATATATTGTAATCTTTATTATCATAAAGGAATAAAAAACATATCAATGTTATCACGGTCTTTTATGTGATATGTACTGTATTTATGAAAAAAGATGGAGTTTTAAAGAGCTAGCAATGTTTCTTCCGCTATGGGAAGGAATTTCTAGATCTTCTGTAATAACATCTAACTCCTTAACCTTTTCTTTGATATTTGCGCTTTCAGTTTCAACCCAGACTATTTTGAAGCATTTTCTGGAGAATTCTATTAATTTATCTAGTGAAGTTTCCGATAATTTTGTAAAATCGATGGCTGAAACGTATCGGCTTAAGATTCTCTTTAAAACCACCTCACGTGATATGAAATTGTTTACTTCCTCGTCGGTAGGATCTGAACTTTCCGTATATCCACTTTAATAGAAAAAAAATTTAAATCATTAAATCATTGTAATAAAACAACAACATAACAATATGAACATATCGATCACCTTTCTACAATTTGTCGAAATTCTTTTACTAATGTTGAAAGTACATTTTTCAATTGATATCGATAGTCGGAAAATGATTTACGATATCGTTCGTTAATTGACTTCGCCACGCTTTGATAAGCATCATGCCCAAAAATTTTTTGTGTTATTTTATCAAACGCATGATCAGGCGGATTTCTAGTTCGCAAAAAAAGGCATTTCATTTCTTCGTCAATAAGACGATAATTATCCTAAACAGTAATAATATCAATAATACATAATACATCAGTAATTCTGTGTAATAACGATTGTTCTTAATTGGTAAGAATGTAACAACCAAAATAAGAAATGGATTTTACGTTGTCAGATGGTGACGAAGTCGAGGTGGTTAGTGGCAAATTTGTTGATGGCTGCTTCGTCGAGGCATCAAGCATTTTGTTTGCCAGATGTAGTACACTTGGATGTAAGACCAACCAATTGCAAATTTGCAATTGATTGGTCATTGCGCCAAATTGAACCGGAATTTCTTCTTCACTCTCTAGAAGTAATATTAAATGAGAATAAAATTATATTCATTAATTATGTTCAGATTTTATGTTTTTACCGCTTTCATCATTTTCATTTTCTTCTTGTTCTTTATCTTTCTCTCTCCTATCCCTCTCTCTTCTCTCTTTCTCTCTTCTCTCTTTCTCTCTTCTCTCTTCTCTCTTCTCTCTTTCTCTCTTCTTTCTTTCTCTCTTCTCTCTTTATCTCTCCTCTCCATCTCTTTCTTCTCATTTTCTCTTCTTTCTTTTTCAATATTTCTTTCTTCTTGCTCTGGAAGCATATCTTCATTATAACGAAGTAAATTTAGTTTTTAAATAAATTCGCAGAAATATCATTTCAATTGAATAATAAAACAATTATTATAACGTATTTACCCAAAATAATTCTTTCAATATCATCATCTTGTCTATTATTACCTTCTCCAATATCTACATCTTGTCCATGTAAATTATCTTGTTCATGTTCACTTCCTTCCTCTCTCCTTTCATCTCTTTCCTTATTATAATCACGTGAAGAGTTGGCAACATATGTACGAATAGTTTTTGTAGTCTTTGCAGCTTTTGTTGCCTTGTCTTTTAGGTATCATTATAATAGTATTAGGCGCAATTACTATATAAATTTTAAATCAAAAATATAATATTATTACCTTTTTCTGTTACTCCTCTGCGTTTAGTCATGATAAACAAACAAGATGGTACTTATCGGTATTGTGCTAGTAGCAACGTAAAGAAATAGGTGATTCGTCACGTAAAGAAATAGGTGATTCCTGACGAAACGAATACAGCATCATCTTTATTTATTTATAGAGATTTCTCCTAATATTAAGAAAAAATTACATCGTGACCGCAGCACATAAAAGGAAATTGGGTTAGCATTCTCGAAAAAAACGTTCATGGTTACATTAAATCTTGGATAGTTGATCGGAAGAATTTGTTAATGGTTACATCGATTCTTTATGACGAAAATTTTGGGAAAATTTGACGTCTTAACAGTTACATGTAAAGAAATTATATATGAGTATCGTAACTGTAGGACATAAACGGAAATTTGGCCAACAAAATTTTCAAATTATTGGAATAATTGATCGGGGAAAATCCTTAATGGGTATATTAGCTCTTTGTCCACAGAACATTAATGGTAATTTCGAGCAATATTAACGGTTACAAGTAAAGAAACTTTATATGAATATCGTGATCGCAGGACATAAACGGATTTTCGGGATAATTGATCAGGAGAAAAAATTTGTTAATGGTTACATAATCAGGGTTGAAGAATTATACTGTACGTACTATATTATGCTGTCCTAATACTTAAATAGAGTACATTTTTTCATATGTTTAATATATTATATATTTATTTTAATCTAAATAGAAAAAATATTATATTAAATATTTAACAGTGCAATATTAATGCAATGTTTACAGTACATTGATGAAATTTTGGGCAATGGAAAAATTGCGGTTACATGTAAGGTGATCGCAGGACATAAATAGAAATTTAGATCAAAAAATTGGTCGGAAAAATTTTGTCAACAGTTCTGTTGATTCTTTATCTGCAAAAGGTCTTTATTTGCAGCACATTGGTGGAATTCTAGGGTAATGATCTGAAAAATTTGACATGAATATCGTGGTCGCAATAAATAAATAGAAATTTAGATCAATAATTGATCGGAAAAAATTATTAATGGTTACATTGATTTTTTATCTGCAGCGCATTGATAGAATTCAGGGGTAATCTGAAAAATTTGACATGAATATCGTGATCGCAAGACATAAACGGATTTTCGGGATAATTGATCAGGAGAAAAAATTTGTTAATGTTTACATAATCAGGGTTGAAGAATTATACTGTACGTACTATATTACTATGCTGTCCTAATACTTAAATAGAGTACATTTTTTCATATGTTTAATATATTATATATTTATTTTAATAATTAGGATTGATAATAAATTATTAACTATTCTTTTAATCTTAATAGAAAAATATTATATTAAATATTTAACAGTACAATATTAGTGCAATGTATACAGTAAATTGATGAAATTTTGGGAAATGGAAAAATTGCGGTTACATGTAAGGTGATCGCAGGACATGAACAGAAATTTAGATCAACAAATTGATCAGAAAAAAATTTTGTCAACAGTTCTGTTGATTCTTTATCTGCAAAAGATCTTTATCTGCAGCACATTTGTGGAATCTAGGGTAATGATCTGAAAAATTTGGCATGAATATCGTGGTCGCAATAAATTAAATAGAAATTTAGATCAATAATTGACCGGAAAAAAAATTGTTAATC